>JAYESA010000001.1:168887823-169022823 GCA_036927795.1 Iris macrosiphon
AGGCCTCCTTTGGTTTGCGGAAAGAAAAAGAAAGAAATCATTTTTTTTTTCTTTCATTTCCTTTGAAAAGTAGTCATTTCCATCAAAAAAAAAATAAAATCGGTGTTTGGAAAAGTCAAAGAAATTGGAAGGAAAACTATAAATCCTTAGAGGTGGGAAAGTAAATCCTTGAGTAGAAGGTGGGGGGAGGAGGGAGAACCACTTTTTCTTCTATTTTTTCTTCCTTTGAGAATCATTTTTCTTTCCTTCTCATTTTTATTCGCATCTAAACGCAGAAAAAACAATGACTTTCCTTTCCCATGGCCATCCTTTCACGAACCAAACGTGGTTGGAGTATGCACTTGAATTATGCCTTCCATGGACTTGAATGGTCTTGAGTTCAAAGTATATGATCAACTTCTTTTAAGGTTTCAGTGTTGGCTAATGATTCTAAGTTGGTATATTTCTGAAGAGAAAATTTGAGATCAAGTAGCTCATACTGAATAAAGGTTCAGCTCAGTTTATTCATGATTGGCTCATTTTTGCTATCAGGAAAGTTTTGACTGATAAAGAATTAATTTGTTTTTCCACTCTTCAAATAAAGGAGTCGCACTAGAAGCTCAATCTATGACTTAGTAATGTCGGTTGACAGATTTCAACGGTAAAATCATTGAGAACATGATTAGTGATCATAATTGATCACCTACAGAAGCAAGCAAATGACAAGGTGAATATATGGTGATAAAAAAAAACCATCTACTGCAATAGAGACTGGAAAGATTTGCATAAAAGAATTCATTAAGTTTTATTCCAATTTCCGAGTTTCGACTGAGCTTTTACTTCAACATCTTGAGCTGACCTTGAAACCTAAAGTAGCCAAGTTTATCATGATACAAGAATATATGATACGTATTTATAATTTATTGATTCATCCCTAATCCGGACTATTTACATATGAGGTTGACATAATTGTCCTTCGGATGTAAATTGTAAGTCCCTATTGATTTTTTTTTTCACACCTCCAAATAAATTTGGAGGTTAAATACCTATCCTTCTCATCTCAATTAACTGATCCTCCTCTTCCTTCCAACTGCTTGGGAACAGTGAATCTCACGAAAGCTACTAGCTGTCAAGAACAAAGTTAAGTACTAAGCATTCCATTATTGGCTCCTCTTTATTCCATTAAGTACTAAACTCATTAGGAATTATGCCCCACATTCCCTCCCTTGCATTCATAGATGAGAAAAAAAATTAAATTCCTATGCTAAGTTTTTTTTTTTTTTTTTGCTCTCAAGCAATATTAGAACTGTATTTCCCTCCCCTATTTGGTAACCGGACGGAAACAGTGTGAAAATTGAACTTAATTCCTCTGTAATTATGAAACTAGACAAAGTAGGTTTTCAAGCTGAAAAAAAAAAAGAGGAGGTTTGTTTGTTGGAAAGTAGAATAAGAAATAAAGGATAAAAACCACGATTGCATGACGATATTAGCATGATGTAGAGGTTGACCACAATTAGTTTCATATCCCTTTTTTCTTATAAAAGAAGTAATGTAGCATAAAGTTTCCGGGTTTTTTTTTTTGGAAACTATATGAGTTCCTACTTTTTATTAAAAATCTGCTAATGTAGCATAAAGTTTTTAAACTTGGTTTCTTTGAAGGACTTCTTAATGACTTGTTTCATAGTTTCCATGTAGGTTTACATGTGTGTGTGGTTGTGGTTGTGCCGTGTGCGTCAGAGAGGGAGAGAGAACTGAGGAATAAGGAATGTATCATGCAATAGTTATTGGTGATAAGAACACAATTTATGAGCCCCAAATTAAGTAGAATCCCACAGGGAACTAATACCCCAATCCTTTGCAGAGGAATATGAGAATTTCAGTGCTCTCCCCCCACAGTGCAATGCAATGCAATGCAATGCAATGCAATGCAAGTAGTTGCAACTGTCTGCCCCCCACTTAAAGCATGATATGCTATTATTCCCTCACCACACCATCCAACCCCCCAAACTCCAAATAGAGAAGAAAGAAAGACATCTTGACATCATTTCAATTTCAAGTGGCGCCACCATCGCCTATCTAGCTCACACACCAATATTGCTGTCGCAGTTTAAAAGCTTTGGCAGCCAAGAAAATAACCAAAAAAGAATGGGCATCCGACTGACAAGTAACTATATTAAGAGCCTTTCAATCAATTCCCAACCTACCATGCGCCTTGAAACAAAACTTAACCGTACTGAGAATATGATGCCCATAATAACCTCTCAATATCCAAATACTATAAATTGACAGTGATGTAGAGCTTGTCCACAATATTAGGAGGAGATAAAACCATTTTTAAATAAAATAGAGAACAATTTATACTTAGACCCCGGGTCTGAATTCAGTGATGGAACCTACAACGTTTTCATATAGATTTCTCGTAGATCGTCCCTCCCTGAGCCTAACTAAAATGCAGCAGCATCTCCTCAGGTTCTAGAATACTTCGAGATCATTTCCTATCTCAAGTTTTCAACTAACTGGTAACGCAACAGTGAGACCATACATATGCAAGTTTTTGTCAAATTTGGAACCAGAAACAAGTACAACATTTTGCTACAATGGGGGCTTTATGATTCTGGATTTTTCGCACTACTGAGCTCTCCCAAGTCTAATGGAGCAAGAGGAATATTTCTGATGGGTTATTGGCCATTGCAGGTGGATGGATGGATGGATGGATACCAATCAGCCTTTTCTTTCTTTGATGAGAATTGAGTATGGACAAGCACTAGCAGCATATGTCAAAAAGGATAAGTTTCAGTCGGCATCATTTCTAAACTTCACACACTATCAACATGAGTGTGCAGGGGAAAGATTTGTGGATTCATAATGGAGGACAGCGAGAACGTACAATGCAAAAGACATCACCTGAACAAGATTAGTTTCCTTCACTTTCTATCAATTTTCATAAGAAAAATTTTATAGAAAAAACGTTGAAAATTGTCATTAATGATGTATATGTGTGTGTGTGTGTGTGTGTGTGCGGGGGGGAGGGGGGGGGGGGGGGGGGTGGATGTTTATTACATGAATGTTCAAGTAATGGTCCTGCAAATTTTTTGCATTTTTTACATTTGAATATCAACAATGATCTATACTTAATTTGTAACTTTCATTTAAAAATTGATCATGAAATCAACAAACATATCCTCAGAAGTGTAAAATAGTTAAAAGATACAAGAGTCTGCAGATCTACCACAAAATCAGACATTAGTACTAATTCATTTACTGGCTAACAATGTTCAGTGAAAAGGCAGATCAATGGATGGTCGTTACAGAGAGCAAACTGATGGAAAGTGACAAGTAAGAGTTGATCTGGAAATAGTCCCCAGTTGACAGAAAGGAGGGTATGGGACTAGCCACATGCCACAAGAATTAAAAGCAAACCATTATAAAGGCCTGATTTGGCCAACATATTTATGCAATTCAAATAAATACTTCCAAATTGCACAACAAAGTAATGTAGATAGAGTGAAGTCCACAAGTCATGTTTCACGAATGTATTACAGATGCTCGAACATAAGCCCGATGATTAGATTAGACACAATTTATCTCATACCCAAAATGTTCAAATAGCAAACCATGGTATCAACAAGGATACATATATGAGTTCAGCAAAACGATAAATTCTCTGAGCAAGATATATATATAAAGGTGACCAAAACACTCACAAACCAAAACAAGCACGGTGTTTAAGAAGTCGTCCACATTCACACTTCAAACCATAAAGATGCAGAGAGTTGGCTAGAAATATATTTCACATATAGACCCCTCAATTTAAGACGTGTTCACAAGCAGCATCTTCAAATCATGACGGCATCCTTCACCGTGCTTCGTACTGAACAACTGCAGGGGACAAAATGGAAGAAAATAAAAGCGGTTTTCATCTAAAAAAAACACACGGGGAAAGAATAAAAATCAAAGGCATGTTTAAGAATACTAAGATTATGCAATAATGTAGAATTTAGAAATGCCTCTGAGAGAAAAGAATCATATAATATAGTTCAGGAACACCAAAAATTGATTTCTGAAACAAGCTGTTTTCATGTAGCTTTTCAATGATAAACTTCCCAAACTGATAAAAACTCGTGTTGGAATTGCTTAGACCTCCTCATTCCATAAATAACTATAGAAAAACATCATAAAGAACTATAGAAAAATATCATGTCGATTAGCACCTGTTAATTGTGGGAAATTTTGTGCCTTTTTCCAATTATATATATGTTGTATACAATTGGAAATTGTCAAAGGGAACAAAATAATTACTCCTATTAACTGATTTCATATATGAGGGACCAGAAACTTCTTGATTGATCAATTAAATCAGTTCATCACGGTAATATACTGTAAGAATAGAAGAGAAAACAAACAAATTTAGATGACCCTCAAAGGTATTTTCCCCACATAAGTGACTCAAAGCTTCAAGAGTGCCTCTTCAAAAACTACACAAGCTATCAAGACATAGCTATCAACAATTCAGTCACATCTTGGAAGTAGTCCAATATATCATCCATACATACAACAGAGACATGAATATATCATCCATACATACATGAAAACTGATGCTATGAGGCTGAACCTTGTTGACTGAACAAGGTGAAACCAAATGAAAGGCCAAAGCAAAAAACAAAAATCCAAACCGCTCAAGTCCAAACCGTCGCAAGAAAATCCATGGGCAATTACCTAATCAATGATCTCATTTCCTCTTTGAGGGCCATTATCCAGATTCAATGGTAAAACCATTTTAAAACATAACCAAGTAAACTAGCATAACAAAAATAGCAGCCAACAGAACTACCAAGAATTAGTGTTCTCCCTACCACGCTTTTAGTAAATTTTAATTTTTTCAGTTCAACTGTAACCAACTTTGGCAACTGTAGAAAGGGCTACCTCCCTCCAACTTGTATAAGGTAAGGGATATCTCCCTACCTCAAAGTTTTTTTTTTAGGAAAAAATACATAAGGCACGTCTTTTCTTGGTTGCGCCTTGCTGAAAGGCTCGCCTTAGGTGCACCTTAAGAAAGGCACCTCGCCTAGTGAGGTGCGAGACGCAGCTGTTATGATGCGCGCCTTAGGTGCTCCCGAGGCGTGCCTTTGACTACCATGATTTGTCTTATTTGCTAACCAGGAACTCCCAGTTGCTGATGCTACCAGGGGACAGGTAACATAGCTAATAAATTTTTATCTGAGAGATTTGAGAGATGAGACACAGTATTATCCAATAAAAAAGTTACTGTTCTTCCTCTGGCCCCACCAAGGAAATCTGAGAGATGAGACACATTTTTATCTGCTTCTAAATTCTAATCATACAATCATGATTTCTAGCCTTCCAACAACAAAGGGTGTAACATAGCTAATAACTCTTGCTAATACAGGTTCCTGATTTTCTTGTCAGAAGCAATTATTGTACCCTCCAGTGCTATTATGATGGGAGTGTTAGCCATCCAGTTATAGAGCTCACCTTGTACTCTTGTTGCTGTTGTTTTTTAAGAAGCTTCAACATCAATTCTTCCTTACTGGACCAACTGCTTGACCTATTTCAGCAACAATAATTACTCCAATGTTTCAGAAGAATGGCTCCTACAAAGTTCCCCAAGTTGTCCCTAGGGATAAAGCATTGTCAGCTCAGCTCCTTCAGACAAATCAATCAGTGTGGCTAAGGGTGTGTTTGGTTGCAAGCAAGTAGAATGAAAGTGGTAAAAGTGCTTTTTTTTTGTTGCACTTTTATCACATCTGTTGTTTGGTAACAAGCAAGTGAAGCTTGATTTTCACTTTTTGATAAAACGTAGAGTGGGTATTAGCCCTTCAAAATTTGGATTCACATCCTCCCTTCTCATGCTTGATGTGGGATGATAGTGGATTATAGTAACTTTTCACCATGTGACAAGTGTACAAATTTACACTTTAAGTCGTTCCACTTGCAGAAGAAAATTTTGAATTTGTAGCCAAACAAGAAATCTCAAAAAACTCACTTCAAAAAGTGGGCTTTTGCAGAGTCACTTTTTTCACTTCACTCCACTTGCTTGCAACAAAACACACCCTTTGTTACTAATCCCTGTTTTATTGAGGATTTGCATTCACCATCACGTTTGAAATCCTGATGCTACTCGTTCCATTTCCCTCTGATAGTAAGGCTCCAATAGCTCTTGTAACCAACCAGACACCTGAAAGCACCCAAATGGTTAAAATCCCCCCTCCCCACCCCCCAAGTTCAAGTTTATAATTGTTAATCAGATCAAGGACCTTGAGTGCATTGATTCAGTCCTCTCTCCACTATAAGGCTATAAAGTACAGGACACTTATACTGAACAGATGGTTGAACGGTAATGAGATATATACAAGATCGAGCATATTCATATTCCCATCTAGTCTTCTTGAGCTACGTGCCTCCACCCCTTGAAGAATGTGTGACCTTAAAACCTTAGTCTACCACAAATTGGTTGTCATTGCATCTAAAGTTTCTAATCCTTCGTAATTTGTAACCTAGTTATCTACTTGTAGAAGTTGGTAACCAAAGCAACCCAGAGCAAGCTTTGCCTGCTTGTGGTACATTCTCTCTTTCATATCGTCCACTAGCACATTTGAAGTACTGCTCCCTTCTCTTGGTTAGACTTAGCTCTGAGATCTAGCTTCATCAAATTGGCCTCATGCACTTGCTTCAGTTTATCGTGTCACTACCGTTATATTAGAAAATAAGTACAATAAGGAGTCGAACTTTCTTAATGTACTGAGGCTTGTGGCATGGTAAGATGCAAGAAATGTCGAGTATTAAGAGTCCATCAAGAGGAATCGTGCATGTCGTAGCAGAACTGTCCTTTCAACTGGAACCATCACCCTGTTCTTGGAGAGTACTGCTGCCAGTTACTACATTGCAGATAACCTATTACATCTGGTATGCAATGGCACCTGTCTCTCAATCATGTGTAAATCATTTTGTCACTACTGTTGCACTCAGGAATTGCCTCATAAGAAGTTGTAATTAGTTGCTCACCTAGTGTTGTGATTTTGGCATTGAATGTATAATGATACTTCTTAAAGTCATCAATAAGCTTAACCTCGACATCTCCATTATATATTTATTAGAAAAAGCATATCGATGCTTATATTTCTTGAGGCATCTTGTTAAACCCACTGGGCATTAAATGATACCATATGGCGGTAAAAGAGCAGCTAGTCACACTTGTTCATCTGCATGTAGCAAGCTTTTCCTCAGTCGGTGCTTTATGAAATGGTTATCCAAATCCTTGAGCACATGCTAGTCTTCGTCCTTGGTCTCCCTGATTAATCTCTTTCTCTGCCGCCTCCAAGTTGATGAACTTATGATATCACTCCATCCTTTACTCCTACATCTTCCTAGAACTCCATGACAAAGAGGATATGCCTACCCTCCTAGATAATTCCTCTATTTAAGCCAAATTGCAATATATTATAGCTTGCTTCCATACGGGCAAAGTATCAGGCAAGGCATATCCGAGAAATTTACTGAAAGCTTGTCTTGTGATATCAAATACTTTTTCCAACTCTTGGATGTCAAGCTCTTCCCCTATACATACCGGTAGATATTAACATACTATCCCTATTCATTGTTGGATAGAGTACTATTCATCATTATAGATTTGCAGGCCAGTGAGAGTCTTTACTAACACCCAAATCATTTATGTAATACACAATGCCTTTGAGCAATACTCCAAAAATAGGAAGCAGGGTCAGGGTTGACGAAATCAAAAAGTATAAACCTCGTATTTATGTTAGGATATGTTGTTTTCCCCAACTGGTGAGAACTCCTTGGGCAATACATTTGTGCTACTTTCTCTAATGAAATTGTTTAGGCAGTATACTGAAAATTTGCCACCAGGTGTCTCTGGCCCCTTGAGACACAAATCCATGTCACCTAGGACCTAGATTATATCTGCCTTGGACAAGCCAACCCACTTTGGGTATTGTCCGCGACCATCTAAGCATATGTCTGTCCTTCTAAGACTTCATAGGTCCAGCGGTAATGAGTTTATGAGGTTCATTATTTAACTTGCTTATTCTATCAAACTAAGTGAATGGATAAATATCACAAGGTAGTCAAAGGCGCAAGGCGCACTCGGGACGCAAAGGATCCATATCGCCCGAGGCGCAAGGCACACTAAAGACGCGCACCCGAGCGAAACGAGGTGCAAAAATAAAAATAATAATAATATACATAAATAAATTACTAATGTAAGAAATAAAACTAAATAACATATTAAAACCAAAATAAACATGTTAAAACATAATCAAGTGAACTAGTAGGGCAATAATAGCACTATCATCAATAATTGCCATCAAAGACCCAACATTTTTTTGCATTGGGCTCTTCGTTGGTTGACCTGATGTAAAGATCAGTTAGTCCACCATATTTCTTCTTCACAGGAAGATAATGAGATGGCCCCATGTGCTCTGATTCATTATTTGTATTCTTTATCTAGGAGCAATGCCAAAGTGTTTCAAAGAAGGGTTACCTTGACTTAGATCTGCCTCCGACCTAGATCAACCTCAGTTAAATCAGTCAACAGAACTAACAAGTGTATTCTTACTACTACGTTTTTAATAAAATTTAGTTTTTCTAGTTCAACTATAACCAACTTTGGCAACCGTGGAAAGGGCTATCTCCCTCCCACTTGTATGACGTAAGGGTTATTCCCATGCCTCAAAACTTTTTGTATATAAAAAATAAAAACCATAAGGCGTGCATTTTCTTGATTGCGCCTTGCTGAAAGGCGCGTCTTGGGTGCGCCCGGAAAAAGGCGCCTCGCCTAGTGAGGTGTGAGGTGTGAGGCGCAGCTTCTGCTCTTTTCTGCGAGACGCGCCTTTAACTACCATGGAATATCAATTGGTTATTTGTTTAATTTCATTTTTTATTGTTAGTAAAAAAACTAATATTCCTATTATCAGACTACATCTATATGTATCGGCCACATTGTATCTTTTTGGCCTATTCCAATCCATATTAACCCTTATACTAGCCGATATGGGTGATATCGAGAGTTGAGGCTCTCTTTCCTAAACAATTCAACAAAGAAAATTAAAAGAAAAATTGAGAAGTACGGGAATAATTAGGTTGTGTATGGTTTGATGGGAATTGAGTGAATTAAAAAGAAAATGGAAGTGTTTCATATAGAAGGTTGATACCACTTAAATTGGACCAACTTTCATTTTATTGTCCCTCACTTTCTTAGCAACCAACGCAGCCTTAGTGTTGACACAATAATTCGATCTTGTTGAAGATCAACATGCTAGTGACACTATAACGATTACTATTTGTCGAAGGTGTGTATTTACACAACTTTCATTCATCTTAAAATTATTTCATTCAAAACTTTCTATTATGGGTCTGCTTGGTATACAAAACAAATCAAAACAATATCTATTGCGGCTAAAGGATTCAACGATGTTGAATATTATTCCATTCAGAACTAGTTGCAAACAACAAATAATACGCAAAATTATAACTACATGTATCAAAGATTTTCCTAGTTTGTAAATAAATTTTTATTATTATTTCGTTACGAAACCAGAACTTTGGAACTCGTCACACACTAAGCATAGCAATTCTACTAAAAAAAGGTTAACCAATTTTTATTCAACCTTATAGAATTAGAATTCTTCGTTTTTGTTTGATTTTAGGGAAACTCCATTTTTCTTTTTCTTTTTTTGTTCTATTACGGGTCCTGGGCAGATACCTATACTCGTAAGAAAGCTGAAACCGATCCGGATACAAATACTGAGCACCTTGTAAAAAAAGTCAATTATGTATAGTTTAATCTACTATTAATGTTTAGCTAGGAATTGTTAGTTTCATGATGAATTTAGACTCCTTTTTCAACTATTCTAACTTATACATGTTTCCAATTTTTATTTACATGTAAAATGTGAAAATGCTTATTTACAGATAATATCTGAAAATGCTTAATGTTGCGTAGGTTACGCCTGTGTATCACCTTACGCATGTCAGTTTCTAGTTGCCTCTTCCGACCCTCATATTATTAATATTTTAAAGTTTTCTATGTTACACTGTTAAGATGGTTCTCTCCCCTACTTTCTCCATATGATTTAGTTAGCATAGTTCCCCAATACTCCTACTCCCTACATATGATTTAGTTAGCATAGGTACCCAATACTTCAACAAGAACCATTTTTTTTTGTGATTCACATTTTCTTTCAGTAAACTTTAAATAAATAAATGGCATGGCAGATATTTGAGATGGTTGTTAAAAAACATATACTTAATCCATAGATCGGGATTATGTTGCATGAACATTGAACACGAATATGACACAATGTTGACACAGAAACCACCGCCATACTAGTTGGGCGTATTTTGGTGCTAGTTTGGTGTCTGCATGTGTCTTGTTAAAGAGGTGAAAACAAATGTTAGTGTACATGTTTAGTCCCACATCAGCTAGGATGTGAGGCCGAGTGGAGGGCCCAAAATTTCAACTTTGGGCATTGGATGTCAAGAACCATCCGATGAGTCGGCATGTATGGGGTCATCTTGATGGCACGGATTCTCCTCCAGTTCGTGCAACTACATATAGAGAGCATCCCAGAGTCGTTTAGCCACTTGGACTTACGAAGAGCAACCAGCCACAGATACGATCCTTCAGTCTGTATCACCTACCATTATGCTACAGCTTGATCCCTATGATATTGTGTCCACCATGTGGGACCATCTGAGACAGTATTACACTCAGAGTGACAACGCTTTTGAGTATCAGTTGATGCAGTCTATTCAGACTACTACTAACATGCAACAGCTGCATACGTACATGATGGATCTTTAGGGCCAACTTGCCATTATGGAGACCACTCCTGCCACTACTACATGTGCTTGTCATGCTCACTATCTTGCATTACGAGATCGACGTAGACTGCTCTCGTATATTCCTCGGGGTCCGTCTCGTCCTCCTACTCCTCAAGGGACGCTGAGACCTGCTACTACGGGTGTTTCGTCTGGTACTTCTGGTCCTCGACAGGGGCAGAAGTAGTGTGGCTGGCATAAGCGATAAGGCACTCATTCGACCCCAGCATCAGCAGGCTGCAATGGCTGATGCAGTTCCTTCTGATACTTTGTGTATGAGGATAGTTATTCGTTTTTTACTTCACAGCAAACTCCTATTACAGCAGAGCAGTTTAAGCAGCTCTTGAGTTTCTTACAGGTCTCAGGTCATCCATCTGCTACATCTGCTACATCTGCTAGCCCCTCTTTTGTAGCTCCAACGGTTATATCTTTTGGTGCTTCCTACCATATAACTAGCAGTGTTTTAAATGGCGGTTGAGGCGGCCGCCTAGGCGGTAGGCGGTCTCTTTTCACACCGCTTTTGAGGTAGACGGTGGAATAGGCGGCCAACACAGGTTTGGCAGCGTAGACAAAGGTGAGGTGGCGTAGGCGGACGCGTAGGCGGAGCAATATCTAACAAGATGTTTTGGCCAAAATATTTTGCAAGCATTATTGACCTATTATTCACTATGTTGTTCTATTGAGGATTCTTATGTCGTTCCATTGTGAGTCAATTTGACTTAATGTCCCGTATTACACACTATGTTGTTCTGTTGAGGATTCTTCAGTATATACGGGGTACCAGCACTAGATCATTGTTCTTCTGTGCTATTATGTCATCAGATCTTTGTGCTTATTTTGATGTTGATGTGTGGCAATGTCACTGATCGGAGGTACACTACTAGTTTTTATATGTTACATGGTGATTCTTTTATTTCCTAAAAATCAAAGAAACAGGATGTGGTTTCTAGATCTAGTGCTGAGGCCGAGTATCATGGCTATGGCTACTACTATTGCTGAGATCACTTGGCCTCATTGGCTTCTTATTAATATAGATCTTATAGTTTTTCTATGACAACATCGTTGTTAAGATTTCTTGCAACTTTGTTTCCGAGAAGACGAAACACAATAATGTTGATTATCACTAATGTTCGACAACACTTTCTTCGGGCCAGTTTCATTGCCTCGTGTCAACTCTCATATGCATATTGCAGGCTTCTTCACAAAGGCCTATACAGTTCAGCGACAATGATTCCTACTAGGTAAACTCTCGTTGGATGATCCTCGTGAGTTTGAGAGAGGTATTAGGTAATTGATTGTTGATTATAGTTTTTTCTCTTTTATTTTCCTCTAGCCAAACTCATATTGACGTAGATGTTGTACATGTTTAGTCCCACAACGGATAGGATGTTAGGTTGATTGTAACCATTGGGTATATATACCTCATGGTCGCACAAATATCGATATTGATTCAGTTCTTCCTAAATTATCATTCTAATAACAAAGATATTCTCTTTTATTTCCCTCTTGCCAAACTCGCATTGATCACCATCGTGTATTTAAGATTTGGTGTTAAAAAGATGATAAACATGTTTAGTCCCACATCAGGTAGGATGTGAGGACGATTGTAAACCATTGGATATATACATACCCCACGGTTGCACACATATCAAGATTGATTCAATTCTTCATAAATTCCCATTCTAATAACAAAGAGATGCTACATTTTGGAATGTGTGCTTCCTAGCTTTGAACATTTTTGTGGTAACGATGCTTTTGCTGCTCTCTCCATATGCAACTCCAAGTTTTTATGTATTTAGGGCACTTCTACTACTAGAAAATAAATAAAGTCATACAAATAGTCCTTTTAGTTTTAGCACAATATATCTTCATAACTCAAGTTGCTCCTTATTTTCAAAAGCTTATAAAAGGTATAAAAAATAAAGTTCTACTTTAATTGAAAACCAATGACATCTTTCCTAAAGGGCTTAAGTGGGCTAATCCTCACAAATTCAAAAAATAAAAGGTGTCGTGTATGAAAAAATATCATGGTAACCCTGACAAACATGCATGAATAGAAATTTTGGTCATTTTACACCATCCAAATCATCCTCACAAGAAAGTAATCGGAATGATGTATTAAACTATGGGAAAACTAAATGGCTTGTTTCTTAAAGGATAGATAAGTATGCCTACTCACGACTCACTAAACCACCAAACCATACTACTCTAAAGTCTAAATACTTAAGAGTAAATAATGGATCAATATCATTATCATCCAATCCTGCTTCTTCAGGATGGGGTAGGGTATGGAATATAAGAAAGCTTCATACAATATTTGTCAAAATTTTATGACCGGTTGTCGATCAGACGTCATTCCTATATGTTGGTGGCAAATTCCTAGCCAAGGTAGTTACAATCATGAGAGTTACATGTCATAAATGGTGGCCAACTAATTGGCAAGTAGGTAGACCAACCTTGTGTATTGCAATCATAGGGACTTGCATTAATCTGACACAATACACCAAAGAGCGAAGGAGTGACGATCCAAAAAATAGTGCATCAATATTACCCTATAAAAAATGAACTTGGATATTTTTACGTAGCAACACTAAAATCACATTTTTGAAGTGCAGTTCCGGGTTGACCCTGTAGCTCTTCATGATTGAAGTTTTCAAAATGCCATTTCACTCGTCAAAACAAGTTTTCTGAAAGAAAGAAAGAAAACATTACTCTGGTAATAAGTTCCAAATTATTGTTTTTATGGAATATCTTCTTCTAATGCATCTTCTTTATCAAAAAATCTATCTCCAAATTCTACCAAATTGATTAAGCAAATGGACCGACTATTCCAATATAGACGGATATAAATCTTTCCCGGTAGGGGGTGTCCGGACTGAAACCTCGAACCTGGACCCTCCTCCAATGGAGGGTGCCCGCTGCAGGTACTGGTACATCTTTTCCTTTGATTCTAACTTTAATACTAAATATTGGCCTCAAAATAAGAAAAAACACAACGTAAGTAATAAAGAGCTAGGATTAGCATAATAACCTAGCATGCACGTCAAATAATATATTAATATGCTCCAAACAAAGCAACTAAAATCCAAACAAATAAAGAAAACAAATAGGGATTTAGGGTTTAAGAACGCATACTCCTGCGAGTGCGCTTCTTGTAGAGGATGCGGTATCCGCACTCCCTGCACTGGATGACATCTCCCGGCTTCAGCGTTGTCTCCGTTCCACAATCTACAGAAACAAAATATATATATAACCAAATATCAGAATTTCTAGAATCAAACTTTCATGAAATCAGAAGTAAATTCGAGTTTCGTCACCTCTGCATAGGTAGCTGACGGGCTCCGGCTGCGGCTGTGGATCCATGGATCGACGATCGGGAAAACTAGGCTTTCTACGAAATTTAAATTAGGGTTTAGGGGTTTGTGAGAAAAAAAAACGCCCCTTTCTTTTCCTCGATAAGGGCTTATTCTTTTATTTATACATTGGCGGTGTTAGAAAAGGATTCTCGTGCTTCGGTTAGTTTGGGCCTTCAGTGGCTCATTCTGTCAGGCCCAAATCTGAGTATAGTAATAAGGTTTAGAACATTTGCTACTCACACGTAAAATATCTAAATTTTTCTGATCTTTTTTTAAAATATTATATAATAAAATTGTTTATAGATATAATTTGTATATATTTTTATATAAAAAATATTATATATATATATATAGACAGGTCCGGCCCTGGCGCATGGCAGGCTGGGCCACTGCCCAGGGCCCAAACTGAATAGGGGACACCAGTTATTTTTTGTTTTAGTTATACTGTTATAGTTTTCAGGTTTGTAGTAGACTGCAATTTATCATATGGCCCATTAAAGAAGGGTCCAGCCGGTCCGGGGAGAAAAAGAAACAAATCCTCATTAAGGGTTGTTTGTTCTGGGAAGAAGAAACGTTCAAACGAAATCTCATTTTTTTTCTAGGGAAGAAGGGTCCAGTCGTCCAGATAATTAATTAATAATTATCTTATTACTTATTTTATTTACAGGTAAAAGAGAATCGATTCCTCTTCTTTATCTTTGCATATATATATATATATATATATATATATATATATATATATATATATATAGTTTCATGATTTCATCTTTCTCATCTCTCTGAAATCTTAATCTCTCCCTCTTTTGTGACATCTTCTTTTTTAGATCTTTCATTTTCTACAATTATTGTTGGTGAAGACTGGAGAAAAATAAAACAAACTAAAAAATTTCAATTTGACTATCTACAATTTTGAGAATCAATCTGCAACTGCAAGGTATGTTTGAATCAATCTGCAAGGTATATATGCAATACATATGTCTGAATTTTGAGAATCGATTTGATTATCTGCAATTTATCAAAAAATAATCCTAATTTTTCTTCTCTAAATTTTTTTTTAGATAGCAATACATATGTTTGAATTTTTTCTTGAGAATCGATTTTTCTTCTCTAATCTGCAAGGTATATTCGGCTATTGAAAGATATAAAGTTGTTAATTTTTCTTTGAGATATAAAGTTATGTTCATTTTTTCGGTCATAGACTCATATGTTCATGTTCTGTCACTCTGTGACTTCTGTCATATGTTCTTGTTTCCATTCCGGTCATTTGAAACAGTCTTCTTAGTTCTTAGCTTTTATGTTTCTGATATATAAAGTTGAACCAATTTTTATTTATTTATTGTCTTTGTTGTCTTCTTGTACAATGAGAATTGAAGAAAGCCTTTGGAAACAAGCCACGGGAAGTCAGAAAAGAAAAAACCCTTTGGTTGTCTACTTGTTTTCTTGTATAGGGACGAACCGTCGAACACACTAATTTATTTTCGTGGTTTTTATTGTTAATTTATTGCCTTATTTCTTAACTACAATTATGTTTCCTAGAAAACAAGCCTCTGGAAGTCAGAAAAGAAAAAGAAAAAAAAAAGATAAAAGAGGTTATTAAAAGCCAAAAAAAATTCTAGATAAATATATGAAGAAAACAAATAATTCTTATGAAAATCATGTTGAAGAATTGGTTAGTGAATATGAACAGCATATTCATTCTGATAAATTTGTACATAATGAGAAAGAGATAAATTTAGAAAATCTAAATCTAAGTGGAAATGAAACTGAGCAAATCAATAGCGAAGAACCTAAAATTATTTTCAAAAATGAGCAAATTGAAAATGATAAAAATATCAATATGCTTCATTGGTCAGAAGCTAAAATGACTTTGAATATTTTTTATGCAAGAGTGTGGGATAGTTTAGATGCAAAATTGAGAGACTTATTGGTGGAAAAGGGACATGTTAGAGAAGCCAATTCTATTTATCCTAAAGATAATCAAAAGATATCATTTTCTTTTGATTATTATAATCGAAAACTAGCAAATGGGAAAGTTTTTGATAGAAAGTGGTTGGTTTATTCAAAAGAACTTGATAGTGTATTTTTTCTGTTGTCAAGTGGTAAGGAGAATTCACACTAGAAGTCATATAGCAGATGAAGGTGTTAGTGATTGGAAACATCTAGGTGATAAACTTAAAGAACATGAAAACAGCCGTGAACACCTCATTAACCTTAAAGCTTTGGTTGAGCTACGAATCAGATTGAATACAAATCAAACGATTGATAAATAATTACAAGAACAAATAAAAAAAGGTACTGATCATTGGAAACAAGTTATGGTGAGATTAATTGATGTTGTGAAAATACTTGCAATGAATAATTTGTCCTTTCGTGGAACAAATGAAAAAATATATGACGTATCGAATGGGAACTTCTTAGGTTTTCTTGAAACAATAGCAGAGTTTGATTCGATAATGATGCAACATTTTAGACTCATTCAAGATAAAAGTGTTCATTATCACTATCTTAGTCATAAAATTCAAAATTAGTTGATACTTACATTGGCATCAAGTGTTAAGAGTGTAGTCATTCAAAAAGTAAAAGAAGCAAAAAAAAATTCGGTGATTCTTGATTGCACTCCTGATGCAAGTCACCAATGTCACGCCCCAATCTCCCGCAAGCTCGATAGTCCCCGCTGAACGTGAATCACCACGTTTACAGCTCTCCCGCAGGACCATCGTTCTCATCGAGACGTGATGCCGTATGAGCCTGGAGTTGCGCTCGTACAAGGCGATGTTGTCAAACACCAAATGTTATCATTGAAACAACCAAGTTGCAGCGGAAGTCAAGTATTGTGTACCAAGCACACAATCAGAGTAATACACAGTGAAGCTCACGATAGGGTCAAATGAAATGCCTCATCAAAGTCAAGGCCACGAAGGCGATGTCACGAAGGCGATGAAATACTCTTACTCTTTTCTCTAGCCCACAAAGGTACTTACAGTTCATACATCATGTCCCGTATATCCAAGCAGCGCCACTACGTCTGTGTACCTGAAATATTGCCCACAAACGTGGGTCAGTACACAACCGTACTGGTGAGCGGGGTAACCCACTCGCCTAAGCCGACACTAAGTAAAATAGTGAATGCAAACAGTTATATGGTGATCTTTCTAGTTGAATCCTAGATTCATTTCATGGCATATAGATGACATGTTAAGGAAAGCAGTAAAGCAGTTTAAGCATGCTAGCATTCAATCTCAAACCAAACGACAAACAGTTTAATATAAAGCCGACCCGTCTAACTCAATGTCATCGCTTGCACGATAACATATCGAACCATCAGTCTCGCCTCATTATCCATTCTCAACCAAAGTTTATATATCCCACTCTCGAGTGCACACTCTTGCCGAGGCAAGGTGGCCGCGCCTACACGATGCACAAACCAACCAAAGTAAAAGAAGCCAACATCTACTCTTATATGAAGTCACTGGCCAAAGGCCATAAAGGACGTTGATCGGACAGATCAAATGCGGTTCTATTCGAAACAGCGCTAAGTAGCTAACCCACCTGAATCGCATCCAACCGCTGGCACCGCGCTCAAGACGCGTTACCCAAATTGTCTCCTCCATGGCCGAACGGTCCCGGTGCCCCGGAGCACCCGTTCGAGGAAACCAAACCCTGTGCCACCCAGGTTGTCCGTGACTATGCAGACACGTAGGTATGACGAGAGGATCGAACATTCTCGCCCCACCAAGCGATCCTAGACTCGTTCCACCAATAATCCAACCAACACATCCATAACCATTCTTCCAACATGTTCTTCCAAGGAACCCAAATCTCGACCTCAAAACATAGCCCGAGGCATCAAAATATCAAGTGTTTCATAGGCACGAAGCCTCTTCTCAACACAATCCAAATTGGTGCAACACCTATGCTCGAAGCTAAACCCATGGCACAATGCCGTTTCAGTGGCACAATGTCACATTCGTGGCACGATGCCCCATCAAACGACACAACGCCCTCGCCGATACAGTTGTTCGGTTTCGAACCACAACTGCCTGCTTTGCAAGACAAAGCATCCTTGTGATACACGCGCACGGATGCACGTTCGCTCGCCCGAATTCCCGATATTCTCAATGTTCCTATTGCCTCAATTGTATCATTCCAACCTGTATATTTCCAACCGTCCAAGCATAATCCCAAGTAATCCAACCGATCGCCTCAAATGAATAATCCAGCTATCGTATCCAACTATCCAACGCGTAAACCATTCAAGCCACAATCCTACCAAGCCAACGACGCACATTATATGCACGCCTCAGTGTAGTGCTTCCCGATGTTTCAGCCCAAGTGTTCAAGCCTTTACGTGTTTTCCATATTATTAGGCATGAAGGAGTAGAGGAGAAGGGAAAGAGCCCACTCACAATGTTTGATTCCGTTAAGCATCCTGTCCTGCCGATACGGCCAATCCCTTGAACCCGTGGTCCGATGCAAGCGCGATCTACTCAACTGGTATGACCGTGCGAGCAGGCCGTGCTCTACAAATCATCCGACCGATCGGACTAAGGAAGATGGCATTATCATTCCAACTCAGCTATCTCAGTACTGCTCTGAACGAACACTTGATTTCCATCGAACCCGCTAGCCATCTGCACATTGAAACCAACTCGATTAATCCTTCTTCCCAAAATCCGATATTTCAAATGTAACCAGCATTTGATTCATTCAGTCTGACTCAGCGTAACGCTCCGAGCGGTTGCGGGGCGTTACATAATATACCACTTAGAATCAGGTTCGTCCACGAACCGTGCTGGTACTCATTCCTTACTAGCATGCCACAATCCAATTCCATAGATCTGCTCTAAGAAACTCTCATATTCACTATTTTTGACACAACATCTCGTCCTGCTGAACGCTCGAATAAATTTTCACGAATTCCCACATCCTCCTTGCAGCTCAACTCGAATTTCTCGTATCGCTTAGTTTTGGATCGTACATATATTTAAGGCGTCCCTAAAATACATGCATTTCAGCCGAGCTTTGCGATAGCAAATTTGAACAAGTTACAAGGGTATCTTTATGTTCGAGGCGTCCATTTGCTTTGCTCCCAATTGGACCAAATTACGATTTCCATTCCAACACATTCGCTCGAGAACTATTCTCAATTATGCAGATTTTCCACCAATCAATCAGTCTGAGTTCCAACTCAATCCATCCAACTATTTCTGAAATCAGTACTAGCAACATCTCCAAATATTATCTCGTGCACCGAACGATTCTCACAACTGATCTACCCCAGCTATGCGACTTACCCAAATATCAACTTGCTTAGATCAGCTCAGTCCAACACATTTCCTGCCATCTCAATATCTCACAGGATGAACATCTATATTGAGGTTCGTGTGATCCACGAAGATCTCGCCGCCACGCCAAAGGGATTTGTGTCGCCACGATTTCGACGTGGACACACTCGCCACAATTCTTAGGTTGCGCATAAAATAGTTCTTCGCGCTGCTTCCACTGCCTCGAAGCAAAGAATATCACCTTCGCCTTCCGAATGAGCACGCTTCCCAGACTAAGTTCCGAGACATCTTGTAAATCTGAAGCAAATCTGTCCCTTCCAGTATTGCAAGAATTTGATCTGAACGAGCCGCTGCTTTAACTTCATGAGCTAGTTTCACAGTCGTCAATTCATATGAATGCTATTCCCTTCCAGGGCACGATGAGTCAGAGGCGATGCCATCGATAAAAATCTGCGACTCTGAATCTCATCAGTTGACAAGGCTTCTTCCACCATCGCTTCGATCTTCCGGCTGTATCTTCAGCTGAAGGCTATCCCAAGGATCTCTCAAATCCAACACTCAGTCAATAAGCCAAATCACATTGCTCACATCTGCCCTCGACGCATTCCCAAATACGCCGCCTCAAGGGTCGTTCTACGGGTCTACCATATTCATATCCGATTCAGCGGGCAAGGTCGCTTAGGGTCAGCTGTCCCGAAGCTACGCTTGATAATTGTAATCATCACGATGGACAGTTACTATAAACCATGCTATAACTCATCTGAAAATCTGACTCAAAATCCAACCATTCACCCGAGCGAAGTTTCCGAATTCGAGAACCGCGCTCGTTGAAACCTTATTCCATCAATCCGCCGTTCTGTCCTGAATCCATCAAATTTCCGAATTGCCATGTTCCACAATGCACGTCCAACTTACTCGAGCAACACAGTGATTTCTTCCGACGTTGCTCCCATATTTAGCTATCTTCAAAAGTCTGTCCGCCAATATCCTTGCCTTCCGTTGTGGCCACAATCCGTCCACGTCTTCCGGAGAATCCGTCTACCATTGTTGCACCATCTTGCCCAAAATTCTATTTCCGCTAAACCTGAGTCAACTTCACGAGCAGCAACATCCAAAATCTTTCAAGTTTGTGTGAATCCATCTCATTGTCCCTCCAAACCAAATCGTGTTTCATTGCTCAACCAACAGCTCAAATGTGTCGCCCAAAATCGTAGTTCGTGCTCGCTATCATTTGATTCACCCATTGCTTGTTCAAGCGTATCCCAGTTGTTCGCTCCGATCTCGTCCATCTCTTAAGCCCAACGATGCTTTCCATTTGCACCAGTCCGTTCACGATATGCTCAACTCAATATTCGCTTGCTCCATTTTCATTCTTCCCAACACAATCGACTTGCACCAACCAACTTATATTTCTGTTACTCGAGTTCGTTCAGGAAATTTCCATTGAATGTCTAACCAAAATATTTCCAATGCCTTGCTCAAAATGTGGTATCCCATATACCACTCCGAATCAAGTCGCTACTCGCATTACAATTTCCTTCACAGATCCAAGATCCGTTCGAACCATCCCTTATGCATAATCATGCATTTCCCAATTCGAGTCTGACACAAAACTCAGGCAACGCTTGAATTATCCAACTGTTTCTCAACCCGTCTGATACCTTCTCAACACGAGCAATCGTACAATGATTGTCTTCCAAATAGTCCAACCCAATATCCAACGGTTTCACACTTTTGTTGTACGAGCAACTCGTACTAACTTATCCATATATTCCCGAGCCAAACTCAAACCTGCTCAACCGATGCGCCACAGCCAAAATTCCAACTTCTATCCAACACAATCGCTAGACGAGCAACTCGTGCAATGATCTATTCTCTTCGAATGTTTCTACTCAAACATGCCGCATAACCAAATCTCGTCTACCAGCCAACCGATCCATTGAGGCAATCAGAAACTCCCAGATGATAAGCCAAGCCAACCCAACGAAAGCCCACACTTGTTGCACAAATGCAACAACGCCAACCAACTTGCTGCACGAATGCAACAACGCCTAACGAGACTAAGCGATCCTACGAAAACCAACCAAGGCAACACAACCAAGAATAAAATGCAGCCACAACCAGCAATAAATAGACTTATTGCATGAAACATCCAATGCGGCACTGAGTAGAGTCAAGAGCTAGACGACACGCGAAAGCTATTTAGAGTTTGTGATGAAGCGAAGGACCAAGTCTGAAGAAAATGAACCAGGCGCTCTGATACCAATCTGTCATGCCCCAATCTCCCGCAAGCTCGATAGTCCCCGCTGAACGTGAATCACCACGTTTACAGCTCTCCCGCAGGACCATCGTTCTCATCGAGACGTGATGCCGTACGAGCCTGGAGTTGCGCTCGTACAAGGCGATGTTGTCAAACACCAAATGTTATCATTGAAACAACCAAGTTGCAGCGGAAGTCAAGTATTGTGTACCAAGCACACAATCAGAGTAATACGCAGTGAAGCTCACGATAGGGTCAAATGAAATGCCTCATCAAAGTCAAGGCCACGAAGGCGATGTCACGAAGGCGATGAAATACTCTTACTCTTTTCTCTAGCCCACAAAGGTACTTACAGTTCATACATCATGTCCCGTATATCCAAGCAGCGCCACTACGTCTGTGTACCTGAAATATTGCCCACAAACGTGGGTCAGTACACAACCGTACTGGTGAGCGGGGTAACCCACTCGCCTAAGCCGACACTAAGTAAAATAGTGAATGCAAACAGTTATATGGTGATCTTTCTAGTTGAATCCTAGATTCATTTCATGGCATATAGATGACATGTTAAGGAAAGCAGTAAAGCAGTTTAAGCATGCTAGCATTCAATCTCAAACCAAACGACAAACAGTTTAATATAAAGCCGACCCGTCTAACTCAATGTCATCGCTTGCACGATAACATATCGAACCATCAGTCTCGCCTCATTATCCATTCTCAACCAAAGTTTATATATCCCACTCTCGAGTGCACACTCTTGCCGAGGCAAGGTGGCCGCGCCTACACGATGCACAAACCAACCAAAGTAAAAGAAGCCAACATCTACTCTTATATGAAGTCACTGGCCAAAGGCCATAAAGGACGTTGATCGGACAGATCAAATGCGGTTCTATTCGAAACAGCGCTAAGTAGCTAACCCACCTGAATCGCATCCAACCGCTGGCACCGCGCCCAAGACGCGTTACCCAAATTGTCTCCTCCATGGCCGAACGGTCCCGGTGCCCCGGAGCACCCGTTCGAGGAAACCAAACCCTGTGCCACCCAGGTTGTCCGTGACTATGCAGACACGTAGGTATGACGAGAGGATCGAACATTCTCGCCCCACCAAGCGATCCTAGACTCGTTCCACCAATAATCCAACCAACACATCCATAACCATTCTTCCAACATGTTCTTCCAAGGAACCCAAATCTCGACCTCAAAACATAGCCCGAGGCATCAAAATATCAAGTGTTTCATAGGCACGAAGCCTCTTCTCAACACAATCCAAATTGGTGCAACACCTATGCTCGAAGCTAAACCCATGGCACAATGCCGTTTCAGTGGCACAATGTCACATTCGTGGCACGATGCCCCATCAAACGACACAACGCCCTCGCCGATACAGTTGTTCGGTTTCGAACCACAACTGCCTGCTTTGCAAGACAAAGCATCCTTGTGATACACGCGCACGGATGCACGTTCGCTCGCCCGAATTCCCGATATTCTCAATGTTCCTATTGCCTCAATTGTATCATTCCAACCTGTATATTTCCAACCGTCCAAGCATAATCCCAAGTAATCCAACCGATCGCCTCAAATGAATAATCCAGCTATCGTATCCAACTATCCAACGCGTAAACCATTCAAGCCACAATCCTACCAAGCCAACGACGCACATTATATGCACGCCTCAGTGTAGTGCTTCCCGATGTTTCAGCCCAAGTGTTCAAGCCTTTACGTGTTTTCCATATTATTAGGCATGAAGGAGTAGAGGAGAAGGGAAAGAGCCCACTCACAATGTTTGATTCCGTTAAGCATCCTGTCCTGCCGATACGGCCAATCCCTTGAACCCGTGGTCCGATGCAAGCGCGATCTACTCAACTGGTATGACCGTGCGAGCAGGCCGTGCTCTACAAATCATCCGACCGATCGGACTAAGGAAGATGGCATTATCATTCCAACTCAGCTATCTCAGTACTGCTCTGAACGAACACTTGATTTCCATCGAACCCGCTAGCCATCTGCACATTGAAACCAACTCGATTAATCCTTCTTCCCAAAATCCGATATTTCAAATGTAACCAGCATTTGATTCATTCAGTCTGACTCAGCGTAACGCTCCGAGCGGTTGCGGGGCGTTACATAATATACCACTTAGAATCAGGTTCGTCCACGAACCGTGCTGGTACTCATTCCTTACTAGCATGCCACAATCCAATTCCATAGATCTGCTCTAAGAAACTCTCATATTCACTATTTTTGACACAACATCTCGTCCTGCTGAACGCTCGAATAAATTTTCACGAATTTCCACATCCTCCTTGCAGCTCAACCCGAATTTCTCGTATCGCTTAGTTTTGGATCGTACATATATTTAAGGCGTCCCTAAAATACATGCATTTCAGCCGAGCTTTGCGATAGCAAATTTGAACAAGTTACAAGGGTATCTTTATGTTCGAGGCGTCCATTTGCTTTGCTCCCAATTGGACCAAATTACGATTTCCATTCCAACACATTCGCTCGAGAACTATTCTCAATTATGCAGATTTTCCACCAATCAATCAGTCTGAGTTCCAACTCAATCCATCCAACTATTTCTGAAATCAGTACTAGCAACATCTCCAAATATTATCTCGTGCACCGAACGATTCTCACAACTGATCTACCCCAGCTATGCGACTTACCCAAATATCAACTTGCTTAGATCAGCTCAGTCCAACACATTTCCTGCCATCTCAATATCTCACAGGATGAACATCTATATTGAGGTTCGTGTGATCCACGAAGATCTCGCCGCCACGCCAAAGGGATTTGTGTCGCCACGATTTCGACGTGGACACACTCGCCACAATTCTTAGGTTGCGCATAAAATAGTTCTTCGCGCTGCTTCCACTGCCTCGAAGCAAAGAATATCACCTTCGCCTTCCGAATGAGCACGCTTCCCAGACTAAGTTCCGAGACATCTTGTAAATCTGAAGCAAATCTGTCCCTTCCAGTATTGCAAGAATTTGATCTGAACGAGCCGCTGCTTTAACTTCATGAGCTAGTTTCACAGTCGTCAATTCATATGAATGCTATTCCCTTCCAGGGCACGATGAGTCAGAGGCGATGCCATCGATAAAAATCTGCGACTCTGAATCTCATCAGTTGACAAGGCTTCTTCCACCATCGCTTCGATCTTCCGGCTGTATCTTCAGCTGAAGGCTATCCCAAGGATCTCTCAAATCCAACACTCAGTCAATAAGCCAAATCACATTGCTCACATCTGCCCTCGACGCATTCCCAAATACGCCGCCTCAAGGGTCGTTCTACGGGTCTACCATATTCATATCCGATTCAGCGGGCAAGGTCGCTTAGGGTCAGCTGTCCCGAAGCTACGCTTGATAATTGTAATCATCACGATGGACAGTTACTATAAACCATGCTATAACTCATCTGAAAATCTGACTCAAAATCCAACCATTCACCCGAGCGAAGTTTCCGAATTCGAGAACCGCGCTCGTTGAAACCTTATTCCATCAATCCGCCGTTCTGTCCTGAATCCATCAAATTTCCGAATTGCCATGTTCCACAATGCACGTCCAACTTACTCGAGCAACACAGTGATTTCTTCCGACGTTGCTCCCATATTTAGCTATCTTCAAAAGTCTGTCCGCCAATATCCTTGCCTTCCGTTGTGGCCACAATCCGTCCACGTCTTCCGGAGAATCCGTCTACCATTGTTGCACCATCTTGCCCAAAATTCTATTTCCGCTAAACCTGAGTCAACTTCACGAGCAGCAACATCCAAAATCTTTCAAGTTTGTGTGAATCCATCTCATTGTCCCTCCAAACCAAATCGTGTTTCATTGCTCAACCAACAGCTCAAATGTGTCGCCCAAAATCGTAGTTCGTGCTCGCTATCATTTGATTCACCCATTGCTTGTTCAAGCGTATCCCAGTTGTTCGCTCCGATCTCGTCCATCTCTTAAGCCCAACGATGCTTTCCATTTGCACCAGTCCGTTCACGATATGCTCAACTCAATATTCGCTTGCTCCATTTTCATTCTTCCCAACACAATCGACTTGCACCAACCAACTTATATTTCTGTTACTCGAGTTCGTTCAGGAAATTTCCATTGAATGTCTAACCAAAATATTTCCAATGCCTTGCTCAAAATGTGGTATCCCATATACCACTCCGAATCAAGTCGCTACTCGCATTACAATTTCCTTCACAGATCCAAGATCCGTTCGAACCATCCCTTATGCATAATCATGCATTTCCCAATTCGAGTCTGACACAAAACTCAGGCAACGCTTGAATTATCCAACTGTTTCTCAACCCGTCTGATACCTTCTCAACACGAGCAATCGTACAATGATTGTCTTCCAAATAGTCCAACCCAATATCCAACGGTTTCACACTTTTGTTGTACGAGCAACTCGTACTAACTTATCCATATATTCCCGAGCCAAACTCAAACCTGCTCAACCGATGCGCCACAGCCAAAATTCCAACTTCTATCCAACACAATCGCTAGACGAGCAACTCGTGCAATGATCTATTCTCTTCGAATGTTTCTACTCAAACATGCCGCATAACCAAATCTCGTCTACCAGCCAACCGATCCATTGAGGCAATCAGAAACTCCCAGATGATAAGCCAAGCCAACCCAACGAAAGCCCACACTTGTTGCACAAATGCAACAACGCCAACCAACTTGCTGCACGAATGCAACAACGCCTAACGAGACTAAGCGATCCTACGAAAACCAACCAAGGCAACACAACCAAGAATAAAATGCAGCCACAACCAGCAATAAATAGACTTATTGCATGAAACATCCAATGCGGCACTGAGTAGAGTCAAGAGCTAGACGACACGCGAAAGCTATTTAGAGTTTGTGATGAAGCGAAGGACCAAGTCTGAAGAAAATGAACCAGGCGCTCTGATACCAATCTGTCATGCCCCAATCTCCCGCAAGCTCGATAGTCCCCGCTGAACGTGAATCACCACGTTTACAGCTCTCCCGCAGGACCATCGTTCTCATCGAGACGTGATGCCGTACGAGCCTGGAGTTGCGCTCGTACAAGGCGATGTTGTCAAACACCAAATGTTATCATTGAAACAACCAAGTTGCAGCGGAAGTCAAGTATTGTGTACCAAGCACACAATCAGAGTAATACGCAGTGAAGCTCACGATAGGGTCAAATGAAATGCCTCATCAAAGTCAAGGCCACGAAGGCGATGTCACGAAGGCGATGAAATACTCTTACTCTTTTCTCTAGCCCACAAAGGTACTTACAGTTCATACATCATGTCCCGTATATCCAAGCAGCGCCACTACGTCTGTGTACCTGAAATATTGCCCACAAACGTGGGTCAGTACACAACCGTACTGGTGAGCGGGGTAACCCACTCGCCTAAGCCGACACTAAGTAAAATAGTGAATGCAAACAGTTATATGGTGATCTTTCTAGTTGAATCCTAGATTCATTTCATGGCATATAGATGACATGTTAAGGAAAGCAGTAAAGCAGTTTAAGCATGCTAGCATTCAATCTCAAACCAAACGACAAGCAGTTTAATATAAAGCCGACCCGTCTAACTCAATGTCATCGCTTGCACGATAACATATCGAACCATCAGTCTCGCCTCATTATCCATTCTCAACCAAAGTTTATATATCCCACTCTCGAGTGCACACTCTTGCCGAGGCAAGGTGGCCGCGCCTACACGATGCATAAACCAACCAAAGTAAAAGAAGCCAACATCTACTCTTATATGAAGTCACTGGCCAAAGGCCATAAAGGACGTTGATCGGACAGATCAAATGCGGTTCTATTCGAAACAGCGCTAAGTAGCTAACCCACCTGAATCGCATCCAACCGCTGGCACCGCGCCCAAGACGCGTTACCCAAATTGTCTCCTCCATGGCCGAACGGTCCCGGTGCCCCGGAGCACCCGTTCGAGGAAACCAAATCCTGTGCCACCCAGGTTGTCCGTGACTATGCAGACACGTAGGTATGACGAGAGGATCGAACATTCTCGCCCCACCAAGCGATCCTAGACTCGTTCCACCAATAATCCAACCAACACATCCATAACCATTCTTCCAACATGTTCTTCCAAGGAACCCAAATCTCGACCTCAAAACATAGCCCGAGGCATCAAAATATCAAGTGTTTCATAGGCACGAAGCCTCTTCTCAACACAATCCAAATTGGTGCAACACCTATGCTCGAAGCTAAACCCATGGCACAATGCCGTTTCAGTGGCACAATGTCACATTCGTGGCACGATGCCCCATCAAACGACACAACGCCCTCGCCGATACAGTTGTTCGGTTTCGAACCACAACTGCCTGCTTTGCAAGACAAAGCATCCTTGTGATACACACGCACGGATGCACGTTCGCTCGCCCGAATTCCCGATATTCTCAATGTTCCTATTGCCTCAATTGTATCATTCCAACCTGTATATTTCCAACCGTCCAAGCATAATCCCAAGTAATCCAACCGATCGTCTCAAATGAATAATCCAGCTATCGTATCCAACTATCCAACGCGTAAACCATTCAAGCCACAATCCTACCAAGCCAACGACGCACACTCTATGCACGCCTCAGTGTAGTGCTTCCCGATGTTTCAGCCCAAGTGTTCAAGCCTTTACGTGTTTTCCATATTATTAGGCATGAAGGAGTAGAGGAGAAGGGAAAGAGCCCACTCACAATGTTTGATTCCGTTAAGCATCCTGTCCTGCCGATACGGCCAATCCCTTGAACCCGTGGTCCGATGCAAGCGCGATCTACTCAACTGGTATGACCGTGCGAGCAGGCCGTGCTCTACAAATCATCCGACCGATCGGACTAAGGAAGATGGCATTATCATTCCAACTCAGCTATCTCAGTACTGCTCTGAACGAACACTTGATTTCCATCGAACCCGCTAGCCATCTGCACATTGAAACCAACTCGATTAATCCTTCTTCCCGAAATCCGACATTTCAAATGTAACCAGCATTTGATTCATTCAGTCTGACTCAGCGTAACGCTCCGAGCGGTTGCGGGACGTTACAACCAAGAACAAATGACTTTAGTTTTAAGATGTGTAGATGTGAACAATACCCCAATAAAAATAGAAGAATATTTCTTAGAGTTTCTAAATGTGCAAGATACTTCTGCAATCGAAATTTTTAATGAATTACAATATACTCTACACTCTCTCGATCTTGATATTGATAATGTGAGAGGACAAGGATATGATAATGGGTCTAACATGAAAGGAAAGCACCAAGGAGTTCAGAAAAGATTGTTGGATATAAATCCTAGAGCTTTTTATATGCTGGCTGTCATTGTTTGAATTTAGTACTTTGTGATACGGCCAATTCTTGTTTAAAAGAAAAATCTTTCTTTGGAGCTTGTCAAACCATTTATAATGTGTTTTCTAATTCAACAAAGAGATGGAATCTGCTCCTTGAATATGTTGATCACTTACCTTTGAAATCATTGTCTGCCACACGTTGGGAGAGCCATATTGAAAGTGTTAAAGCAATAAAAATCCAAGCTCCTCAAATAAAACTAGTTTTAAAAAATTTAATTGAAGTTGTTGATGATTCCAAAGTAAGTTGGGAAGCTGAAAAGTTAGTCTCGGACGAGTTTTCAAGCTTTGACTTTATTTTAAGTTTGGTTATTTGGCATGAAATTTTATACAAGATAAATTAAATTAGCAAAATCTTGCAATATGAAAATATGCTTATTGATGTTGCTGTTAAAAGCTTAGAAGGACTAATTTCATGGTTTGAAAAATATAGAGAAAGCGACTTTACTTATGTCATTATTGATGCTAAAGAAATTGCATATGAATTGGAAATTGAGCCCATTTTTCCAATTAAGCGCAGAGTTTTTAGAAAGAAATATTTTGATGAAATTCCAAATACGGAAAGAGAACAACAATCTGCTCAAGAAACCTTTAGAACTGATTACTTTCTTGTTTTAGTTGATATGGCTCTTTCTCAGTTAAATAGCAGATTTGAACAAATGAATTTTTTTTAATGTATTTTTGGATTATTATTTACTGCATCTAAGTTAGTTTCATTGGATGATGATTAAATGAAAAATTCTTGTTTGAATCTTGAAATAGCTTTGAAACATGGTAACGTGTCTGATATTGATGCAAAGTACTTACTTTCTGAGTTACAAATATTGCAAGAGATGCTACCTAGTGAAGCATACGAAGTGCATAAGTCATGGAATTCCATTAAAATTATGGAGTTTGCAAAAAAAATGGAAATGTTTCTCAATATTCTTATTGCATATAGAATTTTATTGATTGTACCTGTTACTGTGGCATCCACATAAAGAAGCTTTTCAAAGTTAAAATTAATTAAATCTTATTTGGGGGCCACCATGACTCAAGACAGATTAAATGGATTAGCAATCTTAAGTATTGAAAATGATATCTTGAAAAATATCGTTGTTGATCAAACAATTGATGATTTTGCCACAAAAAATGCAAGAAGAAAACATTTTAGATGAGAATTTGTTTGTTTTGTTATGTAGGTCATTGAAGGAAGACAAAGTCCTAAGGAATATGTACTAGAAGATCGCTAGAAAAATGTGAAGAATGTGGTTAAACTTTTTTAGTCATTGGAGGTGGCTTCTACTGGAAAATATAAAGAAAGTGCTTTAATTTTTTTAGATCATTGGATGTGGCTTCTACTGAAAAATATAAAGAAAGTGCTTTATTTTTTTTATATCATTGGAGGAGACCTATGTCTAAGGAATATGTACTAGAAGATATACAGGAGAATATGAAGAAAGTGGTTTAACTTTTTAATCGTTATTGGACCATATTATTTTTGTTGTCATGTGCTTTTTTGAAGTTTCATCTTGATTAATACAATTTATTTATTGAAAAAAATAGACATTTATGAAAAAAGAAGGGCACAAATTTTTTTCCGCCCTGGACCTAATAAACCTCAGGACCGGCCCTGTATATATGTATAGAGAGAGAGAGATTTGTTACATAATTTAAATATATTTTTATTATATATTTTTTAGATATATGTACATATAGTTAAAATATTTGTTATAGTTTTTTTTATAAAAAATATTAGAGCCTATACATACTGTTTAGATCCATTTTAAAATCTCTTTATCATATTAGAAATAATTGTTTCTGTTATTATTTTGTTGAAATAAATAAATTTACTTACAAGAAGGAAAAGTTAGCTTTTAAACTTAAGTTTAAGTCTAGTCCAAGCACGACAAATGATTTTAGTTTTAAGTAGTTAACCAGACATGGTCAAACGAGTTTCGGATCAATTTTGCATTTTTGATGTTGTATTTGAGTTAGAATTATCCTATAATGTGCCATGGTAACCATTCATTTCAGCTACATGCAAAATGTACATTACATACATTTTGGTTACGTGTAGTCTTAGTATTTGTTTTTGGATTTAAAATACTTATACAAATAAAAGTTATTTACAAATAGAATACATCTCAAGTACATCATTAAATTTTTTTAGGCCATAAGTATTTGCATTTATGATAAAAGCATGGGGTGCTAATAATTTTTTGTAGTCCTATTACAGGTGCATAGTTATCCCTTCCCGCAAGATATCGATTTTTTGCTATCTTTTTTTAGAAATTTAATAATCCTATGTAATGGTTCAACTTGTGCAATATAAATAATCTTGACCTGTTAAAATTTTTTTGAATAAACTAAACTCTTAGAAGTTGACATTCTCAATATTGTTCAAAAATAACCGCATTCTTCGCATATGTTAATCATAAAAAAATAAGTTTTTCAAAAATTAGATATATATATATGTGGATATAATTATCTCAACCTAGGCAGTAATGATTAATGTCAAACTGACAAAAGAAACTTTTGCAAATGGATATTGTGGAATAAATAATCATGTCATAACTACTCAAGATAACATAAACTTATTAAATTTTCATTTTGATGCATTATTCTTTGTCAAATTTGAACTCTTTATCCACCTCCCTTCAATTCTTTAAAAATAGAAATAAATAATTATATTGATTCTAACAGCAGGGAGGTTAGGCGTTACTTATACCCACCTCCCTGTAGCCCGAACCGACACCCACCCAATTATATAAGTCGGACTCAACAACACGAACCGGTCGGTCCCTCCGACTGGATAAACTCTGCAACGGCAGCGTTGCTTCTCCGCTTCTTCCCATTCTACACTGCCAAGAAAATCAAAAGCCGACGAAGAAAGAGGAAGTGAAGGAAAAGGGTGTGTGTACTTCAATGGCGATTCGCCAAAATCCCTCTTTATAGAGTCAGCAATCCATCGCGCTTCGAAGAATTTCTCTCTTCTGCAGTATTTTCTGAGCTCGATCGCAGTTTTTTTTGGGGGTATGATTTCTCGCTGTTTGTTTCGATTCATTGATTTTGTTGGGGATCTCATGCTTCTGAACTCGGATTTAGGTTTAGAATGAAAAAGTTTATTTTTTTTTGCTATAATTTGTGCTGAAAATTGCTATTTTGGGGATGCGTAGGGGCTAGATTGAAAATTTCCGTGGGCGGGTTTGGTGTTAGGTGGAGTTCGGGCGAAGAAGGCCTAAATTTGCAACCATTGATACTTTTCTTTTTTAATTGGAACTACTCTCTTAATTGAGCTCTGGTCTTCCTTCTTTTAGTTGGTGTTGTTTTGTTTATTTTGGTTGTAGTTAGCAAAGTTAGCTGTACTGTTATGGTAAGAATTTCGTGAAGTGTGCTGTGGAGTGGATAGACTTGAATTTGGGATGGTGTTATTATGGAAAAGAGTGAACTTTCTTAAAGGTGTTAGCTTTTTTGGTGTTTGTTCAGCTGAATTTTGCTAATTATCATTTAACATAGTTTTCTATGAACACATTTGAGCTTCACGAGGAAGTACGTCTGTAATTTTGTTGGCTTTGTAGGGTAGGATAACTTTAGGGACAACTCGGTTTGCAGTTGGGCAAATGGGAGTTTTCCTAAATGGCATTTTCCCGGAACACTTGGTGGGCAGACATTTCAGAAATGGGGGTTTGAGACCTCAAATAAGCATGGGCATTTTCCCCAAACGAAATGAGGGCTAGTCAAACAGCTACCTATTAAGTTTCTGCTCTAAATGCACTCCCAAATGAAATGACAATAGCCCTTTACGTATTCCAACCAGCCTTCTAGGTTTTGCAAGAATTTCTTTCTTGCTTATACCTTTTTCGGATTGGTATCTGGACTGACACCGAGTACTGATGCAAGTTCAACAACCAGTCGAAACTCGAAAATACTTTGATTATTCTTTTTTGGGTCTCTCTCTTGTTCTGTAGCTAATGTGAGAAGCCTTGGGTGATGAAGGTTATGCTTCGAAAATTAACATATGAGATTACTAAGCATATAGGATGAGGTTCCATGGTTTATGATATTTGCCGATGATAGTGTTGGTCGACTAGAGTAAAGAAGGGTTAGATGGTAAATAGAAGTGTGGAGGAAAACTTTATAATCTAAGTGTTTTGAAATTAGTGTGACAAATACTGACTATATGAAATGTAACTTCAAGAAAAAGTCAAAGAGAAATGAGGGAGATGAAATATAAATACACAAGAGATGCTAGGAGAGAGAGAGAGAGAGAGAGAGAGTTGTTGGTATTAAGATAAATCATTCATCATTATAGAGAGAATAAGAAGGAAATCATGCATAGAATTAAACAAGATTGTTGAAATGGACTTGCTTCTAGAGTACTTTATGATCACTAGACATCTCCGAAGTTTGAAAGAAAATTTGTATAAGACGGCTATAAGATCAACCATGCTTTGTGGATCAGAGTGTTAGACAATTAAAAAACGACGTCCCTTAAATAGGTGTAGCCAAAATGAGAATGGTAAGATGAATGCGTGACAATACATTAAAATATAGGACAATAAATGAATTTATTTGTGAGAAGTTGGAGGTGACACCAACTGAAGACAAGATGAGAGAAAATTATCTTAGGTGATTTTGGACATGTGCAACACAGATAATAGATGCTCCGGTAAGGATGTACGATAAGATAATAGTTAAAGGAGCCGCTAGAACTAGAGGTAGGCGTAAAGAAACACGGTGAAGTTTTTAAGAGAAGTTTTTTGTTGTGTTATTAGAGGATACGACCCTTAACATAGCTTAATGGAAGAAAATGATTCAAACAACCGGTCCTAAATATTTGGGGTAAAGGCTTTGTTGTCGTTGTACAATGACTTTATTACTACATAGATGGTCATATTATCTTGTTGGCAAGGATGAAGACTGAAGAGGGCCATCTAGTAATTGGATTCTAAATACTTTTTTTTAATACCTTTGCTTGGATTAAAGAACGAAAAAGGAAAAGTGACAGCACACTAGCCAGAGGGAACTAATATAGAGTCTACAGCTCTTCCATATGGAGTAGTAGTCTTCAGAGTATAACAGTCGCTTATTCGTGATTGAACAAGAAAATAACATATAGTGAATTAGGAGTATCCATAAGGAATGAGATGAGGGGTGATGCTTCGGTTCGACAGTTTTCGTAGAGTTTTGGAAGTCAAAAGAGTCCTCTTACTGGAATGTTGGGTGCAGTTGTAGCATCTTTCTTGTAAATTTCTTATAGGGGCAGTGTCGAGAAAACTTGCTAAGAACATTGCTAGGAGTAGATTGCAACTGATTACGTGAAGTAAAAAGTTTGTTATAAAGAACGATGATATGCCGTATAGGATGGTGACACAATACAAAATGATGCAGATAGTATGGTAAATTTGAAAAATTAGGATATCATAAGATCACGATGGGGACACAAGAAGAAATAAATATATAAATAAGATATTACCAAAGTTTTTTTTGTTCCAAACTAAAAACAAAAGCAAAGAATGCATCTATATGGATCTGGATCTTTCATCTAGGGTGTTGTCACTGGCACTTCTCCTTGGAGATTTTATAATATATAATGGCACATCGCAATCACTTAAGTTCTTGTCAGTAATGGCATTTGTTTAATCTCTTTGACCATACAAGGCTTGTAATTCCATGATCCTTCAGATAAATGCTCATTCATCTGAGTGTGTTGTCATTGGTGCGCCTCCTTGGAGATTTTTTTAAAATATAATGGCACATCTGCATCCGCTTAAGATCTCTTTAGTAATTCGTTGGCTTTTCTCTCTTTGACTGTACAAGGCTTGTAACTTCCATGATTCTTCTGATAAATGCTCATTCATCTGAGTGTTAAATTGGAGGCTCTTTTATTTCTTTTGTGGTTCCTGGTTTGGGATAGGGTTGTGGAATATACTGTCATATCAAACTTGGGTTGCAGAGCAAACCACTTAATATGATCATATGTATATGTAGCTGTTTATCATTCTTTGTGGATTAACATATTCTTGTAGAAAATTTCAAAATTTGTGTTTGATGATAACTGTTTTTATGTTCTGCAGTTTTTCTACAGTAATTTCTTCTTCTTGGAAATTTTGACACAATTACTCCTTTGCTAGTATTTTGACCAGTCAAAATTTATATGAATTGCTGCCCCTCTATCTGCATGCTTATATACTTGGTTAGTGTTTTCTTCTTCAACAGTTGGTAAAATCCTTTTTCGATGTTCTTGCAGGTTCCACTATTAAGCTGAAAATTTCACATGGGGCCTGTGGATTGATATACTCTACAATTCGTAGTATATTGTCACTTTTTAGATAATATTGGTGCCTTGCACTTGTGAAATGAATTTATGGTTAGGAGAAAAGAATGCAAAAAGCTGTTCCCAGTCTTCAAAATATAAGCCCATTGAGAGTTTTGCAGCAACAATCTCTGCGTCACATGGGCAGTAAACGTTCTCAACTGGCAACAGGGCAGCTCTCTTCCCCCACCGTATATCCTGAAAAGCGAGGCAAGATAAAAGCTTTGAGGCAAAATGAGGTCAAAGCTGTTGATCTTGAGAAAGCAAAGACTTCTGAACACAGAATTGATATAGGAGATGAGCACTCTGATTTGTTGGGATATGATGTGTTCTCTGGCAAGCTTGCTCTTGTTAAAAAATCTAAAAGCACAGGTATTGATGAGAAAGCTGGGTCTTCATCACCAAGCCCTGGTAATACTGATGCCAAACTTTCAAGCAAAGCACTTGTTTGGGGTTCTCAAATGTTGTGCCTTGAGGATGTTATATCTGTAAGCTATTTTTTTTCTAAGTTCAGTGCAATTAATTATGTTATGTTAGTTACAAATAGAATGCTGTGGTGCACTGAATTGCAGAGAAGGATCTACTACTAGCACATGTTATTGATTTAAACTTTGGCCACTTGGTAAATAAAATACCGTCAAATAAATGTTGTTGGCATGGCAATAGTTTCATTACGTATTTGAATAGAAAGACACAATTGGTGTCTTAGGTGATCCGTATGGTTAAAAGTCAAAGGTGGCGATAAATGCCGTGGTTCGTCGGAATTTATAATTAGACATGAATGAAGCTTAGATTAGCAATACACCAGATTCTAGTGTAAAAGACTACTGTCAAAGCATACCTCAATATATAAAGATAGAAAACTAATTTAACTTGTACCAATTTGATTTCCTCCTTATTTGATCACTAGCTATCTGATTTGAAGATTCAGCTACACCTGTCCTTACTTTTATTATGGTTAGAGAAATTGTTTGTTCTTGGTAAAAGTTGGATCATTGTCAGACATTTTCAAGAGTTATGTTAATAGCATGACTCAGCATCATTGTTCAAGTCAATCATGCCTAATATCTGTGCTGATATCTTTGTAGGTATCATATAGTGCTGGTCTACGACATTTCACTGTGCACTCATATCCTCTTAGAAAGCGATCATGCGGGCTCTCATGCCTAATCAAGCCGCAAAGAAGTCAAAAAGATTTTTGTTTCTTGGCTTCTAGTCCAGAAGAAGCCATTCAATGGGTTACTGGCTTTGCTGAGCAGCAATGCTTTGTGAAGTGCTTACCCCATCCTATGGTTTCTTCCAAGAAACAGGCTTCTGACTTGGTTCCAAGCATTCCTTTGTTTGATCAACAGTATATAAAGTGTAAAGCTCCACCTAAAGTACTCGTTATACTGAATCCTCGGTCTGGGCATGGTCGTTCAACCAAAGTCTTCCATGGAAAAGTGGAGCCGATATTTGAGGTGTGTTAAATCTTGATAACTTGTTATGCACTGTTTATCTAGGAATTTAAGTTTGTAGAACTTTGCATTATCTGTTTATTGTGAGATGGTGTAGGTTTTGTTTCTCAAATTTTTTTTTTCACGGCAGTTTTTTGCAATCATTATTAGAGGCCAGTAAAATGTTACTAAGAAAAATAGAGGGAAACTTACTACAAGGTATAATCTAGAAACCGAGCGTAAAAGCTGCAGTAGTTCCAATGTTCCTTCTTGAACTTCTTCTCACGCAGAAGATTCTCTAGCATGGGCATATAATGATTTGTATATTAAAGCAAACTTTTTCACTTTTATTTATCTTTGAGGACAGTTATTTCTGTACGTGACTCATGATGTCATCTTTGCTTATATGGAGAGAGCAGCTTCCATATATTCCAAGAGGTTTCACTTGCTTGGAGAACTAAGTTACACACACTTCATTCTAATTATGTTCAAATACGTTAGGAAGCTAGTTCTGAGCATGGGATAGCATTTTCACCGCTCCTGATGTTAAAGAGGCTACATTGGATCAATTGGGTATAGTGTTGCACTGAGTGCTTTGAATACATATATATAGGAGATGAGCCTCCGAATACAATTCTATCCTAGGTGGACTAAACTAGACTATTGGCAAACTCTAACCCTCTAATATACGCTTAACACCCCTGCTCAAGAAAAAAAGTGCGAAATATTCCATGATGTTACATTATAAGAAACAAAAAGCTAGTAAAGAAAAACAAATAAGTAGTTCGAGGTGACCTGAGAACAAGTGTTAGTCCACAATTACATCTGACCAAAAACAAGAGCAGGTTGGAGAAACAACCCAGGGTTGACGCGAGGTACCATGGGAAGGTAGGATTTGCACAAAAACACATGGGGTGGTTCGATGCAGATCGGGGTGGTAGGATAGGAGATGGTTTACCGGAGTAATATGCGACTGTTGACTACCAGGGGATGTGTAGATGTGATTGTGGTCGGCATGGAGGCAATGGGAAGGAGGGTGGCAAGTGATTTGGGTCGTATCCGGAGTGTGGCTAGCCGTGATGATGGTTGTGGCCTCAGGAATGGTGATGGGGATTTAGTCGAACAGGTGTTGAGCATTGAGAAAACGGACTATTAGGTTGATGGGCTTATGGATATATGAGAAGGTCGCATATTGAGAAATACGTAGTTGGTTTTGATTTCTTCCTCACTGGTGGTGGTAGCAGTAGTGATTTCTATAATGGAGGCAGAGATAATAAAAACCTTCTCTAGATGCTGGCTGGTATCGGTGACAAAAGGAGGCGCCACCAGGTCGGTGGAGCTGAGATCGATAACTTTTGGGAATGACTAGAGTTAGTGAGGTTGTATGGTCAACGAGAAGATTTTCGTAAGGAAGGCCGGGATGTGGTGGCTGCAGTAGAAGGGGGTGGCGTTGGGTCAAGGCTGAGAGATGATTGTAGTGAAGATATGGTAGATGGGGGCTGTGGTGGGGCTTTCTTGTGTGGGTTTTCGGTTATGGTTGTGGAGAAAAAGATGAAGAGGAGATGGTTGGAGATGTGGGTTGTGGAGGGGATTTGGGAAGGCTGTCACTATGGTGACATGTTTCCTAACAATTGGGAAAGGATATGACGATTTGAGCGATGACTGTGATGGAGAGAGCACAAATGTTATAGAGGGTATTTGTGAAGGCTGTGACGATGGAGATGGTGATATGGAGGCTATGGTTGATTAAGAGAAAATGGTAGAGAGAATTAAGAGAGTTTAGAAAGAAGGGAAGAGATCAACAAAGAAAAATAAATAAGATGAAATGTGGGTTTGTGCAATGGAGTTTGTGGACAATGGCTATGGGGTAGGATTTGGGTTAGGGATTTAGGTCTAGGTTCGGAGTTGATTGGTGATGGAGGCTAGGATTGCTAAAAGCAGATGGAGGTTAGGGTTAGGTTTAGTGGGAAAATGATGGTGGATGACTGGAATTTTAATTTTGGCAAGAGCAAGGATCAGTATCACACCTGCTCTGAGACCATGTTAAAGAAGAGCCACATTGGGATCAATTGGATTGGGGAATACCTCTACATTAAGTACTTTGGGTACATATATATAGGAGGAGATGAGCCTCCAAATAAAATCCTATCCGATATAGGACTAAACTAACCACAAACTCTCACACTCGAATATACTTGAACACCTGAGGGAATATACTTGAACACCTGATTCCTTACTAAGATGCCTTTCGTGGTCTTCCATTAAATCATGAAAACATACCTTGCTGGTGATTTATTGCACTGCCATCTATTGTTTCTATATTTTTTGGAGGGAATCGCAAGCATTTTTGGCTAGAGTTTTCAGTGCATACCTACTAGGATATTAATCAGAAATATAACTTTCATGGTCTCAACTTTCTATCTGCATCAAGTGGCAAACTTCAAAAGAATTTATTTACACTGTTTAAGATGACCGAGAGATGGAGACTTGTATAATAGTCATAGTCAAAAGATGCATCCTGTCTTCCCCAAATACCCTTTGGTAATTGTTGTAACTAATTCTACTGCTGCTACTTTTCTTTTCCCTTGATCCACTAATAGTTGTTCTAAATATTCTGTAATAGAATATCTGGAAAATCTTATGCCTAAAATAAAGTCAAAGTTCCTTGTTTAATTGGTTTAAGCAGCTTCTATTGCTTTTATTCAGCCAACCTGCCTGTTCCGCTTAATTCACTTTTCACGTCGCCTAATTTAGTTCACAGATGAAAATGCATCTATAGCAACAACAGAAGCAAAGACTTCATCCCCATTTTTTTGGGATCCTTATCCTAGATACTTTATCTGTGTCCATAAAAATATTCTTTTTTACATCTTATATTTAATTGCTTCTCTAGGTAGTATTACAGTGATTGTGGATCTTCAGAATTCAAATAGTTTTCATTCATATTTCCATTACAGCTTGCAGGTTTCAGAATGGAAGTGGTGAAAACTACATCTGCAGGTCATGCGAGGAAACTTGCTTCAAGTGTCGATTTCACCACATGCCCTAATGGTACACATCAGATACAAATGTTTAAACGGCATTGTTTCTGTCTTAAAAGTTACAACAGTAACTTCTTACGTGTGTTCTACAGGAATTATTTGCGTTGGGGGTGATGGAATAGTAAACGAGGTTAGTTCTTTTTCTGTTCTCCTTTAGTTTTTTTTTTTTTACTTTGTACTAGTAAAATACTAAAATTACAAATGTGTCATATATATACTTGCATATGAGCAAAGATGTCTCCTAAAAATATGTTGTTACAGCATAAACTGGAGAAGTTTTTTTTGTAGCAAAATTTGTTCGTCGTTGTTATAAAGGATACTCTCTCTCTCTCTCTCTCTCTCTCTCTCTCTCTCTCTCTCTCTCTTCCTGCCATGGTAAGGTTTGGTTCTGATTGGACTATGTGGGTCCAAGTCTTGGATTCTTGGGAACAGCCATCCATAAATTGGGTAGGGCTGCATGCTCTCTGATCCCCGCAGATCCAGCATTGGCAGGAGCATCTTGTCAGTGAGACACCTTTATAGCCATCACTAATTTCTTAAGGGAAAAGTTTTTTCTTAAGGGAAAAGTTTGGAACTGTTCCTCGAATCTTGAAAGACTTTGTTGGCATCATTATATGTAACATCTATAATGGTTTAGCTATGTTGTAGACCATTGCTAACTCGACATTGCAATCTTTCGTTCCTTTGCCCTATTATCCGGATCTGTTATCCGGTTCCGCGGACTCTCATAATATAGATTATGAGATTAAGTTTTTGTACATGACATGGCCATTAAATGACGTACCACAAATATTATTTCTCTTCTTATAAATCCTTGGATTTAGCCATGCATGACACCATTTGATATCTCATTTTTCTTTCCATCTTCCAACTTGTATTGCTGTTCAAATTTTCCCATACTTTCATTTCATTCCTATGCCGATTCCCCTGTACTTTCTCATAATTATTGCTTCTTTCAACATGACATACCATTAAGTCGTGTACCATGGATATTATTTTCTTTCTGTAATTTCTTGTATTAAGTCATGTACCAACTGTGATGGCTTCTTCCCTCTTTCCTTCCATCCAACTTGTCTTGCTGATCCATGGTTAACAGCGAATAATTGTATATAGTAGTTCTCACTTCTTTAGTTGTCTGTGGTAAATTTAGCACACAATTTCAAGCGAGACATTGAAAAACTAATGTAAGTGTACAGTCTGTAAAGATAAACTCTCATCATCAGTTTTGTTCTGTCTAAGAAAAAAAAACTTCATAGTTTTGTTCTGTGTACTCCTAGTGCGGTTTAAGTTCTTCCCTGAAATTGGGATATCTTATATCACTTTCAATAGGAATTGGTCAAAAATTGAGGCACAAGTTGATCTCAGGTGAAACAGAGGAAGTGTTATTGGAAAGCTCAAAAAGCTGCCAAAATAACCTCAACTTATTCTAGTCCTAAGGGATCAAAGGGAGAGAGAGGGGCTTGGGGGTATGTGTACCTGAGGCTGCTACTTTTGACAAGTACCTTTTAGTATTATTCTGTATATTTTGCTATGCCTTAAACTGGAATAAAAGCAATGTTGGTACTGTTGTTGTACAATTGCCAATGGTTTGCTTCTTTCAGCTGCTGGAGAGTCAATTTGATGAATTTTGCACACTAGAATGTAAGTATGGTAATTCAATATATCCACTTTCTATTCCATGCATAGTCCAATTTTCACCCATCATTTATTACCTTCCAACTCGTATTCAGCAAATTTCCCCTTTTATTTGCTTGAACATGTCCTTTTAATTTCAAAGTAACATTTTTTTTAATCCTACCATGTTGCAGATTCAATAGTAGAATTACTTTTGCAAGGAACTTTTTTCAATATTGTGTCTGTATTATTATATAATGATGCAGGTTCTAAATGGTTTACTCAGTAGAGATAATCAGAAAGAAGCAGTTTCTATTCCAATTGGCATAATACCTGCTGGTTCTGACAATTCTCTAGTTTGGACTATTCTGGGAGTGCGGGATCCAATTTCTGCTGCATTAACTATTGTGAAGGTAACTGAATTTTTGCTTTTATGCATTGGAGTTCATATTCTACAAATGTTGGTTTATATTGTTCTGCTTTCTTGTCAATTCTAAGTTCCTTACATTGCTTCAGATGTTATTGAGTTATAATCTTTAGTGGCCGAGTTAGGAAAAAGATTATATTTCCTATTACAAATAAAGGTGCAGAAAAAAAAATCAATTTGGTCAACAAACAGATTGGATGTATATGATAATTTTCTAATTATCATTGATTTTTTTTTGCTTTTAGTATTGGGTCAATGTACTTAACTCCTACCTTACGAGTTTAGCATGATCAACCTTCATCTTTAGAAGTAGCCACTTGATATCCTTGCATTTTCAGGGTTATTACGTTCTAGTGTGAAATTATGGAATGTCAAACCCTGCCTCTCGATAGTTCATGGGTTGCCCTAAAAGATACCGTGTCTGTTGAATATGATCTTGTACACTAACCCTAATCACAAATCTAACACAAATACTAACACTAACCATAAGCTTGAGCCTTCTAACATGAAATCATATATGGTGTCTCAAACTGCCAGTTGATGTGTCAGACCCAAGCTAAGAAGCAAACGGAAATCCAATGCGTCAATCGGTGGTCACTTAAGCAGCTAAATGTTTGAGAAGAACTTGTCAAGGAGGGGCTACTCTGCCTAACACCCAGGCTTCACACGCCCTACTTGCCTTATGATAAGTAGGCCTTAGGGCATCAATGAAGAGCAAGGCTAACCGACTACTGTGCTACCAGCCATTAGACCAACGACTCCATCATGAAACTCTTAAGGCTAATGTTTTTCCACATTTAGTTCTTTTTCCCTTTAACTAACCCTACCCTTACCTTCTCACCCCCAATTTGTATCGATTGGGTTTGTTGAAGAAGCCATATGTAGCTCTGTACAACAAATCAAAGGTGAGGTTGGGGCAAACTCGAAGTTTCTATATATAAATAACTAAATAAGTGACTATGGAGGAGGGTCGATTCCAATTCCAATTGTTTAATTTAATTTAAATTTAAATTGGAATTAACCCTCGAACATAGTCACTTATTTAGTAATTTATATCTAGAACTCTTGTGATAAGTTAATGAATTTCTATTTTTATGGCGTGCTTCAAGCCTAGATAAAGGTATAATGTTGCATTAGGATCATGATAATTGTATTACAATCTATTATTTAGTTATTTATATCTAGAACTCTTGTGTTAGGTTAATGAATTTATATTTTCGTGGCGTGCCTCAAGCCTAGATAAAGGTACAAGGTTGCATTAGGTAGCAATATAATTGTATTACAATCTATGTTTGGGGCTTTTTACATAATTCTCTCTCCCCGGCCTAGCCGGGTCCTAATCTCTGCATGTTGATACTCAAAGTTTTGCGTCTGATGCATCCTTCCTTAATCCGCCACTTGGTCCGATCTCTATCACACTCTCTACTATGGCTTCTCGTTGGTACTACGATCTCCTACCTGGAAAGACCGCTATTTCAGGTCCGACTCTCAATCAACGACTACCTGAATTTTTTGGTTCCTAACTCCTTTAATATTTAAGAGTCTCGCCCCCAAAACATATCATGCCCGGGAACCTGAACCTCCGACCTTTTTTCGAGTTCTTGTCTCCAAGACTTGACCAATTGGGCCAATTTGTAGGAACCACACACACACACACACACACTCCAATCATAGGAGCCAAATATTTGCCGAAGTACATGGACATGCAACAGAGGTGACTACTTATTTTACTATATGGAAGTGCCCATATTCTGTATTTGTATCTTGTCCTTATAGATGTTTTTATATGATTATCAGGGCGACCTTTCTAGAGGGTTTTTATATAGTTGTAGGAAAACTTGTTGATGTAAGATTGCCTCTATATTCTGAATGCACAATGCTGAAGAATGCTTAATTTGGGCTTATGCAAAACACACATATACTGGCTACTGCTTATTGTACAGACTAACTTCCACATGTGCCCTCCACCTGTAAACCCATCATTTGGTGATATGTAGGGCGAACATCTGTCCAATCCGATGTTGGCCCACGTTATGCTCTGAGTAGGTGTAAGTGATAAAGGAATAAAGGATGGGGGTGGTTTAAAAAGTACTATTAATTGTTATATGCTTATTATGTGATGTTATTGGAAGATGTAGAATGAATCTTGGCAATTGTTCTATTATCTTTTATGTGCAGAACTTTCATCATCTGCCAAATTTGTTCGGTATTAACTCCGAATCTGCTACAGGGAGGTCTCACGGCTTCAGATGTTTTCGCTGTTGAATGGATCCAGACTGGTATTGTTCACTACGGAACAACGGTTTCATATTATGGTTTCCTTAGTGATGGTAAGTTTATAACTTGACATCAATGGTACTTTTTATTCTAAATTTTCTGATTATTTATCTGATCATATATCATATTTTACTAGTGTCAATCAGTTGTATCTTTCTGCTTTAGATGTTAGTGGCTATAAATGTGGAACTTAGTGTGTGATACCCGGTCACTAATACAAGATAAAAACCTTAAAGGCAGATGTCATGGGCCATGATTTTTTCTGTTTATGCTATTTTTGTCAGCTTCTTTCTGGTACTCCAGTCTTACGTTTACTATGTATGTCCTTACAACATGATCATAAAGTGACCGACATTAACGGTTCAAAAAGATCGTTGATATGTTTAATTCTTCTTTAGAATTTCTCTTTTAAAACAATACTTATGAGTTGAGCATTAGAACGGTTAGATGAAAGGAAGTTGTATGTAACATATGAATGCTTGTCCATTAAGGGAAATTTAATTCTTTGGTGCTTAGACAAGTTAAAGGAACCACTAGGATTAAATGTAGGCCTACACGAACATGGATTGAGGTTTGAAAGAAGGATATGTTTTTGTTAGTGTTACAGAGGGCATGGCTCTTAACAGAGCTGAATGGAAGAAAATAATTCAAACAGCTGACCCGAAGAATCTGGGATAAAGGCTTTGTTGTTGTTGGGGGGTGATGGTGCATAACCACAAAGGAATGAAATAATTATACTAGGATTAGAGACTTAACTTTTGATTCTTGTTCATATGACTATGCTTGCTTTTCTTTGAACTTGAGTGTCTCATTGAAAAACGGATCACCAATCACTGCTTCTGAATTGTGTTACACTTTCAGTGTCTAATTGTTTTATAACTTGTCATCTTTCCTGTTACCCTAAACTCATTCCTACCAGAGGAATTTAGAGTCTACTCCTTAGAAAAGCGAAGGCCCATTGCTCATTTCTCTATGATGGATAATTGTTACATGTGCTCCACTTGAACAAACATTAGTTTCTGATACAGAGTTGGTGACTATATTGATCAACAGTGAGCTTGCAAACAACTGTGATATAGATATATATGAACTCTTGTATTGATCAGCAGCTCCGGCACATAATAACAGTATTTGTAGTAGTATAAGATAGACTTTCCCCTTGGGGCATAGTTCTTATTGTCTGACTTTGTCATGAATGATTTGCTTCAAATATCAACAACAGCCTTGACAATGTACATGGTAGAAATATTTTGTTCTCATGAATTTTGACTATGCTGCCATCATCAGGCTAGGCTGTGTTGAACCTAACTTATAAAAACCTAATGTATGAATTTCTTTCATGCATCGAGAATATTGCTTCTCCTATGCTCCACCCTTCTTTCTTCTCCAACCAGAACTCTGTTTCATGTAACCACAGATAACCGGATAGATGTTACAGCTTTTATCGTGCTTAATTCGACAGTTCATAAATTAGAGGCGATCCCACGCTTTATTTGACTTTGATCTGGATGTCAAAGTAATGTGGAGAATTAGATATAGGTGATGAGTATGGAATACCACAGCATACCAACTTTGTGATGTTAATGGTGCTAATTTAGACCTTACAAGTCAACTGATAGTCTCATTTTTCCTACGTGAAGATATAGCAAATTGCATGCCATTTACTAGGTGAAGAGTTGGATGGGGCCATAACCACTTTCTAAGATGTACTTTGCACTGCTGAATCAGTATTGTGTTCAAGTGATGAGAGTTTCTTATATGGTGTTATTTGCGACTAAAGTTTAATCTCAAGTAAAGGCTACATGCACATGCTTGTGCGCGACCAGGACTTTGTCAGACGATACAGAATCTTAGAAGAAGTTTTTCCGCACTAATTGGTTCAGTGGACTCATATTAGCTTCCCATGAACTTCTTACAAATTGAGAGCTGATAGCGTGTTTGCGAAGTGATAGTAGTCATTCTATCTGTTTAAGATATATTAGTGTAGTCATTCTTGTGATCAGGTATTGAATTTTTCCTTACAAGTAACTTGTAAATATTCATTAATCTTGCAAGTCACTGTTCCATTTCGTCCCTGTGGAGATTATAGGTAAAGATTATATTATTAATCTTGCAAGTCACTGTTCCATTTCGTCCCTGTGGAAATTATAGGTAAAGATTATATGTCATATCTGGTTGTATGCTTGTGGTAAGGTTGTAGCCTTTATGATATCTGGATAAAGTTATAATCTTCTGAAGTGAATTTTACTCTTGCTGCAGTCTTGGAACTGTCTGAGAAATATCAGAAACGCTTTGGGCCTCTACGTTATTTTGTGGCTGGTTTTCTCAAATTTTTATGCTTGCCTAAGTATAGCTTTGAGTTGGAGTATCTTCCTATCTCGAAGGAGACATCTGATGATGGAAAAATTGAGGCGGCTCATGATAAGCTTGATATGTCAGACCTTTATACTGACATAATGGGGAAGTCTCGTAGGGAAGGAATCCCTAGGGCTTCCAGTTTATCCAGTATTGACTCAATTATGACTCCAAGCGGAATGTCTGGGGGTGACTTGGACACAACTGGTAGCACATTAGCGAGCAATGAACCATCTGAGTATGTCCGTGGACTTGATCCTAAATCAAAACGTCTTTCGTCAGGGAGAAGCAATCTGGTGGAAGAACCGGAAGAAGTAATTCACCCCCAACCACACCTATCAACCACCCCTAACTGGCCACGGACTAGATCAAAATCACGGACTGATAAAGGTTGGGCTGGCCTGAATACTACAAATGAGCCTAGGTCTTCGTGGGCTGCCACAGCAATGAATGACAGAGAGGATAATTCCTCGACAATCTCCGATCCAGGCCCAATCTGGGATACCGAGCCTAAGTGGGACACTGACCCGAATTGGGATAATCAGCCTAATTGGGAAGCTGACAATCCTATTCATCTGCCAGGGCCACCTGATGACGTAGAACAAGGGGTAGCCAAGGAACTTGTTCCCAGCTTAGATGAGAAGTGGGTTGTTAAGAAGGGGCCATTCGTGGGGATCCTTGTGTGCAACCATTCATGCAGGACAGTCCAGAGTTTAAGTTCTCAGGTTATCGCTCCAAAAGCTCAACATGATGACAATAGTTTGGACTTGTTATTGGTCCATGGAAGTGGGAGAATACGGCTAATGAGATTTTTTGTCCTGCTGCAATTTGGTCGGCATCTTTCATTGCCCTATGTCGAATATGTTAAGGTATGTTTTTTTTTTTTTTAAATTTTTTATTATAAATTATGATTAAATGGTAGCTTCCATGACTGAGCAGCTGCATGATTCTTGTATTTGGAATTTTTCATAGCTTGCTGATCGAAAATTTTAGTACTCCTTTTAATGGATGTACTTGTAAGTTGTACCTATTATCTCTGAATTGTTACTTTCATCCGTGATGGAGAACAAACGTTTTTGCATGTTTCTTATTAGAAGTTAGGACCTTCAGTTAAGATTTAAGTTCCCTGGCTATTTGGTTTCCATGTTTCCTCCATCTGATATTCAGATTTAGAAACCTCTATGTTGCGGCCAAAACCTAAATTCAGATACTGAATTTCCCTGTAAAGTTACCTGGGTTGACTTCCTAGAAAGCATGCTTTGGAAGCTGACCGGATGTTCCTTGAAATATGGAACTGTTGGTAATTAATATGGGTGAAGTAGAAATAGTTTGGTCATTACAGAGCATGAAGAACAATTTATAGATGAAAAAAGAATCCTGAAAGCTTATATAATGTTCTGCCATGAGCATATTATCCAGCATATTTGTTTTGTAAACTGTAGTTTTTCCTTAAATTTGAACTGATTACATTCGACTTTGCAAACATTGGTTGTTTTTAAGCTACATTTATAATTCTAAGCTATAATTTAAGGCCTTTAATACTTTTCACTTTCAGACCTTAAAAGATGCACATCTGTAAGAGTTTGCTTTTTTTCTAGTCAGTTAAATTTGTTGATTTATGCATCTGGGGCATATCTATAATGTTATATTACTGTCTTAATTTTGGGTAGTACCTTGTGTCTGAACTGGTCATTGGAGTTGAGATACAAAGATTGCGGATAAAATGACCTTTGCAACTATTGGCATTGTTTTTTGGTTGGTCAATCAGTTACTTAAATACTTTTTCAGGTGAAGTCAGTGAAGCTCAAGGCAGGCAGAAATGGCCAAAATGGGTGCGGAATTGATGGGGAGCTTATAAAAGTGAATGGCCAAATCATGTGTTCTTTGCTCCCTGATCAATACAGATTGATTGGTCGCCCTGCAAGACGTCATGTATAGTCCTGGAATGTTATGGTCATATCAGATGTGTATGAAACTTTCCACTTACAGCAGCTATGTTGTCAGATGTGGCAAAGAAATATCCGTACCCCTCATTTTGCAGCGCTCCTAAACATACTCTGGTTCTTGTTTCTGAGGCTTCTGTACATTTACGCGCTTGATTTGCGGTTGATTTTTCTTATCTATATTTCAATTTGTTTTAACTTTTGTTGCTCCCTGTTATTGCTTATTTGTTGTAGAGTATTGGGAGATTTCTTTGGTCTTCTTCTAGTGAGGACACTTGTACTAGATAGACTGGATGTTTGTTGTGATCTTGTTGCCATTTCCTATGCCCACCAATACTTCTAGTGTTTAAGAGGTTGACCTCAAGCTACATTTATTATGTAAAGTTACTTTATTTCTCTCTTTGGAAAGCATACAATATATTTTAGTTATGATTTCTGTTAATTGTTTGCTGTCCATTTATAGAACAACTGTGAATTCAGTTATATTTTGGTTTTTATCACTATATGTATAGCTGGTACTACTAAACTACTGCTTTGACTTCTCACCGTATGACTTTGATATCTTGGTTACAGTGATCTCATCAAGCTGAAATGACAAATTGCAAGTGAAGCTTTCTTTGATTTCTTGGTAGCCAGGAAATGGGATCTGAGTAGCTTTTTTATAGGTTTTATTTACTTTTGATGGATGAATAAGTACAAAATTCTATTTCTTCCTGGAAGATCTCAATTTTGCAGTTAGGTGCTGTAATGAAACAGTCGAAGCCTCTCATTCCCATTTCCCATTGGTATGGCGCAAGAAATTGATGCAACCCAGGCAAAGGAACCTATAAATGTACCACTTGATTCAACCTTCCACAATTGCAAAAATATAATATTTTGTTTGTTTGTTTTTCCATTGACTGAATGAGAAGAGCCAGCTTATATATGGAGTTTGAGAAAGATTTGGCACCCGAGGGGTGAAGAGAACATCATGAAAGTACTGAATGTGATTGCTCTTGTGCTTCTGAAGAATGAATTAAAACATTGACAATAGATCATGTGCACGCAAGTCTCAAGCACATGTTAAGTCTCTTTTTTTATATATAAAAAGTTAATTTATCGGTAGGATGTTAATCTATAATAATATATAATCCAAATATCTGTATAACTAATTTTTGTTTTCCGTAACATATTTTTGTCTAAAAATATTATTATTCATGGATAAAAGTCATTTTTACTAACCATTCATAACCCATTTCTTGCATTATTATATAACAATTGAATATATTCAGATACATTATTAATTTTACCAGTCGCCATGAAGATGATCCTTTTTCAGTTGTCTTGTTGACTGCTCCCATCTCGAACCAAGTGGAGCAGACAAAGTCCTATGAAGGAGGAGGAGTTGATCAACATTCTCCTCCTTTTTACATGTCGAATCTCTCTCGTAGTCAAGTCAGACAGCTAGTAAAGCGAAAGAAGAGTTCTATGGAAGCATGTTGCTCTTTTTAGAAGTTCGTCTCTGATTTTTGACTCAAAGGACCAGGGTTTAAGGAATTGAGCTTTATAAAGTTTATTATGTCGTACCAGCATATCGTCACTTATTTGTTTCCGATCGGAGCATCAAGTACAGCAATCGGGCTTTACTCGTCTAAGCTTCGTGCTCGTCCAAGGTGGGAGTTGATGCTTGGCCATTCGTCAAGGTTCCGGAATTCGCTTGACATCTTGTTAGTTCCGAGGCAGATCAAAGATGATAGAACATGGGCCATTAGCAGAGCTGCTAGCGAGACCCGAAAGTTCGCTCTCTAATAGAATCCAAGTTGTCGTCGAGATCAAAGATTCACACAAGAGTTCCTCATCTGATATTCTCGATTCCAATGAAGCACGAACCAAAACAGGTTATAAACAAACTTCGAAAAAAGGGCCTTTGCCCAGGTTCGGGGAAGAAATGAAGATTACAACTAGAAACAAGTAAAACGTTTTTTTCTTTATGTTCGCAGACGCTACAATGAGAAAAAAAAAACAAAGGATAAAGTGAAAAAAAGCTCCTTGCTGGGGTGGTGAAAACCACCATTGCTCAAAGCAAGATTCGCCGTACAGACGATTTGCCTCCAAGAACCAGCAAGCCCATAAATGAACTTCTGGAACGCTCTTGATCACATTCGGATCACTCGAAAATCCAATATGAGGGAGGGTTGTTCGTGTTGCCATATACGCTCTAGTGCTCTCGATTTTTTCTCAACCTCTCAAATGAAAGAGAAGCTCCTCTATATATAGAGGAAATCAGCACTATGCGTGCATATGTGAGCACGTGTGTGCATACGCATTGTCTGACCAGATCCTCCAAATCAGAGCTGCATGCGCTTCTTGCACCGCCTGTACGTTGTACTGCTTAGAGCAGACAACACCGCCAAACGCCGCCAAGCATCAAAAACAACAACCACTGTGCAAAGACACCCCTGTGCCGCATAATCCGGATGGCACGGATAACCATGCGCCGCCAACAACAGACTCTGTCCCCTTCATATGCGACTCGCTCTAACAAACTGTAAACCCCCTGAATTTTTAAATTATTAAATCTTGGATTTTTCCCAATTTTCTGAAATTTTCTGAGAATTTTCTGTAATTAAAATCAGTGTTTCTAATTATTAAATGATTTTTAATTGATAATAAATAATATTAAAATATTATGAAAATAATATTTTTGGGTGTAAAATGGAAAACTGGACTTAGGGCAATTTTTCTGGAATTTATCGGACCCCGGACCTATTTTTAAATCACCTAAAACTATTTATTTATTTATTAATTAATTATTATTATTTATTTATTTATTTATTTATTATTATTATTATTATTATTATTATTATTATTATTATTATTATTATTTCTCACCCAGCCCAGCGGCCCGGCCCGGCCCATTGGGCCTGAGCCCGGCCCAGTCCCTAGCGGGTCGGGTCGGATCCGCCAGACCCGACCCGAGACCCGCTAGCCCGTCTACCCCCCCACGCAGCTGTGTCCGCGTCTCGCGGCGGAGCCGTCGCCTCCGGCCACGCCGCTCCGCCTGCTCCGCTCCGCCACCAGCCCCCCGCACCGGCCGCCACGACCCACCGGCCCCTCCGCCTTGCCCGGCGCCACCCTCTCCCTCACTCTCCCTTTAAATTCTCCCCCCGGCCGTCGACCCCACCGCCTCAGATCCCTCCGCCGTTTCCTCGCTCCACGCACTCCACCGGCGCAGCGCCGCCGTGCAGACCCCAGCTCCGCCACCCTCTTCTCCGGCGCCACCCTCCGCGAGGCCCTGCGCCACCGCCCTCGACGACGTGTAGCAGCCTCCTCCTCTTCCCCTTCTTCCTCCCAACGCCGGCAGCCCTCGCCGTGCCTCCGGTCGGCTCCGCCCGTCCCCGGCGACGCCGCCCCGAGCCGCCCTAGCCCGGACGACCTCCCCGCCGCCGTGCCGTCCGCCGGAGCTCCGCCGCCCAATCCCCAAACCCTAACCCTAATTTCTACCCCCCTGTGTCGGACACGGACACGGGACACCGTGTCCATGTCGTGTCGGACACGATTTTGTCCGATTTTTCGGGTCCCCTTCAGGTGCGTGTATCTTTCGCCTCGTAGCTCCGTTTTTAATTCTGCAAATTGCGTTGTGAAGCCTGTATGACCCTCTCGGTGTCCGGACAAACTGTTTGGGACATCGCGTCCTGTGGTGATCGCACACCGCGATCCAAAAACAGGAAAAACCAGACCCTGTTTTACCCCGGAACTGAGTGCGCCCCGCCAAACGGGACGACTTGGTCGCGTGCGGTCTTCACAGATACGTACGCCTCGTCGATACGGACGTGTGAGAGTTCGTGGAAGCTGATTCGGGTGTGCGTGCACACCGGAATCAACGCGTATCCGCGGACATCGCCCCGTATCCGCCTTTTCTGCAATTCATCCTAACTTCGTGCACACTCGTCAGATCGAGACGAAACTTGCGCCATCGGACTCGTAGCGATACGCTGGTCCTGTGGGTCAAGTTTGGTTCGATTCTGAGAACGTTGACGAAATCGCGTGTCGTGGGCCCCACAGGCCCCGCTCGACGGACGATTTTGTGTTCGGCTCATCGGAATCCAAATCTGGAAGTTCCGTTGGGTTCGTATCAGCGTTCCTGACCTGTTGACACTAAGTTTGGTGAATTTGGAGACCTTTGACCCGGACACATTTTTCGGTGCAAAGCGGGCCCAACGGCGGACCCCGTTTTGACCCGAAACTGCCGTTTTTGCCCTTGTCTCCAAATTGGACCCAAGGACAGGCATTTCTAGCTATTTGACATCTTCTGAGCGTGATGGTAATATTTATTTCAGCATTTGGACTCATCTCTGGATATTTCCCCCAAGAACTATTAATCGGATCCAAACAACAGGCAAGTACCTGCACTTCAAGTTTAATCTTTATATTGTGATAGTTAATTCCCTGCCTTACATGTACCATTGATGATTACACGTAGTGCTAGAACACTGGATTTCATGTCTTGAATATTGGAGTTCATGTCTTGTTTTTCATGTCGGGTGGGAGAATACTGAAAGGCATGTAGTTTACCCTGACCCTTGCCATGTTTAATAGCTGTTGGTACACGACTGTCCATCAGCCGGATCTCGATTATTCGTGATAAATAGCCGTCTATGACGGCCGGTTTAACCTTATAAACCCCTACATGCCAACTAGGTATTCTAAATACACAAGTTCACACACATAGTTTCTTGTCTTGTTGCAGTTCCTGTTGTCTTGTCACAGTTACATTTGTCCTATCATTCCTGATTTACTCATGCCCTGGTTTATAGCAATTAATCCTGTTTTACTTATAATCCTGATTTATAGCATTATTTCTCAGTTAATTTTTCTACTTATGCATATTCTCACCATGATGATTAGTCAGTTATTTTCTACCTGTCACACATATTTAGTAAATCTTGTTGTGCATTGTGTACTTTGCTCCTTTCCTGACTGGATCCGTTGTTTTAGGCGATGATGAAAACTTTGCCCCCACCTATTATGATCCCTATGAGGTAGCAGATGACACATTGAGGAGCCGGTTCCTACTCAGGAGATTACCTTTGAGGAGTAGCCAACCAGTTAGCTAGCTTTTCCCTTTCAGCATAATACTCGGGTTTGTCCCCGATTTATCTTCTGGCTTTGTATTAACTGTGGATTTGATTGTCACAGATTAAATATTATGAAATCCAAGCATTCTTATTCCTGTGATTATCTTTGCCCGTTTATTATTGTGGATGAGATAGATAGTTATTGATCCCAGAAAATGACCTAGACAGCGTACTACCGCCGACACTGCGGCGTAGGCTGGACGTGCCCACGCACTCGTGCCCGAATATCCGGGTGCGGGTCGTGACACGTTTTTGTGGTGGCCCATGCAGGTCCAACGACTAAATTGTTCGGTTTCAACTCAGGGACCGAACAGGCCTGCAATAAAGCTAGGATAAGTTTATAGGATCTCATCCACTTGCTTGAATCATTTTTTGATATCTGTATCGTATTCGAACTAATATGAACTTGCATCTTGCCTTGATTTCTGTGCGCCTCTTATTGGTTATTTTGGATACAGGGAGATGGACCCACAAGTCAGCAACGAGACTCATGCAGAAATACCACAAGCCGTTGTGGTTACCCAAGAAGACAATGTGATGCCAGTCGTCCAATCATCACAAGGCAGTCAAGCAAGTCAGCCTGCCTCAAGAATCCACCAAGATGACGTTCCACCCTCGACGCAGCCTACTCCACCGATGCCTTCCTTCCCACTGGGACCGCCTATGGACGAACAACAGATGTTCCGCATGTTCTACGTAATGGTGCAAGCCTATCAGAAGGTTCAACAAGAAGCTCAGCAAAACCAAGCGGAGAACTTCATCGACAGAATTAGCTCGGAGTCACGGAAGCCAAGCAGTTCAAATGCAATTACCTTCGACGAGGACGTTCTTACTGCAGCGCGACCTGTGGAGTGCACCACAAGGATCGAGTCTAGCCGGAAGCGGCCGTATACGTCAGCACCAGACCAAGCACAACCGGAAAGAGCTGCAAAGCGACCACAGATGAATCCAACCCAAGGGCAGAACCAACGAGCTCCCATTTGTGGCTATTGTCGAAAACAAGGTCATATTTGGAAGGATTGTAGAAAGAGGCTAGGTGTCTGTCTATATTGTGGATCAGCAGCACATCAAGTGAGGGACTGTGCAGCTGCTCCAAGAACACGGATAAGCTTACGCGATGACCGTGGAGAACGTGCAGACTCTTAGAGTCACTAATGCGCGTAAGCAATTTTTTTTAGCTGCCCTTCTAGTATTGTTTAGCCCGCGCCTATTGGTTCGTGACCTCAGCCCCAACCTAGAAATTTTAAACTTGCTAATAACCTGGTATGCTTTTATATTTAATAACTGTAGAGATTGTAGAGTTTTCTGTTATTTTGCTTATTATGTGAATTTAAATTTTGTACCTCCTTTCATCATCATCTAGCGCACTTAATTTTGATGTACTTTATTTATGCTGCTATTCTATAGCCTAGTTTTGCAAGCTTACTCTTTATCAGGCTTGTTCATGACACGTGTATTATTGGACGCGTACACTAATACAAGTGTCTGTTCAGAATCAGTGTATTACGGTCTGATCAACCTTAGTGCATTTTGATTCGCACTTCGCACGACTACTTTACGTGGATTGAGATACGTAGTGATTAGTAGATAAATATACTTGACCTAGACATGCTGAGCATACCGTATCAGTTACATAACTAAACTAATACGAGCATGCGAATAAATGACTACCAGAATAGAACCTCAATCCATAACCGCCTGACAAATCCCACTAGAATTCTTTAAACGCCTTGATCCCTATACTTCTGTTCTATCACCCCACCCTTAAACTCTTTATTATTGATCCTCGTCTTCCCTTATTTCGGGAAGACGAAATCATGTGCTTGGTATAAGTTTGATACATAGATAGTACTAGATATGCCACTTAGGCCGATCACATACTTGAGGACTAACCTTTCGTAACTGAGGACATATCATATGTGATATGATCGGCGTTGAAATTTCGAGGATTGAATGACATGAGTAACCATATTAAGGAATATTTTCTTAAAGTATATAGTCTTTTGTGATGAATGGGTAAAATTCTAAGTTGGGTAGCAATACAATTGTCAACTCGAGGGGAATGTCCTTTGGATTGTGACCGAGTAAGGTTAGATTGGAAGAAGCAAGCCTTTCTCATTTTTGAAAATTTAGAAAAGTGACTAAGATGATTAATGATATCGAGGACCCAACAATTATACCTTAGGTACATGATTTAAATCTTGAATAATGAAAGTAAAATCGTCAAATTAAAAGGATACATGATTCAGAACATGGGTGGACTACACTTAAATTATTTTTCAATTTGATGATTTGAATTTTGATGATTGGATTACCTAGTCGAAATATTGAGAATGTGACTGGAATTTAAAAATTTAAAGCATACAATTGTGAATGGAAATACTGTTGGACTCGAATCACTTCTAGAGGAAATTTATGATAGTTAGTGAGGCAAGGTCATAAGCATGTGCAATCATTGAAGATATTATATGGACTTAAATTAAACTTCACCTGTAGGTAAATTGAGGAAGTAAGAAGTAAAAACCCCAGGCTGAATCTTGATTGGAACAGTAGTTACTTTAACCATGAAATGATCGCAGTGGATATGATAGGGATTCTAATTATCGCAAGGAGATTGCGATTGATGTACATGAAGGGTTAACAGAGTATGGCTTAATTTTAAATTTCGAGGACGAAATTTTTGTAAGTTGGGTAGGTTGTAAACCCTCTGAATTTTCAAATTATTAAATCTTGGATTTTTCCCAATTTTCTGGAATTTTCTGAGAATTTTCTGTAATTAAAATCAGTGTTTCTAATTATTAAATAATTTTTAATTGATAATAAATAATATTAAAATATTATGAAAATAATATTTTTGGGTGTAAAATGGAAAACTGGACTTAGGGCAATTTTTCTGGAATTTATCGGACCCCGGACCTATTTTTAAATCACCTAAAACTATTTATTTATTAATTAATTAATTATTATTATTTATTTATTATTATTATTATTATTATTATTTCTCACCCAGCCCAGCGGCCCGGCCCGGCCCATTGGGCCCGAGCCCGGCCCAGTCCCTAGCGGGTCGGGTCGGATCCGCCAGACCCGACCCGAGACCCGCTAGCCCGTCTACCCCCCCCCCCCCCCCCCCACGCAGCTGTGTCCGCGTCTCGCGGCGGAGCCGTCGCCTCCGGCCACGCCGCTCCGCCTGCTCCGCTCCGCCACCAGCCCCCCGCACCGGCCGCCACGACCCACCGGCCCCTCCGCCTTGCCCGACGCCACCCTCTCCCTCACTCTCCCTTTAAATTCCCCCCCCGGCCGTCGACCCCACCGCCTCAGATCCCTCCGCCGTTTCCTCGCTCCACGCACCCCACCGGCGCAGCGCCGCCGTGCAGACCCCAGCTCCGCCCCCCTCTTCTCCGGCGCCACCCTCCGCGAGGCCCTGCTCCACCGCCCTCGACGACGTGTAGCAGCCGCCTCCTCTTCCCCTTCTTCCTCCCAACGCCGGCAGCCCTCGCCGTGCCTCCGGTCGGCTCCGCCCGTCCCCGGCGACGCCGCCCCGAGCCGCCCTAGCCCGGACGACCTCCCCGCCGCCGTGCCGTCCGCCGGAGCTCCGCCGCCCAATCCCCAAACCCTAACCCTAATTTCTACCCCCCCTGTGTCGGACACGGACACGGGACACCGTGTCCATGTCGTGTCGGACACGATTTTGTCCGGTTTTTGGGTCCCCTTCAGGTGCGTGTATCTTTCGCCTCGTAGCTCCGTTTTCAATTCCGCAAATTGCGTTGTGAAGCCTGTATGACCCTCTCGGTGTCCGGATAAACTGTTCGGGACATCGCGTCCTGTGGTGATCGCACACCGCGATCCAAAAACAGGAAAAACCAGACCCTGTTTCACCCCGGAACTGAGTGCGCCCCGCCAAACGGGACGACTTGGTCGCGTGCGATCTTCACAGATACGTACGCCTCATCGATACAGACGTGTGAGAGTTCGTGAAAGCTGATTCGGGTGTGCGTACACACCGGAATTAACGCGTATCCGCGGACATCGCCCCGTATCTGCCTTTTCTGCAATTTACCCTAACTTCGTGCACACTCGTCAGATCGAGACAAAACTTGCGCCATCGGACTCGTAGCGATACGCTGGTCCTGTGGGTCAAGTTTGGTTCGATTCTGAGAACGTTGACGAAATCGCGTGTCGTGGGCCCCACAGGCCCCGCTCGACGGGCGATTTTGTGTTCGGCTCATCGGAATCCAAATCTGGAAGTTCCATTGGGTTCTTATCAGCGTTCCTGACCTGTTGACACTAAGTTTGGTGAATTTGGAGACCTTTGACCCTGACGCATTTTTCGGTGCAAAGCGGGCCCAACGGCGGACCCCGTTTTGACCCGAAACTGCCGTTTTTGCCCTTGTCTCCAAATTGGACCCAAGGATAGGCATTTCTAGCTATTTGACATCTTCTGAGCGTGATAGTAATATTTATTTCAGCATTTGGACTCATCTCTGGATATTTCCCCGAAGAACTATTAATCGGATCCAAACAACAGGCAAGTACCTGCACTTCAAGTTTAATCTTTATATTGTGATAGTTAATTCCCTGCCTTACATGTACCATTGATGATTACACGTAGTGCTAGAACACTGGATTTCATGTCTTGAATATTGGAGTTCATGTCTTATTTTTCATGTCGGGTGGGAGAATACTGAAAGGCATGTAGTTTACCCTGACCCTTGCCATGTTTAATAGCTGTTGGTACACGACTGTCCATCAGCCGGATCTCGATTATTCGTGATAAATAGCCGTCTATGACGGCCGGTTTAACCTTATAAACCCCTACATGCCAACTAGGTATTCTAAATACACAAGTTCACACACATAGTTTCTTGTCTTGTTGCAGTTCCTGTTGTCTTGTCACAGTTACATTTGTCCTATCATTCCTGATTTACTCATGCCCTGGTTTATAGCAATTAATCCTGTTTTACTTATAATCCTGATTTATAGCATTATTTCTCAGTTAATTTTTCTACTTACTTATGCATATTCTCACCATGATGATTAGTCAGTTATTTTCTACCTGTCACACATATTTAGTAAATCTTGTTGTGCATTGTGTACTTTGCTCCTTTTCTGACTGGATCCGTTGTTTTAGGCGATGATGAGAACTTTGCCCCCACCTATTATGATCCCTATGAGGTAGCAGATGACACATTGAGGAGCCGGTTCCTACTCAGGAGATTACCTTTGAGGAGTAGCCAACCAGTTAGCTAGCTTTTCCCTTTCAGCATAATACTCGGGTTTGTCCCCGATTTATCTTCTGGCTTTGTATTAACTGTGGATTTGATTATCACAGATTAAATATTATGAAATCCAAGCATTCTTATTCCTGTGATTATCTTTGCCCGTTTATTATTGTGGATGAGATAGATAGTTATTGATCCCAGAAAATGACCTAGACAGCGTACTACCGCCGACACTGTGGCGTAGGCTGGACGTGCCCATGCACTCGTGTTCGAATATCCGGGTGCGGGTCGTGACACAAACTCACTGGCCGCATAGGCCCTGGACGCATAGCGATACGAAGCATGCGCCCGAGCAAGCAACCGTGCATGCAACCCGTGCAGAAAAAGAGCGCAAGAGCGCTATGCGACGATGCTGACGAACTAAGTACAAAGTGCAAAGTACACCATCAAAGTGCCACTTTGCGCCATTGAGTCCGAGTCGCTAAGCCCCTTCGGGGCTTAGCTCATAAGGAGAACTTTCTAAAGGTGGTGACAAAACAAAGATTGTCATAAATGAGTTCACACTTAATCCCTCTAGGAATGTCAACCCACATAGGCTACCACCCCATGTGCATATACCAATACTAAGCATAGCTATACATTGAGATATACACATTAGTGGTTTTCCAATGTGGGACTAAAACTCCCAAAGCTAAGTGGAAAACACCAACAATCCCCCACATATATCACAATATATGGTCGAGCGTTCCTTACAGTGAATGTCCATCATGCATTAGGATAGACGTCGCCCACGACTTGAATCTTCCTCCATGGGTCAAACAACAGTACGATACAAGAATGGACTAAGCCTTGAATTCTGAACCATTATTGCTATTCTTTCCACTCGCACAATGACATCGACTGTGCCTCCATTCGCACGTTAAAAGGCCATATGCTGACCTGGTCTCAGTTTATGTATCTTGGGCGTCTATAAGCTTTTCCTCAAGAGACGATCTACATCTCTATCCATACACTTATGTGAGTTCTTCCATTATAAAGACTTTATAAACCGGCATAAAGCTTTGCACTTCTGTGCGGTGCTACGTCGCTATGAAATGGCCGCCCAAGGCCGAGGATCCTCCTCTTGGGTGTCATGCCACTGTAGCATGAGGACACATGCCTCTTAGTAGTGTCGTTACTACATACAACATGGAGCATTGTGCTCATGTGCGATGCTACACCGTTGTGACATGGCTTGAAGTCGAGTTTACTCCCTTATGTTGTTGTCACGTCCCAGTCCCAAAATACGTAGGACTAGAAATACGTAAGCATGCCAGTCGTATGTATATGGAGACTCTAATATATAAAAACTATAACACATACGTACATTATATTATGAACAATAATTCACAAGTGGTATATAATTGTCACAAGTCACAGGGCATAACTAAATCTCATCCACAAAATCAAATAGAAATAAATAGCCAATCAACTATATAACAGAATCAAGTATAAGATGCTTGATAAGAACAAGTAGATGGGTGGAGACAAATCCACTACCAAACTAGAATATAAAAGAAACAAAATAAGTACATCAACTAATGATCAGAGAGGCTCGAAGAGAAGACCTCCTCAAAAGAGAATGGAGTAGCAAGTCCTGATCCATGCTCCTGCGAATAGTCATGATCGTCTCCACCTGGAAATGGACCAGGTCCTCAGAGGGACGTAACAAGATACATAGAAGCATGCCAATAAAATACTGAAAATAAACATCCAAAGGGTCGTCTAACCACCTATGTGAATGCACTTTGAGAACAACTTTCCAACACGTGGGCTATCTGGCTAAAATGGGATTGGCATAATTCTCTCGGAGAATCAGGGGCCTAAAAATCATGACGTCTTTTGAACGTCAGAGGCCACCTGTAGATAATATATAGGGGTCATCTGACCACACATCTCCGGCGGAGCGTGCAGGTTACACAAGGAAAGTGTAAAGAAGCCCAAACGCCTTACTTGTTTTCCTCCCCACCACATGCTCTATGCATGTCATATCCATGACACGATGAGACATCTAATAACTGCCAAGGCTTCTAATTATGTAAATTCTATCAGCAGTTATCCCTATCCGTCCCACGTCCCATACGTACCGGTAATCACCCGAATACGCAAGTTCGTGTCCTACATGAGACTCACAATCATGTAATAACTGTGTCATGGCCAATGAAACATAAGAATACCTCATGATCATGTGGTGGTCTCGTAAAACTAGGTCGACATGCATAATATATAATAAAGACAAAATACGACGTCACCGTCGTTGCACCCAAGTTATTCTTGGACACGCAGTTTATATAGCAGTTAAAATATATGAAATAAATAACATAAATAAAATGCATGCACCATATAGAATATAAATTATAGTACAATGGCAAGGTATACTTGCCTGGCAAGAAAGCTGCGTAGTGTAAGCGTCCAGGTGTCAAGTACAGAGGATCATAAACTATAACCTTCGAATGAACATTTTCGGATGCTGAAATAAATATCAACAACATCTTCAAAATTAGCGAGATAGCTAGAAAACACTACCCTTTCGCCTAATTTGGACACATGGATAAAACGGTAATTTTGGGTCAAAGCGGGGTCCACATGTGGGCCACTTTGCACAGAAAAATGTGTTAGAGATAAAGGTCTCTAAATGGGACAAATTATAGGTGAAGTTTTTTTTAAACGTTGATACGAACTCAAAGGTATGTCCAATTTTGGATTCCGGTGAGCCGATCACAAATTCGCCCTTAAAGTTAAACCGTGGGGCCTGCAAATAGGCGGATTGGTCAACTGTCTCAGAATTGCGTGAAATATGGATCACAGGACCAGCGTGATAGCACGAATCCAATGACATAAGTTTTGTCACATTCCGACGTGCATATACAAAATGGGGTAGTATTTTGCAAAAGTCGCGATACGAAAACATTTTACGGATACGGGTTGATTCCGATGCGCACACACGTCCGAATCAACTTCCGCGAAAGTCCACATGTCAGGATATATTATACGCACCCTTTGGTACAATTGGTATGTGATGAGGCGGTCCCGTTTGGCGGGGCGCACTCCGTATCACAAAATTTAAGTTTTAACATATCAAGTTTTTGGTCGTTTTGGAGGCCAAATAATTTAACACATAGAAGGAATTAATAAAAACTAAAAGAATAAAAAAATTCTTGGTTATATTGGACAATAAAACCCCCCAGATTTTTTAGAATTTTAAAATAAAATTTTAGAATTTTTTGTGATTTTTCACTAATTAAAATCAAGGTATTCTGGTTTTAAATAATTTTAAATATTTTTATTAAATATTAAAATAGTATGAAAATAATATTTTTGGGTGTAAAATAAAATATTAGACATAGGGTAATTTTTTTGAAATTTATTGGACCCCGGAACTATTTTTTAAAGACCTAAAAACTAAGTTTTTATTTAAACCAAAATAAACCAACCTGAACCAACCGGTTTATTGAACCAAACTAACCCAGACCGGCCCAAAGTCCTGAACCGGGCCTAAACCCTAGCGGGTCGGGTCGGGTCTGAACCCAACCCGGAACCCGTTAACCCGAACCCAACCAATACCCTATCGGATCGGGTCGGATCCGGATCCTAAACCCGAACCCGCTAAGACCCGTTAACCCATTACTGCAGAATCCCTAACCGCTCGGCTCCCCGACGGTTCCCCTCCCCAGCAACCGCCCAACGCCTCTTCCTCTTCGCCTCCCCTCTCCGCCAGTAACGGCCGCCGGATCCCCTCCCGTCCGCCTCATATAAAACCCCCAAATACCCCCTTCACCCTCAGCCACCGCCCGAGCCTCCCCGCCTTCATCTCGCCGCTCCCCGCTGCACCTGGACCACCGCGAGCAGCCGCGCCTCTCCGCCCTGAGCCTCCGTCCGACCCCGTCTTCTCCGACGACTCCAGCGCCGCCGAGCCTCCACGACGAAGACCAGCAGCAACAGCGGCCCACCGTGCCCTAGCCGCCGTGCCCTAGACGCCAAGACGAGCTCCTCCGGCCGCCTCCAGATTCGACGATGCCTCTGCCGCAGCTACCTCCGGCGAGCACCGCAGAAGCCCTAGCCGCCGCCGCATCAGCCCTAGCCGCCACCGTGCCGTGTCGCACCGCCTCACGGAAACACATTTTTTAGTCTTTTTCGGAGCCCTGTTATGGTGATCGTTTCTTTCTCCCCGCTGTCTTGTTTTCTATTCCGTCTGTTGTAACGCGTAGACTGCATGACCCTCTCGATACCCATGCCATTGGTTTGGCGTGTCGCATCCTGTGGCGGTCGCAAACTGTGACCCAAAATCAGGAAAATAATTACCCTATTTTCTTCCGGAACTGGGTGCGCCCCGCTAAACGGGACGACTTGGTCGTGTGAGGACTTCACCGAAAGGTGCGTGCCGTTAATACGGACGTGTGAGATTTTACGAAAGTTGATTTGGATGTGCGTGCACACCGAAATCAACGCGTATCCGTCGACAACACCCCGTATCGGCCCTGTTCTAGAACTTGTTGTAACTTCGTGTACGCACGTCGTATCAAAACGAAACGAAACTTATGCCATCAAACTCGTAGCAATACGCTGGTCCTTTGACCCAAGTTTGGTTCGATTATGAGAACGTTGACAAAATCGCGTATAGTGGACCCCACGGCTCCACTTGACGGGCGATTTTGTGATCGGCTTATCGAAATCTAGTTCTGGACGTTCCGTTGGGTTCGTATTATCATTCTGGACTTGTAGACACTAAGTTTGACAAATTTGGAGAAATTTGTCTCTGACACATTTTTTGGTGCAAAGCGGGCCACATGTGGACCCATTTTGACCATAAACTGTCATTTTTGCCCCTGTGTTCAAATTGGACTCATGGACATGAGACGTCGTGGACATAAGACGTGTGATTACATTGGGTGGGGAGAGTATTACCATACAAAAGGCTGATTATGTATATATATTACATTATTGGAGGTGCCTTAGACTATGACACAGAGCTTTGGTACATTACTGGCCCTTCGAGAGAATACTGCTATGGGTTTCCCCGACATAAATCCTATAGTAGTCTCAGCCTAAGTATGATTAATGCTCTCATCTTGCATATCACTTAGCTAGTTATATAGTTTACCATATTGATTCATTTATTGCTGCTATGCATTTATTTTGGCATGAGTTATTTTGTACCTTGTTATGTCCCCTGAGGACCTGGATCCGAATTATGTCCCCAGATATATCAGAGGAGTTCTATCCAGAGGTATACAGAGCAGGAGCAGGAACAGTAGCAAGAACAGGCACTGTAATTGAGCCGATCCCCGAGGACGAGGTGATCGCCGATGATTTCTTCTGAGTATATGATTTATCCATACTCAGTATTTGCTGTTGTTATAATCTTCTATTTCTTGTATCTTGACTATTGTACTAGACTTATTATCGGGTTGTTCCCCGAGTTATGTTTATTGAGACTTGATATTGCATTATGATTCTGATATTGATGTATTCATTTCTGTGGATGGGATTAGTATATTAGACCCTTATTGTTGTATTACAATTTAAGTACACCCTGATGGGTTCATTAATTGGGTTCGCCCATCGGTGTGTGCTGCTGGCCATTGTCACGTGTCTAGTCCCTCAATATTTTGGGACTGGGACGTGACACTAGCCGAAGTATGCTAAGTTGCCTAAAGACTTCTACCGATCTAAGAGGATTATGAGATCGCTCTGGATGGGATATAAGAAAATCGATACATGTCATAACGGTTACATGTTGTACTACAAAGAAGACAAGGTTGGAGACGCGTGCAGATTCTGTGGTGTTGATCCCTCTGGTAGAGAAAGGTCTGTCGGTGCAAGGAAGCCTACCGATTCGATGCACTACTTGCCTTTGACGTCGCGGTTGCAGAGGTTATTTATGGTGAAGTAGACTATAAAAATATGAGTTGGCACAGGCGGAAACAGATCGAATGAGTGTTGGATCATCCATCCGATGGAGAAGCAAGAAAGAAATTTGATCGAGAGTATCCAGATTTTGCTTCGGATCTGCGTAATATCAGATTGTGGCTCTCCTCCGACGATTTTATCCTATTCAGAATTTTGGGCTCCCAATATTCGTTTTGGCCTATGATCGTCATTCTGTACAATCTACCATGTTGGATGTGCATGAAGACTCTGTATATGTTTCTAACTGTTGTTATATCGGGTCCGAACAATCCGAAGAGGAACACCAATGTGTATTTATAGCCGTTGATAGATGAGTTGAATCAGTTGTGGGAAGTTGGTGCCAACACGTACGATATTTTTAGAACGCAGAATTTTTAGATGAGGACAACATCTATGTGGACCATCAACGACTTTTTGGCCTATAAAATTTTATCTGGATGGAGCACTCATGGCCGTCTCTCATGTCCGTATTGCATGGACCGCACTAAGGCTTTCCATTTGAAACACGGAGGCAAACTGTCCTTCTTTGATTGTCATCGATAATTCCTGCCGAAGGATCATCCGTACCGGAGGAACATGAATAATTTTCGTGTTGGCATTATGGATAAGGCCAATCCACCGCCAAGGTAGTCCGGATACACGATATGGAAAGAGGTAAAAGATTTACTAAGTGCTATCGAAGAGCCTGCTAAGGGGTACAAGTGTGACAGATTTGGTCGCACTCATAACTGGACGAAGAGGAGTATATTCTGGGATCTGCCATATTGGAGTACCAATCTGATCAGATATAACCTTGATGTCATGCATATCGAGAAGAATGTGTTTGGCAACATAATTAATACTGTAATGGACGTAAAGGGGAAGAAAAAAGACAATGCGAAGGACAGGTTGGACTTGGAAGAAATATGTAGACGTCCTGCGTTGCATTTGATAGATGAGGGAAATGGTAAGTTAAAGCAGCCTAAGGCAATTTTTTTACTAGAGAAGGAGGATAAATGGAGACTTTGTAGGTGGATTCATAGCCTAATTCAGTTGACTTGATGTCTTGAGTGCTTGAGAGAGTTCTTAAACAAAAGGGGACTTTTTATGGTATTGAGTTTGTAATCTTTACAATAATAAGATCTCGTAGGGGAGTTCTTATTATGGTATTGAGTTTGTAATCTTTGTAAAGTTTTCTTGTTGGTTCAATAAATTTATTTATTTCTTTGTCCCGTGGAGTAGGTCGAGCTTGATCGTACCACGTAGAATATTATGTGCTTGTGTATTTGTTCTTGGTTGCTATTGTTGTACCTAGTTATTTTTGTCACTGTAAGTTTATTGCTTATTTACTTTTGTCTGATTTTAGAAATGCTAAACCAATTGGTATTAGAGCTCAAGGAAATGTCAGAATTTTAACTTTTTAGATCTAGGTCAATAGGTAATGTCATTGGTTTATTTATCTTCCTATATTGAGATTCATATGTATCACTTATTGGGCTTTTTAGCTCTAATATTTTTTTAGAGTAGCATAGAGCATGCAGAGATCTTTGTTCGAGAAAAGTTGGAGTTAAAAATCTACCACAATATAGTACGTAAAATATTTATTTCTCGTTTTTATTAGAATCATAGATAGCCAAAATAATTTTATTGTAAAAATGGATAATTATTGCACCTCTATATTTGGACATTATGGTAGAGGGTTGGATGTGAACTTTGTTGGTGTTTTTCACTTTGCTTTGGAAGTTTTAGTCCCACATTAAAAAACCACCAATGTGTATATCTAAATATATAGCTTTGCTTAGTATTGGTATATGCACATGGGGTGGTAGCCCATGTGGCTTGACTTTATTCGAGGGATTAAGTGTGAACCCCATTATGACAATCTTTATTTTGTCACCACCTTTGGAAAGTTTTTCTAAGGAGCAAAGCCCCAAAGGAGCTTAGTGACTGGGACTCGGACTTAAAAAATGGGGATCACTTCTTATGGATTCGTTGAGAATGATTCGGATCTAGTTCATGGCCTATTAGAAGTAGAAGGCGCTCTGGTGGGATCCTCACGGACAGAAAAAGATTGCAGTCAGTTTGATAATAATCGAGTGACATTACTTCTTCGGGACTCGGGCTCAAGGGTGCAAAATGGCGCTTTGTTGGTCCACTTTGCACTTAGCACGTCAGCGTATGCTTCGTGGAGCTATTCGGCCTAGAGCCCATGCGGCCAGCAGTGCATTTAGACAGGGGCCATGCGGTCAAGAGCACATGCGGCCTGGTGCGCATGCGACAAGGAGCCTATGCGGTCCGGTACGCATGCTGCCAGGAGCCCTTGCGGCCTGGAGCTATGCGTCCAGGCGATATGCGACCAGCAAATTAGCTTGAGTGAGTCGAGTGTGGAGGGGAAAGGGACTGATGTTGGCGGCTTGGTGTGACGTAGACGGCACGTGGTTCTCTGTGCCACGCGGCTACAGCTTTCTGCGCCTAGCGGAGCTGTCTGCTTTGTACAGTACAACATACAGGCGACGCAGGCGGCTCGTGGCTCTCTGTGCCACGCGACTGCAGCTTTTGGCACCTGACGGTGCTGTCTGCTCTTTGCAGTACAGCGGCGCAGGTGGCTCATGCGGCCAGGTTTTTTTCTCAGGCCGCATGGGTGCTGAAATCCTCTTTAAATAGAGGTTCTCCTCTTTCATCTTAGTGAGTTAAAAAAATAGCGAGAGAGAGGAACACCAAGAGTACCAACAGGACCTGCGGCAGCAGTTATCATCCTTCCAAAAGAGTCTTTCGAGTGATTCGATGGTGATCAAGAGCGTGTAAGAATTTATGTCCCACATGTATAATACAAATTGATATGTTGGTTGATTAATTGTGTTTTCTTTATGGGAGAAAATACTTTATTGAAATATAGGAAATAGTCCTCTCTCACATCTCTATGAATAGACACACACCCATTTGTTGTCTAAAATCTTTTGGGAAGGGTTACAATTTTTTGAAGGGACATAATGAATCATTAGATACATCATGAGATGTGTATAAGATAAGTCTCATTGTTCAAAAGAAAATATCAAGTTCATAATTGCCTTCTTACCAAAATTGAAGAGTTGTTGAAGAGAAACGATTTCTAGAGATCAAACATCTCGCATTACGAAATGGAGAAAGATACACTTTTACGTTTCCGCATTATGTTTTATGATTAGTGAAAACATGATTCTCAAAAACAAAGATAACATGTGGTATCAGAGCCTAATTGAGTAATCATGTCTTTCCAACTTTATGATGTTCTATTATTCAAAGTACCAGACCATGTTTTGTAATCATGGACGTGTTCATATCTGAATGTTCCTCTTCTAATTGAATAACATACAGAACATGCATAAGTGAATAACCAATATTCATAGTCAATTAAATCTAAGACATGGATGTATGTATTGGAATGTCATGTTTTTCCTTAATGGTCTATGTATATTCCGTTCTGTTTATTGATGCACTTCCTGGGAACGATAAAGAATATATTCTGACAACCTCTAGTCTTACTTTATTTTATTGAGTCAGAACATACATGTTCTACTTTCATATATGCATGTTCTGTTTTCATCTTATTCATATGCTATATAACAAATTTGGATAGAACTACACCAAATTATATTATAGAAAGCATGTAAGTACTTATTAATTTTATAGTACTGTATAGAAGTTTGCATTATACATGCATGATATAGACTATGTCTCAATTTGATACTCTCTGTGACTTGCATTATATATATATATTTTTTGGAAATCAAAACATGTGTACGTGAGAGATTTACAATTTGAGATCCATGCACTGGCAATGAATGCAACAATTTTTTTTTATAACATGCATATATCATTTCTTTTATATTGCAAAATTATTGCGTTGTCACCAAAGTGGCCCAATAACACTATGTTTATACCCATTTTATAGATATTTTATGTCTAGATAATGTTCATATTATTGTGGGTACTTTAAAGTTTTTATTGATCACTAGATATATAATATTACCCAAAGGCGAATTATTTAGTGATTGATGAATAAGAAAATGATAGATTATATGTATTTTATTTGTGTACGCATTGAATATCCAAAGATAACATGCATACTCAAATATACAATGTAATTTTATCAATTATTGTAGAAACTAAAAGCATCATTATGTGAACGTAGTATTTCATGTTTAATGCCCAAAGGTGTATCATGCAAATACTTTAATTATTTTATGTTAAATTCAAAGCACTGACAAGTATATGTTATAATATTGCAGTATCGTCATCTTTTTTACTTTATTTGCTGGCTTCATCTGTTCCAATGCTTACATGAATGAATTTTCCTGATTGGTCTGAACAAGTCCAATTCAACCTTGGTGTGCTTGACCCCGATCTTGCACTCCAGATTGATAAGCCTCCTGATCTCACTTAGACCAGTACTGAAGTTCAAAAGACTCTCCATAAAGCTTGGGAAAAGTCGAACAGACTCAGCATTATGTTCATGCGAATGACAGTAGCAAACAACATTAAGACTACCTTACCCAAAACTGATAATGCAAAAAGAATATCTCAAAATTATTGAGGACCGTTTTAGAAGTGCCGACAAGTCACTTGCTGGAACACTTATGAGCAAGCTTACCACCATGAAATTTGATGGAAGCGGTTCTATGCATGATCATATCCTCGAAATGACCAACATAGCAGCTAAACTCAAAAATCTTGGGATAGCTGTAGATGATACTTTTCTAGTACAATTTATTTTGAACTCCTTACCTCCTGAGTATGGGCCATTTCATGTTCATTATAACACCATTAAGGATAAGTGAAACATAAATGAATTGGCAAGTATGATTGTGCAAGAGGAAGTAAGACTCAAACAACAAAGTATCAATACAGTCAATCTTACTATTCAAGAAGCAAGTAAGCATAATGGAAAGAAGCGTATGAAGGAAAATAAACGCAAAACTTTCCAGGAAGATGGCACCAGTAATGGCAACAAGGGAAAGAAACAGAAGACTAAGAACTGTCATTTCTGCAAGAAACCTGGTCATTTTCAGGCTGATTGTCTGAAACGTAAAGCATGGTTCGAAAAGAAAGGTAAGCCTTTGGCTTTTGTATGTTTCGAATCAAATTTAATTGAAGTTCCTTCTAATACTTGGTGGCTTGACTCTGGTGCTACTGTTCATGTTTCCAAAATAATGCAGGGATTCCGTACGACCCAAACCATAAAGCCAAATGAGCATTTCTTATACATGGGAAATGGAGTCAAAGTTCCTGTTAAAGCTCTAGGAACGTACCGATTATTTCTGTCTTCAGAATGTTTCATTGATTTGTATCAAACCTTATATGTACCTTCTATTTCTAGAAATTTAGTGTCTATGTCAAAACTTGATAAACTTGGTTATGTATTCAACTTTGGTAATGAAAGTTTCAATTTGTTTAAGAATACTATTCACATAGGTTCTGGTATTCTTAATGATGGTTTATACAAATTTAATCTTGATGATACCTTCTCCAAAACTTTTTTAACTCTGCACCCCAAAATTGGAAACAAGAGAAAATTGATGGAAGAAAATTCATCATTCTTGTGGCATAAACGTCTTGGTCATATATCTAAGAAAAGAATTGGAAGATTAGTCAAGGATGACATTCTTCCAAAGTTAAATTTTAATGACTTTGATGTATGCGTTGATTGCATTAAGGGAAAGCAAACAAAGCATACTAAGAAAGGAGCCACAAGAAGTACTAAGCTTCTTGAAATAATACATACAGACATATGTGGACCTTTTGATGTTCCATCATTTGGTAGAGAAAAATATTTTATTACCTTTATCGATAACTTTTCACGTTATTGTTTTATTTATTTATTGCATGACAAATCTCAAGCTGTAGATGTCTTAGATATCTATATCAAGGAAGTCGAAAGGCAATTAAATAGAAAAGTCAAAATAGTAAGATCTGATAGAGGTGGTGAATATTATGGAAAATATAATAAATCGGGTCAATGTCCGGGTCTATTTGCTAAACTCCTTGAGAAACTTGGTATTTGTGCCCAATACACTATGCCAGGTACGCCTCAACAAAACGGAGTTGCAGAAAGATGCAATCGTACCTTACTTGAAATGGTTAGGAGTATGTTAAGCAATTCAACCTTACCCATATCATTGTGGATGCATGCACTTAAAACTGCTGTCTATATTCTAAACCGAGTTCCTAGTAAGGCAGTTCCAAAGACTCCTTTTGAACTATGGACCGGAAGAAAGCCCAGTTTAAAACATTTACATGTCTGGGGGTGTGCAGCAGAGATAAGAGTATATAATCCACATGAAAATAAATTGGATTTTAGAACGATCGGTGGTAACTTTATAGGTTACCCAGAAAAATCCAAAGGTTATAGGTTTTGTTGTTCAAACCATAGTACAAGAATCATAGAATCCGGTAATGCAAGATTCCTAGAAAGTGTTGAAACTAGTGGGAGCAATGAACCTCAAAAAATAGTTCTTAAAGAAATTAGGGTACAAGTACCAATGGTACATTTGCCTTCAACTTCTCAACAAGGTGGTGTTCCTATAGATATTGTACCAAATAATAACCAAGAACAACACATTAATGATATTACACCACAAAATAATATTAATAATGACCATAATGAGGTTGAAATAAATCATGAAGAGGTTATTGTTAATAATGAACAAATTTTCACACACGAAGCTGAAGTAGAACAACCACAACAGATGGAATTAAGGAGGTCTCAAAGACAAAGAAAATCAGCCATCTCGGATGACTTTGTGGTTTATCTACAAGAATTAGATTATGATCTAGGAATTAAAAGTGATCCAATAACATTTTCACAAGCCATAAAATGTGTCAATTCTAATAAATGGATTGATGCCATGAAAGAAGAGTTGGAATCAATGGCACATAATAAAGTTTGGGATTTAGTAGAATTGCCTGAAAACTCGAAAAGAGTTGGTTGCAAGTGGGTCTTTAAGACCAAATGTGACTCAAATGACAATATTGAACGATATAAAGCCAGATTAGTAGCCAAAGGTTACACTCAAAAGAATGGTATTGATTACAAGGAAACCTTCTCTCCTGTTTCAGAGAAGGATTCCCTTAGAATAATTATGGCATTGGTAGCTTATTATGATCTAGAGTTACACCAAATGGATGTGAAAACAACTTTTCTAAATAGAAATTTAGAAGAGGAAGTTTATATGGAACAACCAGAATGTTTTCTGGTTGAGGGTAAGGAACACATGGTCTGTAAACTAAATAAATCAATTTATGGACTTAAGCAAGCTTCACGACAATGGTATCTTAAGTTTAACGATATCATTATATCTTTTGATTTTAAAGAAAATATCGTTGACCGGTGTATATACCTGAAGATCAGTGGGAGTAAGTTTATATTTTTGGTTTTGTATATTGATGATATATTGTTGGCAAGTAGTGATCTTGGTTTGTTGCACGAAACCAAGAAATATCTTTCTAAGAACTTTGAAATGAAAGATATGGGTGAGGCATCTTATGTGATAGGAATAGAAATATTCCGAGATCGATCACAAGGATTATTAGGCCTCTCTCAGAAAGAATATATCAATAGAGTTCTTCAAAGATATGGAATGAGTAATTGTAAAGCTGGTGTAATGCCAATTCAGAAAGGGATAAATTTAGCCTTATGCAATATCCTAAAAATGAATTAGAACACCAGCAGATGAAAAGATTTTCTTATGCATCTCTAGTTGGTAGTCTTATGTATGCTCAAACTTGTACAAGACCGGATTTTAGCTTTGCAATTGGTATGCTAGGCAGATACCAAAGCAATCCTGGAATTGAACATTGGAAAGCTGCAAAGAAAGTTCTCAGATATCTACAAGGGACAAAGGACTACATGCTCACATATAGAAGATCTGATCACCTTGAAGTCATCGATTACTCAGATTCAGATTTTGCTGGATGTATTGATACCAGAAAATCAACATTTGGTTATTTGTTCCTATTGGCTGGAGGAGCAATCTCATGGAAGAGTGCGAAGCAGAGCATCATAGCTTCGTCTACTATGGAAGCAGAATTCGTGGCATGCTTTGAACCCACAATTCAAGCTTCATGGCTGCGTAAATTTATTTCAGGACTTGGAGTTGTCGACATTATTACCAAGTCGCTGAAAATTTATTGTGATAATGCAGGAGCAGTCTTCTTTTCTAAAAATGATAAATATTCCAAGGGTGCCAAGCATATGGACTTGAAATATTTATCTGTTAAAGAAGAAGTTCAGAAACAACGAGTGTCCATAGAATATTTGAATACAAAACTCATGATAGCGGATCCACTTACTAAAGGACTACAACCAAAGACCTTTTATGAACATGTTGAAAGAATGGGTCTTATGTGTAGTAAGAATTGAGAGCCATTATTGTAATCCTTATGTATTATGTTCTATGTGATTTGAGATCTCATCAATATATATATATATATATATATATATATATATATATATATATATATATATATATATATATATATATATATATATATTCTGAATTATTTTTCCTGGTTTTCCAAATATTGTACAAATAATGGTTTGGATAAATGCTGATCGGGAATGTCTTGTTTAAGACTCTAATGTTGGACTCGAATGTTAAACTTCTAACTTATAGATCATACTGATAAATGTTCTAAAGGTTGTAGTACATGGAAGGAAAATATGTCTCTTAATTGGCTTACAACCGCCATGACTCACCTTTAGTAAATTTGTCATTATGGTGTTTAAGAATTAACCATATCAAGATTTAAACTTAAGGCCCTATCAATTGTCTTATCATATTGGCCAAGTGGAAGAATGTAAGAATTTATGTCCCACATGTATAATACAAATTGATATGTTGGTTGATTAATTGTGTTTTCTTTATGGAAGAAAATACTTTATTGAAATATAGGAAACAGTCCTCTCTCACATCTCTATGAATAGACACACACCCATTTGTTGTCTAAAATCTTTTGGGAAGGGTTACAATTTTTTGAAGGGACATAATGAATCATTAGATACATCATGAGATGTGTATAAGATGAGTCTCATTGTTCAAAAGAAAATATCAAGTTCATAATTGCCTTCTTACCAAAATTGAAGAGTTGTTGAAGAGAAACGATTTCTAGAGATCAAACATCTCGCATTACGTAATGGAGAAAGGTACACTTTTACGTTTCCGCATTATGTTTTATGATTAGTGAAAATATCATTCTCAAAAACAAAGATAACAGAGCATTCCAGAAGTTCTCATGTGGACTTGCTAGATCCTGGGGGCAGATCATTGTATAGCACAAATCTTGCCTTGAGCTCAGGTAGTTTTGATCACCCCAGCAGGAGTTCTCTTCTTTGTAATTTTTTTCTTGTTCCCGTTCTTCTCGGTGTAGCGTCTGCGAACATAAAGAGAAGAACGGTTTTCTGATTCTTGTTGTATTTTTTTCTTTGGCATGTCAATTTGTAACCAGTTCTTGCTTTAGTGCTTCTATGGGGTTGTGTGTCACTGTCGAGGAAATCTTGTGTGATCTCAGTGCACCAACTTCTCTTCTAGAGTTTGTAAAAACGAACTCTTATGTGAGTCTCTACTTTGTGGCTACCTCTTCTTCTTTGATTTGACTTCGGCAGTAACAATCTAAAGGCAAGATCCGAGTTAGAATAGACAACCGCTCAAACCTTCTCGATACTAGCTTTCACAAGCTTGAGAAGTTTGATGGCGAGCACTACAACATTTGGAAGAGGAAGATCTCCTTGAATCTTCATCTTGTCAAATTTTTTATGTGTTGGTTGATCCTGAACGTACCATTCCCGAAGATAGAAGAGAGCTTGCAGTTGGTGTTGCGTAGGACGCACACTCCAAGTAAAAGGAAGACAACGACCTTTGCATGTTTTTGATTCTTACTGCTATGGATGACTCGATGATAGAGTCCTACAGGAAGAAGGAGAAGGCAAGAGATGTCTGGGAATTTCTTGAGAAGCACTACAAAACTGACGAGAAGATGTCTAAAATCCATCTCGTCGAGAAGTTCTTCACTTTGTAATTTGAGGACAAGAAAGTGATGTTACCACCAGTTAATAAAATTTTGAAGATGCAGCAAAAACTGGAGTAAGAGGGCATGAAGCAGGACAAAATTTTTATTGTGGGGGCTATCATCACCAGACTTTCTCTGGACTGGATCAAGTTCAAGACTGACATGTACCATAAAAAGATGGAGATCTAGCTCGAAGATCTTCTTCACTGGATTCATATTGAAGATGAAGCCAGGGGACAACTGAAGTTGGACTCCTTGTCCAAGAAGTTGGCTAAGGCCAACATGGTACATGCTAGTGACTCTAAAGGGAAGCTAAAATTTCCCTACAATAATAAGAAGAAGGACTTCAACCAGCTGAAAGTAAAGTCAGTTCAGTTCAAGCCAAAGCCGAAGACTGATGTGACTTGCTACAACTGTGGCAAGAAGGGTCACTACAAGAGCGACTGCAGATCAAAGCCTAAACCAAAAGAGCAAGGTGATCTTAACCTAGTTGCTATGATTGCGCAGGTTGAGTCACATGGCATGGACACTGACTGGTGGGTGGACACTGGTGCATCTTGATAAGTGTGCTCTAAGAAGGATCTGTTCGCCAAGTATGAGTGTACCTCTGAGAAAGTCTCGATGGCGGATAAGTCTCAAGTTGCAGTATTGGGGATCGGGATGGTAGTGTTGAAGTTGACTTCTGGAAAGTCACTTACACTGGAGAATGTGAAGCACATACCAATGATCGCCAAGAATATAATTTTTGGGAGTCTGCTATGCAAGGCAGGCCTGAGGATGGATATCAATGTCGGTCAAATATTGATGTCCTATAAGGGTACATACTTTGGAAAAGCTTTATGTACCAAAGGGATATTTAAACTGCAATCTGTAACTCCTTCTGTTTGTATCAATGCAGCCTCTACTTTCTGGTTATTTTCTTGAGTTGTGGCATAATAGACTAGAACATGTGCTTTGTAAACGTATTAATAAGATGTCAAGTCTATGCCTTATCTCCAAATATGGGGGTAAGGAGGTGGAGAAATATGAAGTCTGTGCCCAGACGAAGATCATCAGGAAGTCGTTCATAAGAGTGAACCGAAGCACAGATCTTCTGGAGTTGGTACACTTAGATATCTATGACTTCAAGCAATTTTCCACAAAGGCCGGAATGAAGTATTTCATCACTTTCATTGACGATTTTTCGAAGTACGCATTCATATATCTTCTTAAGACGAAAGATGAAGCATTCGAGAAGTTCAAGGGCTTCATGTCACCCTCAGTTTTCCAGCTAGGGTTAGTTTGTTATTTTGGCATGGGTATTTATTTTTAGGAATAAATATTGAATATTAGTGTGATAATTATTTAATTATGTTGAGCTATAATTATTGTGACTATTATTAGTTGTTTCATTAGAGATTTGTGTTAATTAGTTAGTTAGAGAGACTTGCCAAATATTTAGAATTGACACATATGTACCTATTTAGATTTGTTATGACAATGAGTGAGTCCAACTTGGACCCAAGCCTATTAGTCATTCCACTAATTAAATTAAGGAGAATTAGTTTAATTACAATTAGTTAGATACTTTCAAAAATATCCACCCTTAATTATTTCTCATAATTCACATGTAGGAGTAACTTGGATATTTAATTTTGCTTAGAGGGGGGGGGGGGGGGGGGGAGGTCGGGCATTATAGGAGGGGGGTTCTCCTCTCTCTCTCTCTCCTTTTTTGTATTGCATTTTGCTTCAAAATTCTAGATCCCCAATTTTCTATTTTTTCTCTATTAGTTTTCTACACAATTCACCAGAATTTTCTTCTCAAATTTATTACTCTTGGAGCCTTGGAGCTTGGAGAAGCAAGGAACACAAGGAGGAGTTTTGGAGCTAGAGATCGTGTCTGGATCGTGTCCAATTATATTTTATTAAAAATTCATCTCCCAATTGGTAATTTATGAATTTTCCTTCATTGTAGCTTCTTAATCATGCATTTGACCATTAGGAATGACCCCATGACATAGGACTACATATAGGAGCAATTTCTAGGCTAATGGGTTATGTACTGTGAGTTCTATGTGGTAATTTATAGGTATTTTAGGATAATTATGAATTTGACACATCAAGTATGTGTCATAAGACCAATTAGATCTAATTAGACTTAGATCGGGGTTGTGGAACTAGGTACGTGTCGACAATTGGATACGTGTAGGCTGTATCAAGGTATTTTGTGATACGGTGTGACACATGGCTCTATTTGGGATGATTTGTGTAATTACTCTTCAATTTCTCTTGTAACAAGCTACTTTAGTTGTATTATGATATTTATGATATGTACGTATGTGTAATATGGTGTATTGGTAGTTTTGACATCACAATTGAGAACGTATCGTGAGTATCCTAACGATACACCCTAGGTGTTTGTTATATTGTTCATTAGGTATTAGTTTTGTATATATATATATATATATATATATATTAGCATATATCTATACTTATATGGCATGTATGTTATAGTTGTTGTGTTTGGTGTTTACTATTATCAAGTGAAGGTAGGAGGCAGTGAGGAGTGACTGGGTTTTGAAGTAATGTGGTATATTGTGGTGTACTTGAAAGGAGTCGAGGATTGTGCTATGCACTGCAAATAGTTTTGCAGGTTAGTGTAGAGCATGAACATGCTGTAGTGTACTAGTCGGGTGGTGTGCAATGTGAGGGAAAACTATTGAGTGCAGTAGGGTTACTGAGGTAGTGTACTCAGAAGTTGGGGGTCGGGTTCTAAATAAGATAACATCAATAGCAGCAATCAGCAACTGCAAATATGCAGTACAATAGCAGCAATAACATCAACCTCATTAGCATTGCAGTAGTACGGCAGCAGCAATAACAATAATCTCGATTATATTAGCAGTGTGCAGCATCAACAACATCAATAGAGCATGAGCAGCAGCAGTATTTAGCAAGAACAATAGCTGTAGTGCAACATTTAAGAGTAACATCTAGAGCAGATATCATTGGCAGTGTGTTGTAGACAAGGCATTAGAATAGGGCTCCAGATTTCATTGTATGACAAAATGAGAGGTTAGTGTCAATGTATGTGGAGTTGGAATTTGATGACAGTTAACACTAGTTAGTATCCTGGTGGTTGTTTAGTTAAGGTACCAGTTTGGCAAAGGGGGGATACTTGATGTATTAGTATAAATGGATACCTAAAGTTATATATAAATGTTAGGTGCATGAGATATCTAGAGTGAGCTAGTAATACTTAGTATTCCAAATTTGGGGGTAGTGGTATCAGGTACCAGTATAAGGGTAAGTAATATAGAGTATCAGTGTTTAAGAATTATGGGTGAGGGTAGGTTATGAGTAATATTAGAATATTCTAGCTAGTATAAGGTTAAGTCAGTAAGGAGTGTCTAGTTTGAGTGTTAGAGTTAAGTATTAGTATAGATATTGATATATTGAGTATCAAGTTAAGGTATTTGAGTTAGTGTCAGGATACCAAGTATGGGTTGAGATACTAGTGCTGGGTCAAGGTAATGGATTAGTAACCGGGTAGTAGGTATATAGTTAAAATACTATATATTAAACTATGTATATGAGTTAGATAGTTGTATTCATGGTATATAATATCTATATATATAACACTACTAGAAAAAGCGGTCTTAGCGACGTATTTTAGCGACGTCAAAAAAAACGTCGCTAATAATATAAAAATTAGCGACTCCTTATTAAAACGTCGCTAGACGTCGCTAAATGGCGACATTTAGCGACGTTTAGCGACTTTTATTAAGATTTTAAAAGATAAGTCGCTATAAGTTCAGTTTAGGTCGCTAAATGTCGCTAATATGTCTAATTTAGCGACGTTTAGCGACGTATATAGCGACCTTAATATTGAAAATATTTAGCAACGTGTGTAGCGACGCATTGACGTCGCTAAAATTTAAATTAGCGACATTTTTTCTTGGACGTCGCTAAACGTCGCTAAAATTTGGTTAATTAGGGATCGGTTTCATTTTTCCCCATCTGCTAAAATTTCGAAAAGAAAAAAAATTCCCCCCCCCCGCGCTCCGTCGACCCGCTCTCCACCGCGACTACTCCGGTAAACCCTACTCTCTCTCTCTCTCTCTCTCTCTCTCTCTCTCTCTCAGGACACATGTGACATTGACACAAACACGACACACACACAGACACTGACACAGACACAGACACGGCACACACACACACTGACACAGACACTGATCAGGACCTAGGGTTAGGGTTAGGGTTAGGTTTGTTGACATGGGGTTAGGGTTAGGGTTAGGGCCGACTGGCCCAAGTCGACGAGAGAGGTAACAGCAACAGTGAGCACTGCTTACTAGCAGTGAGCAGGGGGAGACTTGAGGCACATCAGCCCAATGTGCAACAGGCAACTTGGGGAGGCACTGCACAACTGAACATAGTGTGCATTAAGGTTTAGGTGTATTGTAGTTGGTTGTTAGCTTCTGCAGGCAGGTGTGAGGGGGTCCTAATATAGTGTAAACACTGCATCCTTGTGCAGCAACTTACTGAGCCAGTCAGCAACTAGTGCAAGGCAGGATTTAGATGTGTTTGAGATAGGGTTTGAACTCGTATAATTTGAAGGACATGAGGGCAAGTATCAGATATAACACCAACATCTGAGAGAAGATTGGGTATTCATAGTGATACTATAGTGAACACATGAGTGTGTGGCTCGGGATAAGGGGTAATCAAATATTGAGGAAGAAGGTAAGCAGTAGCAGTGGGTGACTGATTTAAAGAGGTGTATTAGTCAGGTGTTTGAGTGAATATATGTGTTGAAGAGAATAAGTAATAGGTGTGAAGGTTGAGCATTCATATAGGTGTATCCCAGATCTGGGAGTATAGATGGAGTGTTTATATGAGTATAGATGGAGTGTTTATATGAAGTATAGAATTTAGAGTACTTAATAGGTGTTGTTGGTACCAGGTGAGTTTTGATTACAGAATTCTTAAGAGTGTATGTGTGTATCAGTGTGCTAGTTTGGGGGGTTAGGTTTTTTACTAAAGGGAGTGCAGTAATCTGCCGATAAATGTGAGTGAGTACAGCCACAATGCATGGGGTTATCCATTTCATAGAGCAATAGCCCGTGTACTTGGAAAACTTTTGATGCAAAAATTGTTCAAGCACCAGGTGCCTTAGTGCAATGCCATGACTGCTTTTCCCATAACGGACACTGACCTAGGAGTGTGGTTGGGGGCAGCTGCAGTTCTATAGTATGACACACTATTTGTAGTGTTGACTGCACACTTATAGTGCAGTTCATAGTACTATGAGGTTGGGGGCAGCTGCAGTTTTGATAAATGAAAATATGTATTATATCAGTTATGATTTTTATAGTACGGTTAATTTTGCATGTAATGATTTATATGATACATACTGTCAATTTTGCAGAAGTTTCTAGAAATGGATATGAATTACTATCTGCGTCATCGTTCGTGGATGTACAACCGTCATCCTGATGACATGTGCGGTGTGCGGGATGAATTCATTGAGGGTGTACAGCAGTTCCTGCAGTTCGCAAAGGCGTTCCCTCAATACATGGACGGTACCAAAATTAAGTGTCCGTGTGTGAGATGTCGCAACAGGAAATATCATCCTGAAGTGGAAGTTACATATCATTTATACTCGAAGGGCTTTACGCCGAATTACTATCAGTGGACCGCGCATAGAGAACTTGTATCTCTAGCATCAGAGTCGGAGCCCTATGTGGAGCCGTATATGGATGTCCAAGACCACGATGCTTATGACGACGGGTTGGTGAACATGGTTTATGATGCGGCGGGGCCTAGTTTCAATCCTGACAATTATGATGCGGCGGGACCTAGTTTCAATCCGGACAATTATGATGCAGCTGAGGAGGCATCGAATGCCGATGCTGCAAAGTTTATGGAGTTGCTTGAGAATGCAAGGACTCCACTATATCCTGGTTGTGAGGATCATTCACCGTTGGAGGTGGTTACAAGATTATTGAGCATCAAGTCCAATTTTAACATGTCGCAAGAATGCTATAATCGACTGCTCGATTTGATTATAGAGATCTTGCCCGAGGGTGCAAAGTTGCCTAAAGACTTCTATCGATCTAAGAGGATGGTGAGATCGCTTTGGATGGGATACGAAAAAATTGATGCATGTCGCAACGGGTGCATGTTGTACTACAAAGACGACAAGGATGAAGATGCGTGCAGATTCTGTGGTGCTGATCGCTACAAGGCCACTGTTAGAGGAAAGTCTGTCGGTGCAAGGAAGCCTACCGATTCGATGCACTACTTGCCTTTGACGCCGCGGTTGCAGCGGTTGTTTATGGTTAAGGAGACTGCAGAAAACATGAGTTGGCACAGGCGAAAACAGATCGAAGGAGTATTGGATCATCCATCCGATGGAGAAGCATGGAAGCACTTTGATCGAGAGTATCCATATTTTGTCGAGAAAGCACGTAATGTCAGATTGGGGCTCTGCTCTGACGGTTTTATCCCATTCGGACTTTCGGGCTCCCAGTATTCGTGTTGGCCTGTGATCGTCACTCCGTACAATCTACCGCCTTGGATGTGCATGAAGACTCCGTATATGTTCCTAACCGTTATTATCCCGGGTCCGAACAATTCGAAGAGGAACATCGATGTGTATTTACAGCCTTTGATAGATGAGTTGAATCAGCTGTGGGAAGTCGGTGCCAACACGTACGATGTTTCTAGAAAGCAGAATTTTTAGATGAGGGCAGCACTTATGTGGACCATCAATGACTTTCCGACCTATGGAATATTATCGGGATGGAGCACCCATGGTCGTCTCTCATATCCGTATTGCATGGACCGTTCTCAGGCTTTCCGTTTGAAATACGGAGGCAAACCGTGCTTCTTCGATTGTCATCGACAATTTTTGCCAAAGGATCATCCGTACCGGAGGAATCGGAATACTTTTCGTGCGGGAGTTGTGGAGAAGGCCAATCCACTGCCAAGGTGGCCCGGATGCACGATATGGGAAGAGGTAAAAGATTTACCAAGTGCTATCCAAGAGCCTGCAAAGGGGTACAAGTGTGACGGATTTGGTCGCACCCATAACTGGACAAAGAAGAGTATATTCTGGGATCTGCCATATTGGAGCACCAATCTGATCAGACATAACCTTGATGTCATGCATATCGAGAAGAATGTGTTTGATAACATAATTAATACTGTAATGGATGTAAAGGGGAAGACGAAAGATAATCCGAAGGCGAGGTTGGACTTAGAAGACATATGTAGACGTCCTGCATTGCATTTGATAGAGGAGGGGAATGGAAAGTTAAAGCAACCTAAGTCAGTTTTCTCACTGGATAAAGAGGATAAAGGTAGACTTTGTAGGTGGATTCAGGGTCTAAAGTTTCCAGACGGGTACGTGTCGAACTTGAAAAGATGCGTCGACCTCAAGGAGAACAAACTAGTAGGTATGAAGAGCCACGATTGTCACGTATTCATGGAGAGGTTAATTCCGATTGCATTTCGGAAATTCTTACCGCAGGTCGTTTGGGACCCATTAACAGAGCTGAGCATATTCTTCAGAGATCTTTGTTTCCTCCTGGATTCTTTGACTCTATGGAGCATTTGCTAATTCATCTTTCCTATGAGGCACGTGTTGTTGGTCCTGTCGGTTATCGGTGGATGTACCCCTTCGAGCGCCATCTGAATCACCTAAAGAGAAAGGTAAAAAATAAGGCACGGGTTGAAGGCTCTATTTGTGAAGCTTATGTTCTCGAGGAGATTACAAACTTTTGCTCGACGTATTTCAAACCGCATGTTGCTACTAATAGGACGAAAGCTCCCAGAAACGACGACGCATATCAGGAATCTAATGATGCAATACTCAAAGTATTCAATGCATCCGAAAAGCCCTCGGGAAAAATAAAGAAGAGATATTTGAATGACGATGAGCTAAGGGCTGCTCAATTGTATATATTACTCAATTGCGACGAGGATGAAGTGGAGAAGCTAGAGGGATAAGTAATTAATACGTCCACGTTTACATCATCTCAATGTAATAGTATAAGATACTATTATGCTACTAATCAGCAGTTGCTTCATTGTTTTTCAACACATATAATGATGAGTTGAGGTCGGTTAGACCCTACATAACAGACGAAGAAGTAGAACAAGATATGAGATGCCATTTTTCTTCTTGGTTGAGCGTATATGTAAGATGCTTGGTAATTACTTTTTATTTCTGCACTTGCAAAACAAATAACTTACTATCGCTACTTTGGTATTTAGGTCGATCGTCTAATATCACCCGAGACTGAATCTATTAGGACTCTAGCCAAGGGACCAATTACTGCCGTAAAAATATGGCCAAGTTTCTGTGTGAATGGGTTCAGGTTCAAGTCAACAAATGCTCCTATCAGAGACAACTTTCTGAATCTTGATTCCACGAAAAACAGTGGTTTGTGTATCAAATCTACAAACTACAAAGACGTCAATCCGGGCAATGATTTTTTTGGCATCTTACGAGAGATTGTGGAGTTGACATATAATTATGGCCCAGAACCTGCTAATATCGTGCTATTCAGGTGTGAATGGTTCGATCCGATTCAAGATCAAGGTTAGAAAATTGACAAGCATGGCCTTGTGGATATAAACTACAAGCGTAGATATCAAGGCTACGAACCATTTATCCTATCAAGTCAGGCTCAGCTCGTGTACTTCACAACTTATCCTAGACGGGGGACAGCGAGGTCGGATTGGTGGGCAGTATGCAAGACTAAAGCTAGAAATACCTTTGACATTGACGAAATAGCTTATCAGGAGGACGATCTACCTCTTGTAACAAATATTGTAGATGTGGACTCAACGGAAGTTACTCATTACACGAGTAATAATGTAGAAGATGTAGAACTATCCGAAGAGGACGACGAAGTAGATGAAAGTGAAGACGAGAAAGAGGAAGAGCAGGACGAGGAAGGCGAACGAGATGAATTTTCTGAAGATGATTGAAAATATAAAATATTCCATGTAGAATGTAACTGTATTTGGACTGTAAATATTGCATGTAGAAGTAGATGTTGACATTAACGAATATATGTATTATATTTTGACTGTATAATGCTTTGAGATATGTATCATATTTTGACTGTAGAATGTAGTATATATTTGTGTTTCTCTATATTCATCATATGTTGTTATCAGATATGACAAGACGACGCGGAGGATTCGGCAGGTCCCGAGGTAGACAGAGTGCCACTCCGGTACTGCCTACTGTTGGTTCCGGATCATCGTCGCCCAGTACTCCAGTATATCGATCAGTCACATCTCCGACTGCGACGACGTTGGGTGGCATCACTCCTGGGACGAGTAGTTCCAGGCGTGATAGTACTCCCTCGTCCAGCGTTCCTCCTGCTGACGGAACCATGGAGACAGATGAGCATGTAGAGGAGGTCGTGCCGACGTTGTCCCAGTATCAGCAAGATCCTCCATGCGCACCACCGGAGGAGACGAGGACAGAGATTTGGGCCGACGGTACAAAGTAAGTCAATTAGATGGTTTAGTATATATTTGTGTTTCTCTTTATTCATCGTATATTGAATTTTTCAGTAATCTAAATTATTATTTCTGTATAGATATCGTCCATCGTCGGTTCAGAGATGCCTGGGCCAATTTCTGAGGAACAACTACGGTGGCCCTTGGATCAACTACTCTGAGGCTCCGGAGGAGAGAAAGGCGTTCTGGTTTGCGCACTTCCAGGTAAAAGTATATTAAATAAATCCTCTAATTTATGCATATTCGTGATGCTAACTTAATGAATTATTTATTGTAGCAAACATATTTTTATCCTCCGCACCGGGCCGAGTTGATCGAGCGGCTCTTTCCTACCGTTGCCGCCAAGCTTATCCGAGATGCTCTGGATGACCAGAAGGCTCGTGATCGTGCTGGAAAATTAATCCAAGGTTGGATCACGCCTGAGCAGTGGACTGCGATGAGGGCTAGATTCGACGATCCGAGCTACAAGGAAAGGTCTAAGAAGGCCAAGGCGGCTAGGCAGAATGCTGCCAAGTGGTGTGGTGGCTCGATTTCGATGACGGAACATTTTCGTCGTTTGGTATATTTTTTCTTTTAAAATATATTATTTTAATATAAGTACCAAGTACCATAAAATGGTACTTGGAAAAAATATTTAAGTTTAGTAATAAAAAATATATTTTTAACAGGTACAGAGGGGTGAGGATGCAAACATGGTGACCGTCTTCTTGGCCACCCATCGCAAGGACGAAAATCTCATTGATGAGAGGGCCTCAGAGACCTATGTAAGTATTACTTTACTTTGTGTTTATTTTAATATAACTTAGGCAATTATTGAGTTTCCAAACCTTTTCTAGGCCGAGTATCTTAGGCTTCGTGAGCGGGCGACTACTAGTGCACATACACCTGGAGAGGCTGGTGCTTCGTCGCAGCCCGGTCCATCTCCGTCGGCGGACGACCTGTGGGTGACCGCAGCTGGTGGTCTCCAGAGGGGTACGTACTACGGTACGGGCTCCTATGGCGCCCTGGTTGCGACGCAGTCATCTAGGGCCTCCCCGACAGCTGTGCATTCCACACACCCCTCGCAGTCGCAGCCCTCGCAGTCGTCGGCCAGAGTCCAGGAGGCCGTTGACCGTCAGATTGCGTCTCTCCGTGACGACTTGCTGCGAAGTATGGAGGACCAGTCCCGGTCCCAGCCGCAGGCGGACGATCCGATGCTCATCGCACGATTGGATATGCTCGACCGCAGCATGACGGAGCTACGAGAATTGACAAATGATATTAGAGCCTCCAATGATCGCAACATCATGGAGCTGCAGGCGTCACAGCTATCGATGGGCGAGAAGCTGACGAGGATGCAGGCGTCACAGCTATCGATGGGCGAGAACCTAACGAGGATGCAGGATTCAATGGGTGATAGCAGTACGAGGCTGTTATCTACCCTGGATTCTTACAACCAGTGACTCGCAGACTTGGAGCGGGCACGGCCTCCACCGACGTCACTGCCTTCTCCATCGACATCGGTGTCGATTCCACGGGACGAGTATGAGGAGTTGTTATCCTTCAAGCGCACCGCTGGTCAGCCTCCTGCAGATCCGTAGTAGTATAGTTATTTTTATTATTATTTATGAATTATTGATACTTCAACAATAGACATGATGTATGATGCTTCTTATGGTCTTTAATTTTTTAGTTAATTTAATTGGATTATATAGTTATCCACATTTAATTGGATTGATACTTCTTGTGGTCTTTAATTTAATTGGATTATATAGTTAACTAGATTGAATCATGTTGGTGTGTATGATGAAGATGATGTAAAACTGCAGGGAATCACCAATGTTTGCTTCTGCACATTTTTTTTTTATTTTTTTTAAAAATTAGCGACGTTATTAGCGACGTTTAGCGACGTTTAGCGACGTTTAGCGACGTTAAATTACGTCGCTAATTACGTCGCTAAGTAGCGATGCTGTAAAACGTCGCTAAGGACGTCGCTAATAACGTCGCTAATTACGTCGCTAAACGTCGCCAATTGCTGACATGGCAGTATAGCCAGGTCATTAAAGACGTCGGTGTAACGTCGCGATAGATGTCGCTAATCAACGACGTTTAACGACTTTTCTAAATGTCGCTTTTTAGTGACTTGGCATCGCAAAACGTCGCTAAATTTAGCGACACATTAAAGTCGCTAAAAAACGTCGGCATAGCGACGTTTAGCGACGTTTTTTGTTTTAGCGACTTAGTTTTTTTCGACTGCTTTGAAACGTCGCTAATTACGTCGCTAAACCTAATTAGCGACGATTTTTGGTTATTTAGCGACGTTTTTAGACGTCGCTAATTTGACTTTTTCTGGTAGTGTAAGATATTGACCTAGAAACTCAAATATAACCTAGTATTTACTAATTTAGACAATAATCACCATAGAAGCTAGGTAATGACCTAGTTTGACTAGCATGACTTAGGAATGGACTAGAAAGCATACCTTAGTGCATTTTTAACTTATTTATCATTCATGACACCTATTTTGACATGATATTTCCTAAATAAGATTGTGTGACACCAGCTTGGGCATCAAGAGACACCTTCGCTTAGGACCAGAGGCGAGTATATTTCTCTGTTAGTTTTTATTTTATGATAGTGTATATATTACATGTTCTAGAACTATATACTTGATTCCGACACAGTAGTTTTATGGACTGGTACTATATGGATCCTGTCAGAAGATGTTATCCCTTACCATGTCCAGCGGGTACTCCTTCATATGTATTTTATCGTGTGTATCGGATATTGATTTTAGTGTACTTCTTGTTCACATACTGCTCGTTTTCAGTGTGCCCATATTCGTGTTCGTAACATATCATGATTGGATCCATAAGTATTGGTTGGGGATGGGGGAGTAAGAGCTAGTTATGTGATCAAGCCCAAGTATATTCGTGTACATGTCGATTACATATCACACATGTAATCAAGTTACCATATTATATTCATGTTCAACCCAAACCGATCACATAATGAACTTGTACTCTATGGCACAGTAGCTAGTTTTATCTGTTTTCATTATTTGCAGTTATTCATATTGCCTGTTTTTTATTTTAGTACATTACATGTTCACTCTAGTTTACTCTATTTCTGATATTTAGTTATCTTATACTCTTTTCTATTATCTATTATATATGCTCGATTATGTATTTGAAACTGCTTTCAGAGGTATGTACTTTGCTCCAATCCAGACTGGATATATTTTTTAGATGATTGGCTCATAGACCAGTGTCCTACCTACTATGGATCGCAGGACAATGTACCATTAGATGATACTCATTTAGAGTAAGAGGACTTAGTACCAGAGCCCGAGGAGGCTTGAATTATCTGTTTAGACTTGTATTAAACGTTTATTGAGGCTTATGACATGTATATATTATTTCAGGCTTGTGGATGTATGGTGAATCTTTGTTTCGTTATTCCATCTCGTGCTTTATTTTTTCTAGTTTGCATTATGATTGAGAATAAATTATCATTATCAGATACCATATTGTTCCTCCGTTTGGAGTTGAGATGATTGACAGGTACAATATATATATATATATATATATATATATATATATATATATATATATATATATATATATATTGTATGGGATGTTTAGATAGTAAAGTTGACCCAGACAGCGTTCTACCGCCGATGCTGTGGCGTAGGCTTGGCGTAGCTTACTACTCATGCCCTTAATCCGGGTGCGGGTCGTGATACTTCAAGGATGAATCAGAACGTCAAACTGTTCAACAACTCAAAAGACTCAGAAGCGATCGAGGCAAAGAATATCGTTCCTTGGAATTCGTAACGTTCTGCAAAAAATATGGAATTGTCAATGAAACAACTGCTCCGTATTCTTCCCAATCTAATGGTGTAGTAGAAAGGAAGAACATGACGCTGACAGTATGATGATCTCCATGTTGCTGACAGCAGGACTTCTAAAGTGCTTCTGGGAAGAAGCAGCGCTTTTGGCTACATTTATTCTGAATAGAGTACCGTTCGCGACATCTGACATTACTCCTCATGAACTCTGGTTCAAGGTCAGACCCAACTTGAATGTCATTCGAGTGTGGGGATGTCTGACATATGTGAATCTTCCAGACCTTAAGATTCAGAAGTTGGGAACGAGAACTATGAAGACCATATTTCTGGGCTATGCTGATAAGAGTGATGCTCGGAGGTTCCTTGATATCGATTCTAATCATATCATAGAATATCACAACGTAAAATTCTTTGAAGACAAGTTTGCTAGGCACAAGAATATTGTTCTCGCAGATGTTCCGGAGAATGCTGCTAACACAGACGAGACAAGTACCTCTCAGAGAGAACTATTCCAAGAAGAAGTTATCGTTGATGAGACAATATTTAAACCAGAACCCGTTGAGCTGAGAGCAAAGCGAGCGAGGAGGCCGAAGGATTTCAGAGAAGACTTTGTTACATATCATGTGGAAGATAATCCGCTTATCTATGATGAGGCAATGAAGACCAGAGATGCTATTTTCGAGAAAGAGGCTATCCATGACGAGTTTGACTGGATAACTTCTAATAATACTTGAAAGTTAGTCGATTTACCTGAAGGAGATAAACCCATCGGATGCAAGTGGATCTTTAAGAAGAAGATGAAAGCAGACGAAACTGTTGACAAGTTCAAGGCCAGGCTAGTGGCCAAGGGGTTTTATCAGATACAGGGGGTTGACTACTTCAACACCTATGCTCCCATTGCACGGATGACTACTATGAGGATGCTGATTGCTCTAGGTTCTATTCACAGAATGATGATTCATCAGATGGATGATAATACAACATTTTTGAATAGTGAACTGACTGAGCAAATTTACATGCAGCAGCCAGAAGGGTTTATCGTCAAAGGTCTTGAAGACAAAGTATGCAAAATGGTGAAATCTCTATATAGTCTGAAGAAAGCTCCCAAATTATGGCACGAGAATTTTGACAAAGTTATTAGATCAAATGGCTACAAGGTCAGCGAAACTGATAAGTGTGTGTACACGAAGTTCGCTGACGATAAAGGTGTCATCGTTTGTCTCTATATGGACGACATGCTAATCCTAGGCACGAATGAAGAATGTATCACTAGAACAAAGATGTTTCTCTTGTCTAAATTCAGTATGAAGGACATGGAAGATGCATATGTCATCATTGTGATTAAGATAATCCGGACGGAACCTGGGCTTGATCTATCACAAGCTCACTACGTGGAGAAGATGCTCATACGCTATGGATATCAGCATCTTTCAGGGATCGATACTCCATATAGGTGTGACAAGAAACTAAAGCCTAACCCAGGAAAAATTGTCAAACAGTTGGAGTATTCTAGCATCATTGGGAGCTTGATGTATGCTACAAATGCCACTAGGCCTGACATTACTTTTGTCGGGTGGATGCTGAGTAGATTCATGAGTAACCCAGGTGTTGAATATTGAAAAGCTGTGAAGGGGGTGATAAGATACCTCAAGAAGACTCAGAAGTTTGTACTTTACTACAGCGAAGATCTAGCAGTGGTAGAAGGCTTCAGTGATGCTAGCTGGTGCTCAGAAGAGAGCAAGAGATCCATAGGAGGATATATTTTCTCAATGGTGGAGCTACTATATCGTGGAAGTACAAGAAGAAGACTATACTTTCACGCTCATCAATGGAGTTTGAGTTCTATGCACTTGCAGCTGCAGCTGCAGCAGATGAAGCAGAATGGCTTCGGGAGCTCATATATGATCTTCTATTGGTTAGTGCACAGATTTCGGCTGTATCGATATACTGTGACAACCAGGCAACAACAGAAGTAACATCTAACAATCTCTTCAATGGTAAGAAGATGACTGTGCGACTTTGATACAAAATACTGAATAATCTCATCAAGATTGGTGTCATTGCAGTGGTGGATGTTCGGAGTCAGGAGAACCCGATGGATCCGTTCACTAAAAGTCTCAAGCGCCATCTAGTTGAAGACACAACAAGTAAAATGGGCTTGAAGGACCTCTGATATTGTTTCTTTCTAATAAGACCATTAATTTTATGCTATTAGTTCAAAGAGAAATCTACTAGGCATCTAGAGTTTGGTTTCAAGGAGGACCACTAACTGAAAAATATCAAGTATAGTAGGTAGTCCTTATGGACAATGTGGGATACGTACCCGGAACCACTGTAGTCTACTATTTTGTTCTATAGAACAATTCCTGTGTAAGGTTGGCTTCGACTCCTTAATGAGTTCTCGGGCAGAGTGAATGTCCGACGTGTACTGCAGAAAGCACGTGTAGTTCAGCACTATAAGAAACTTGTATCCCATGCTACAATGGTGTGACACCACGATGAGGTAAAAGATGTAAAGCCTCCACTGCGAGCCATGTCACAACGGCAGTAGCACCGCAAATAGACAGGTAGCCTAATGCTATAAAGATAGAGAGTTATAGCACAACACAACTAAGAGGTCGGTGACCTCAAGCTACAGTGGGTGACACCACATGAGGTGGTCAACCTCGGCTGCGAGCCATGTCACAGCGGCGTAGCACCGCATGGGATCGCAAGGCTTCATGCTGGGATGTAATACAACACTACTAAGAGGCTAGTGACCTCATGCTACAGTGGGTGACACCACAAGTGGTAGTTAACCTCGGCTGCGAACCATGTCATAGCGGCGTAGCACCGCAAAGAAGCGCAAGGCTTCATGCTGAAAAAAGTTAAACTCTCTTAAAAGAACTCACCTAAGTGTATGGACAGAGATATAGGCCGTCTATTGAGGATAAACTTATAGACACACAAGAAACATACACCGATACCAGGTCAGCACAATGCCTTTAATGTGCGACCGGAGGCACAACTGATGTCATTGTGTGAGTGGGAAGAACAACAGCTATGGTTCAGAATTTAAGGCATAATATGTATCGTATTGTTGTTTGACCCATGCGGGAAGATTCAAGTCGTAGGCGACATCTATCCTAATGTATGATGGACAGTCACTGTGAGGAATGCTCGACCATATATTGTGATATATGTTGGGGATTGTTGATATTTTTACTTTGCTTTGGGAGTTTTAGTTCCACATTGGAAAACCACCAATGTGTATATCTCAATATATAGATTTTCTTAGTATTGGTATATGCACATGGGGTGATGGCCCATGTGGATTAACTTTTTTAGAGGGATTAAGTGTGAACCCCATTATGACAATCTTTATTTTGTCACCACCTTTGAAAAGTTTTCCTAAGAAGCTAAGCTCCAAAGGGGCTTAACGACTCAGATTCAGACTCGGACTCGGGCTCAAGGGCGCAAAGTGATATTTTTTTGGCTCACTTTGCACTTAACACGTCAGCATCGTCGCATGGCGCTTGTGCGCTCCTTTTATGCATAAGTTCCATGCACGGTTGCTTGCTCGGGCGCATTCTTCGTGGAGCAATGCGGACTGGAGCCCATGCGACCAGGAGCGCATGCGACCAGGGGCCATGCAGTCCGGAGCGCATTAGGCCAGGGGCCATGCGGTCAGGAGCGCATGCGGCCCTGTGCGCATGCAGCCAGGAGCCCATGCGGCTCGGTGCGCATGCGGCCATGAGCCCATACGGCCCGGTGCGCATGCGACCAGGGGCATTGTGGCCTGGAGCTATGTGGCCAAGCGTTATGTGGCAAGCAATTTAGCTTGAGCGAGTCAAGTGTGGAGGGGACATGAACTGTTGTTGGCAGCTCGGTGCGGCGCAGGCGGCGCGTGGTTCTCTTTGCCATGCAACTACAGCTTTCGGCGCCTGGCGGCGCTGTCTGCTCTGTGTAGTACAGCGCGCAGGTGGCTCGTGGCTCTCTGTGCCACTCGACTACAGCTTTCGGCACTTGACGATGTTGTCTGCTCTGTGCAGTACATCGATGCCGGAGGCGCATGCAGCCTGTTTTTTTCTTCATACCGCATGGGAGCTGAAATCCTCTTTAAATAGAGGCTCTCTTCTTTCATCTTAGTGAGTTGGAAAAAAAATAGAGAGAGAGAGGAAAACCGAGAGCACCAGCAGGACCTACGGCAACAGTTAGCATCTTTCCAAAAGAGTCTTCTGAGTGATCCAAAGATGACCAAGAGTGTTCCAAAAGTTCTCGTGTGGACTTTCTAGATCCTGGGGGCAGATCATTGTATAGCGCGAATCTTGCCTTAAGCTCTGGTGGTTTTGATCACCCCAGCAGGAGTTTCCTTCTTTGTAATTCTGTTCTTGTTCCCGTTCTTCTCGGTGTAGCGTCTGCGAACGTAAAGAAAAGAACGGTTTTTTGATTCTTGTTGTATTTGCTTTTTCTTTGAATTGTCAGTTTGTAACATATTCCTGATTTAGTGTTTCTGTGGGGTTGTGTGTCACTGTATAGGAACTCTTGTGTGAATCTCAGTGCACCAACTTCTCTTCTGAAGTTTGTAGAGACAAACTCTTGTGTGAGTCTCTACTTTGTGGCTACATCTTCTTCTTTGATCTGTCTTCGGAACTAACAAATTTTTAGAAGAAAAAAATTTATTTTGGTTATTGAGGTTGAGGTTGGATATTTTTTCAATTATCTAAAGATTGTGACATATTTTGGGGCGTGATAATGTATCACCAAGGAACTTGAAAGAGAAAATTCTCAGTAAACTTTGCCACAGTATTTTCAGGCATTTGAAGAATGCTGGAACTAGAATTATTTCCTTCAATCTTTTGTCAAATATAAAGACCTAATCATTACAAAAGGGACAAAGACCAATGCAGATTTAGTCTAAAAAATGATTAGTGCAGAAGCCTCTATATTTGAGAGTGACGGCTCAAGTTTCATAATTATCCTACTCTTTTACAAAAGAAATGGCACCGCAGCAATCTTCGTCATCAGCATTTCGGATAAAGATCTTCGAGTTTGTTGATCTTTCCTTGTCTGGAGAATCACCTTTATATTGTTTGCTGGTATACTTTCTTTGGCCAATCTTCTAGTTTAATGCTTTCTAGCCTTCTTTATTATGTGGATCTGCCAATTAATGTGTTAGAAACTATGGTTTTCTATGAGGTAGAATAATCTATAGTAGTACCTATTGCTTAGAGCATCTACGGTGTGAGATGTTTCAATGCTACATTTTAATTTTAGTTAAACTTTGTAGTATTTGAAGGCTACAGTAGACACTTATACATATTTGAAAATGGTTAGAAAGCTAAGAGACACTCCAGATTTAAAGCGTATCCTAGCTCTTCTATATTAATTGATGGGTCCACCAAAAGTAACCAAACAAGAAAGAAAAAGAAAGATGAAAAAGAAAGAAAGAAAATATTACCAAATAAAGAGTAAAAAGAGGGAGAAAAAATAGGAGATTAATTTAGAGTGTACCATTGTGTTTCAATATCATGGAAACATTCCAAAAGTAATAATTTATATAATTTTTAATAATTTGAAGTATGTGTTTGGAATGTCCCCATTGTTGATGATCTTATTCTGTGTGTCGTCTATTGAAAAAGGAATACTACATCAGTGTATATTTTACCTACAAATTTATCAGCAAAAATATGTGGTTTTATATGAGGCAGAATCATTCAATGTGCCGCTTAAGGGGCTGTTTGGTTCGACGAAGTAAAATTTTTTTTTCTGAAAATTGACATTATACATATGTATCGCGGTGAGATGATCAAATGGAGCAAACTAAAAAAATTATTCGTTTGGGTGGTTTGAAAAAGTGGAGGATAGAAGTGAAAAATCTTAAATTTTGGTATTTGGATGATTGTTGAAGTGATTCGAAAGTGTAATTTTTTTGTTGAAATGACATGGGTAGTAATTTTTTTTTTTAAGTAGAGAGGAAATGGTTCTCCAACCAAACACGTGAAGTGGGAATAAATTTTTTTTACTTCTGCGACCACTTCGGAGAAAAATAGACTCCAATATGTTATAATTCTGATTTTGTCGCTGACAAAATCTAATGTTCATATCAAATCACGATAAATTTTGTGTGCGAAACTTCTGCACTCCAAATCCGCGTTCCAAACAGTCACTTTGAAATAAGAACACTCCATTACTCACCAGTGTATATTTACCGACCTTCAGTAAAATATGTGGAAACTAGTTATGCTGCACTTTCATAATGAAAGACTGCATCTCCTTGTTAACAACTATAGAGACAATATTGATCCAGTAGAGCTAAATTTAAGAAGAGCAACCGATCAATACTAATGAAGTCGCACGTCAACTTACCAATATAGAGATGCTAACCATTGTTTATGAAACTAGGTAATTACTGTTGTACCTATTTAAAAATGTCCGTGTTGATTGTTTATGAAATTTAAAAATGTCCGTATCCTGAGTCCGCATCATGTCCTTTATCTGTATCATAGCAGTTTGCTAAAGATAGCTTCAAAGTCCCCTAAAATGATTAAGGCAATAAAGAACAAAAATGACATCTCAAATTAAAGCCAAAACAGTGACTGACTTGTTAGACCAATCTTGATTTTGGTGCTTCAAATTTTTTCATGAAATATAAGAGAACAAAATACTTGTGCTACACTTTAAATGACTAGTCTCAGTAGCTGAAAGAAGTTCTACTACTACAGCAAAACAACCTCATCTCCACACTATTTTGGAAAGCTATCCACCAATCACTAGGCTCTCTTCCTGTTTCCTCCCACTGTTGTATATCATCAATCATTCCTATCCAGCTACTTTGTTCCAAAGTACTCCAGACTTAGAAGACCAAGCAATCAAAGAGGTGGCAGAGAGTGTATGACCAAAAGACAGATTTCCCTTGAAAGAGTGGGAGTGGTTTTGAAAAGGAATTGCAGGTAGTTACTGGGCCTGGGTGGCCTCAGCAGTCCAGTAGGTCTTGACTGCCACAAGGATCTTCTCTGTGTTGAAGGGTCCACTCTCATGGTCCATGATCTGGCTCTTCCACTTCATCCCCTCTGTTATCTGCTGAATCTTCACTAGGACCTCCACCGTGTCCCGGAAGATCACTGTACCTTCTGGTCTCAATATCCTATCCATCTCCAAGAGAGTGTACGTTATGTCACACCTGCACAAACCATTTTCACCAAATGTGAAGATTTGAACCAAACCTGTTTCAAACAAAGTAATGATGCAGATGATTCGAATACATGAACTAACCATAACAGTAACTTAACCTGCCAGTAAAACCTAGTAGGTCGACTTGGTACAAATTAAAACATAAGCTTGAAGAATTTCAAACAGGAAGCTTAAGTTATGTGGAAAAAAAAATCCGAGTTTTTTGACCCCAAGACCATTTGATGGAGAACTTTAATCTGATCATGCATATAAAACCTATTAACTTTCAACATGTTTCATTTCCCCCTACAGATATTGAATCCTCAACAGGAATGACAAGAGAACTATAAAATGTAGAGAATCAAAGGGAGCAGCACAACAAAAATAGTAGAGCCCAAATGAATTACTACTATTCTTTGCATACTACTAAGTTTTAAGTATAATGCTAAAATATAACAAACAAGAAAGAAACAGTCAGAGAAAAGATGAAGTGGTGAGATGAGTTATTACCTATCCTGATAGATGCTGAACACACCATCAGCATGGATGAGGTCATAAGTCCGCGGATATGTTGAAAAGGCCTCACACCAGTCCTGGTATGTTCCAATAAAACCCCGTTCATAAATCACGCCGAGTGTGTCCCTCTCATTGTTGGCAGGGACTACGTTCATCACCCACGCTGGATACCTCTGCATTGCTGCTGCAAAACCCCCCAGGTTGGCATTCATGTCCATCACATTCCTGTAACGTCCCTTGGCCAGGGGTGGGATGATCCTCTTGTAATGTGCTATCCTCTCCTCCCACATCTTGTTATCCTCCTGGAATGTCTTTTCTGTAACCCCGGAGATTGTTCCCCTACTGATTCTAGGAGGGACAGCGAAAGCCCTTTCCGGCCATTTATCCAGTGCACCACCCGCAACTTCCGTGGAGTCACTCACTTCCGGTAATGGGGTAATGCAAGTCTCCATGTCCTTGTACCTAGGAGATAAACAAGTTTTGAAATAGATTGTATTCTTGTCATGTGAAGAGGATGAACATTATAGCAAGGTTTGCAGTATCGGAGTAGGTATCGAAATATTCCTGTGGGTATCGGTATCGGCGGTATCGACAGTATCAGGTCAGAGTTTGCACTTTGGGACGATACCAATCCGATACAGCCGATACTGATCCAATACTGCCGATACTGATCCGATACTGCCGATACCAACACTTTTTAACATGTCCCGATCCGATTCTGACCATACCGACATTATGGGTATCTTTTCTGGTTAATTCGACAAAGAAAATTGAACGAAAAAACCAATCAACAAGGGTGTAAAAGCATAATAAGGTTGTAAAAGCATGTAAAAGAAGAAAACTTATTTATCGCGTGTAAATCAATTGGCAAGGGTGACTATTATTTTATTCAATTTCAAAACTATTAAGAAGCAACACAGAAAATACTTAAAATTATACCTAAATGTATAAAGTATACTTATTAAAATGTTAATAATTTATTAATAATTATTTACTTTCTAATACCAAAAAATCCGATACTCCGATCCGAAATTATAGGCAAGCATCGGTTACTTACCATGCGTCATCTGCATTGTCACTCTTGCAAATATGTGGCGTCTTGTAGACCTTTCGGCTTTCGATGCACCCAATGTGGTTGAGGGGTTTTTGCCAAATTGCAAGATCATCCTTCTCAACCACCTTCGTCCAGCAGAGTCGTTTCGCAACATCTTCTATGGAATCTTGCTCTTGTTTGAGATCCTCTTCGGTTCTCTCCCAACCGTCATGATACTTCTTCCAACGAATCGGAGGACCGGATAGGATCCAGTAGCCTCCTGGCCTTAGGACTCTGTCTACTTCAATCAGATACAAGCCATCTGGTGATATTGATTATGTAAAATTAGTACAAATGAATTCATTAAGAATGGAGAGAGAGATGGATATTAATTGCAAGGGATGAAGGACACAATTACAAAGGCAAATAAACGACAAGGTATTAGATCAACTGAGTTATTCAACTATAAAACTCGGGCTAATTTATAACTGAATACCATGAACTTTCACATTTGTGCAAGTTGCTATCATGAATTTTCAAAATTAGCAACTTGCTACTATAAACTTTCACGTTTGCAAGTTAGTACCATGAATATTAACTTATTTGCAAATTAATACCATTAAAGTATATGTTATTTTGCAAGTTATACGATAAACTGAAGATACTTCAAGGTATTGGTATTTATTGCAACATAGGGAATATTTCATGGTATTAACTTGCGAATTTGGAAGCTCATGGTCGCAAGTTGTTAATCTTGAAAATTCATGGTAGCAAGTTGCACAAATGTGAAATTTCATCGTATTTGCCTAATGCAACAAGTATAGGCTAGGAGCACTAGAGAGGCTTACCAAAATCAAACCAAGGGATTAAGCACCTAGAGCAGTGAGCCATATCAAAAGCTCTTGCAGGGTATGGAATTCTCTGTGATGCCATCACTCCGATCATAGCCGGAACTCCTCTCTCCAGCGCAAATTGCACCTGCGCCTCATGGGTATCTCTTGGGGCAAATGACATTGTCAAGATATTCCTCTTCAAAAGATACGCTCCCCAACTCGCAACCTTGAATACCAAAACGGCATATATTAGGGATCAAAACATCTGTAATGTATTACAAATTTACAATAACTAGTATAATGCAGAGAACAAAATGGAATTAATGCAGCTTTCATTGGGAGAGAAAATATTGCCCTGCAAAAATTTAATAGTAGATAAATAAAAGGAAAAGTAGCCTGTAGTATATTTTCATTTTCCATCCTTAAGTTTGGGAGGACAACCAACTTTTAGTTCCAAATAAGAAATGTCTTCTCATGCAATATCAACAAGCGTTAATAGGAAAAATCTAGTTTTTCTCCAATTTTATTGCAAATATTTTATAATAGGTTATGTGATTGATTATAAACTTTATAATATATTTTGGGAAGTTATGTGCTAGGAGGCACGGAAGCTCCCAAAATGTTGTTGCATACATATTGCATCTAGCTTGGACACAGATTGGACACAACACAGATACTCCAAAATACATTAGATATGCCAGAAAAGATGTGTGACCGTGTCACTGTTTCTATTTTGTGCCTTCTTGTATTCATGTATATGCAACATACATATGCCATTTTGACTGAAGAGACTCGGAAGACGAACGGTTTTTTTGATGATTTGATCCATACAAAATAAAATTCTCTATAATAATTTCTCAGAAAAGCTTGGTTAAGCTATTTCATGAAATCTCAGTGGCTTTTATAACTCAACAAGTTAACAATGTTTTTTCACACTCCCAGCTCTTCCAAACATAAATGATTTGCTTTCGGGAAGTGCAATTTCCTACTTTCCTACATATACGTATAAGATACAAATTCACATTGTCATGACATTATCCATTTTTTGTTTTACTGCTTTTGTGATGAAGATATTATCCAACTTAACAATCAGACAGTGCTGCATTTTAGAATATTAGTTAATGATGAAATGAAACAAATCTAAAATAACATAGTACATAATAAAGAGATCCTTACTTACCCCACATCCAGTGTCAATTGCAGTCCTAATGTTGCCCTTTGTCAATGGGATGAGAGCATCGATGTCGTCGATATAGGCGTCGGCGCCCCTCGGAAACATCGTGCCACCACCAGGAAACCTGAACCGGTCACCCTCGACCTGGATCCAGTTCTGAACCGCCTTCTCGATACTCAGCTCCCGATGCGGAATGTTATCGTACCACGCATAGTCCCTGCTCTGAGGCCACTTGAAAGGGTTCTTGTATTTGGGCGGGGCCGGGATCAGGCACCGGAGCTGTTCTTCCGCCTTCGGGCAATGCCTCTCCCGGTACATGAGCATCTTCTTGTTGAACTTCCTGGACCTGTCCGGGTCCTGGCAAGGGGTGTATTCGCTGTACTTCAGGTCACAGGGAGGGAATTTCTCCGCCACGGTCTCGTTGAGGCCTACTTCGTGGTGGGCTTGGAAGTCTAGGACGGTGGCGGAGGACGACGACTGGGAGCTGGACGAAGCCGATGGCGGGAGGTCGCAACGAGCGTCGATGGTGCTAACCGAGGCGCTCTGGCTGGTTTTGAGGGTGGAGGATGTGCCCTGCCATGAGCCAAGGAAGTAGAAGAACGCGCAGAGTCCGATCACGATTACGACACGACTCAGCTGCTTGTTCTTCGATTCGTTCTGATGGATCTTGGGAGATCCACTGTAGTCTTTCGCCATTAGACCTGCAGGAAGTTTGCAAAAATATAATAAGTTATAAAGAACAGAGGTGCCCAAGTTTTAAAAGAAGGAAGGGACTAGTATCTATCAATATGGCTTAACAAGCAAACAAGAACTTGGGTACCAGAGGGAACTATATGTCCGTTATATTATTATATCAGTTATATATGACTTATTATATCAGTTATATATGACAAATAAGAACAATATATGAAATGTAACCATCTTACTGTGACATATGGGAAAAATTTTACTCATAAAAACAAGGGTTATTTGAACTAATCTTTTCTATATTTTATATTTTTTCATACAAATCTTTCTTATTTTGAAATTAATTACACGAACGTATTCCATGTTTTATGTATTATGTAAAGAATCAGAGTTATTTGACCTTCCTACCTTAATTGCTAATCATGTTACCCCAATTTTTTTTTAATTATTACTACCTCAATTCCTTAAAAGGGAGGGAGGTGTAAATACAATTACAAATCACACATTATGAAGGAATGAGAGTAGTAATAATTGAAAAAAAAATTGAGGGGTAAGAGAATTAGCAATTAAGATTGGAAAGGTAAATACAAATAACTCAAAATATTATTACACTAACCACCTTTATTTTGAAAATAAAACATATGAGAGATCTCTAAAATAAAACATAAAACATAAAATATTGAAAATGTTAGTATAAATAATCCTAAAAATAAGACATGATCTCATATATATATATATATATATATAATGAGATCTCCGTGCATCTCCGCCTCCAAAATAACAGTACTTGGTTTTTCTTTTTTGACTGTTCAGTTACATCAAAATCTTGCAAAAAAATAAATAGTCTAAGGATGTAATCGGTAAAAAAAATATAGTAAAGATTGTTATTTTGCAGAACATATTGAGATGCATGAGCCTGGAAATCAGGCATCTAAAAAATTAAGATATTATACTTAAAACTCCCATAATACCCCATGTAAAGAAATATTAACTAGAGATGGATATTTTGATGCTATCGTTTCAACTATCAAAGAAAAATAAAGACGATTTCAAAGTTCAACCCCAATAGAAGAAACGAAGCCAATAAATAATGTTGAAAGGAGTGAGGAGAAAAATGACGAGGAAAAAAAATTCTAGAGATGGCAAAGTTCGTAGGAGGAAGAAACTAACTACTAAGTTGATGGCAAGGGGCGTACAAAAAAAGGAGAGCAACACCACCGACATCTGAAGCTCTCTATACCATGAAAGTGGAGAAGGGTACAGAGCAAATAGAGGGAGGTATTTATTTGTGCTTGCTTGCTCTGAATCCCACAAGAACAAACACACGAACAGAAGATAAAAGCAAAGGAAAAAAGAAAAGAAAAGAAGAGACAAAAACATATATTGGAAGTGCAGCAGCAACAAACCTTTTTCTTGGGCTTTCTTCTCTTTCTCTCTTTCTCTCTGTCTCTCTGCCTTCTCTACACCATTGGTGAAATAGTATCTCCTTTATGCTTGTTCTCTCTCTCTCTCTCTCTCTAGTCTAATGGGGAGAATTTGGTACAGAGTCACTTGGTGGCGAGAAATTAGAGGAGAAAAAATAGCCTTGCAACTCTCTTTGTGTTTGGGGGTTAATGTCGCATATTCTCTCTCATCACAGACTGTGCCCAAGTGGAAGAAAGGGTATTTGACTTTTATAGTAGTTTTCGTCTAGAATTTAAATTTATTTGTTTGAATGTCTAAATATGTAAAGGAGGGTGGTGTTTGGAAAAAAAAAATTACGTTATAACAATAACAAACACTAAATTAATTAACTAACTAAATTGATGATTATATTGAGATTGAAAATTAATGACTTAATTTTATTAGATAAATATTTACTATATATACACTTACAATATGAGATTTAGAATATTTTTCAAATATTCAAAATATAGCTAATTACCTAACATATGGAGATTGAGAAAAAAATTTAATTATTCAAAATCTAGCTAATTACCTAATTTACGAGATTTGATGTCAATTCAAATTATATACAACTCTAAATAGGAAGCTAGCTAGATAATTCCATAAACTGAAATATCCAATTAAAGAATTAATAAATTAATTTACTAATAACATAATTTCATAAACAGAAATATCCAATTAAGGAATTAATTTATTAATTCCTCTAATATGCCCTTCAAGATGGAGCTTCTGTGGAGAGCCCAATCATGGTCTTCAAAATTTGAAAGCGAGTGCGAAGAAGAGGTTTAGTCAATACATCAGCTAGCTGATCTTCTGATGACACATAGGTGACACGTAAAGCTCCACTTTGTACTTGATTCCGAATAAAATGATAATCAATCGCAACATGATTCATGCTTGAATGGAAAACAAGATTGGAACAGAGATGAGTTGCACTAACATTGTCACAATAGATAACCGGAGCAGCAGGAATACAAATGCCAAGCTCAGTTAGAAAGAACAAATCAGTTATATATGACTTATTATATCAGTTATATATGACAAATAAGAACAATATATGAAATGTAACCATCTTACTGTGACATATGAGAAAAACTTTACTCATAAAAACAAGGGTTATTTGCACTAATCTTTTCTATATTTTATATTTTTTCATACGGATCTTTCTTATTTTGAAATTAATTACAAGAACGTATTCCATATTTTATGTATTATGTAAAGAATCAGAGTTATTTGACCTCCCTACCTTAATTGCTAATCATGTTACCCAAATTTTTTTTTAATTATTACTACCCCAATTCCTTAAAAGGGAGGGAGGTGTAAATACAATTACAAATCACTCATTATGAAGGAATGAGAGTAGTAATAATTGAAAAAAAATTGAGGGGTAAGAGAATTAGCAATTAAGATTGGAAAGGTAAATACAAATAACTCAAAATATTATTACACTAACCACCTTTATTTTGAAAATAAAACATAAAACATATGAGAGATCTCTAAAATAAAACATAGAAAATGTTAGTATAAATAATCCTAAAAATAAGACATGATCTCTCTCATATATATATATATATATATATATATATATATATATATATATATATATATATATATATATATATATATTGAGATCTCCGTGCATCTCCGCCTCCAAAATAACAGTACTTCGATTTTCTTTTTTGACTATTCAGTTACATCAAAATCTTGCAAAAAAATAAATAGTCTAAGGATGTAATCGGTAAAAAAAAAATAGTAAAGATTGTTATTTTGCAGAACATATTGAGATGCATGAGCCTGGGAATCAGACATCTAAAAAATTAAGATATTATACTTAAAACTCCTATAATACCCCATGTAAAGAAATATTAACTAGAGATGGATATTTTGATGCTATCGTTCCAACTATCAAAGAAAAATAAAGACGATTTCAAAGTTCAACCCCAATAGAAGAAACGAAGCCAATAAATAATGTTGAAAGGAGTGAGGAGAAAAATGACGAGGAAAAAAAATTCTAGAGATAGCAAAGTTTGTAGGAGGAAGAAACTAACTACTAAGTTGATGGCAAGGGGCGTACAAAAAAAGGAGAGCAACACCACCGACTTCTGAAGCTCTTTATACCATGAAAGTGGAGAAGGGTACAGAGCAAATAGAGGGAGGTATTTATTTGTACTTGCTTGCTCTGAATCCCACAAGAACAAACACACGAACGGAAGATAAAAGCAAAGGAAAAGAAAAGAAAAGAAGAGACAAAAACATATATTGGAAGTGCAGCAGCAACGAACCTTTTTCTTGGGCTTTCTTCTCTTTCTCTCTGTCTCTCTGCCTTCTCTACACCATTGGTGAAATAGTATCTCCTTTATGCTTGTTCTCTCTCTCTCTCTCTCTCTCTCTCTCTCTCTCTCTAGTCTAATGGGGAGAATTTGGTACAGAGGAATAAGAGGAGAAAAAATAGCCTTGCAACTCTCTTTGTGTTCAGGGTTAATGTCGCATATTCTCTTTCATCACAGACTGTGTCCAAGTGGAAGAAAGGGTATTTGACTTTTATACTAGTTCTCATCTAGAATTTAAATTTATTTGTTTGAATGTCTAAATATGTAAAGGAGGGTGGTGTTTGGAAAAAAAAATTACGTTATAACAATAGCAAACACTAAATTAATTAACTAACTAAATTGATGATTATATTGAGATTGAAAATTAATGACTTAATTTTATTAAATAAATATTTACTATATATACACTTACAATATGAGATTTAGAATATTTTTCAAATATTCAAAATATAACTAATTACCTAACATATGGAGATTGAGAAGATTTTTCAATTATTCAAAATCTAGCTAATTACCTAATTTATAAGATTTGATGTCAATTCAAATTATATACAACTCTAAATAGGAAGCTAGATAGGTAATTCCATAAACAGAAATACCCAATTAAGGATTTAATAAATTAATTCTCTAATAAGATAATTTTATAAACATAAATATCCAATTAAGGAATTAATTTATTAATTCCTCTAATATGCCCCCTTCAAGATGGAGCTTCTGTGGAGAACCCAATCATGGTCTTCAAAAGTTGAAAACGATGCGCAGAAGAGGCTTAGTCAATACATCAACTAGCTAATCTTCTGATGACACATGGGTGACACGTAAAGCTCCACTTTGTACTTGATCCCGAATAAAATGATAATCAATCGCAACGTGATTCATGCTTGAATGGAAAACAAGATTGGAACAGAGATGAGTTGCACCAACATTGTCACAATAGATAACCGGAGCAGCAGGAATACAAATGCCAAGCTCAGTTAGGAAGAACAAATCCGACGTAACTCAAACAGCTGTAGCAGCAATAGAACAATATTCAACTTCAGTTAAGGTGCGTGCAACCGTGCGTTGTTTCTTGGAGGACCATGATATCGGATTGCGACCAAGATAAACAATATAGGCACTGGTGGAGCTGTGATCATCCTTATTACCGGCACAATCATCTGAAAATACATGAAGAGATATAGATAGCTGGCAGTGCAATACAAGTCTATGATCAACAGTACCAAAAAGATAGCGTATCAAGCGCTTGACAACATTCTAAAGTAGTAGGTAGATGCAAGAATTGAGACAATTTACGAACAACATATGCAATATCAAAGCGAGTGAGACACAAGTATTGGAGACTACCAACAACTGTTCTGTATTTAGAAGGATCCGACAATGCAGTTCCGAAAAGAACTGTAAATGTTACTCAGTGGCAAGTGGAGTGGTGACAGATTTGGCTCCAATCATCTTTGTACGAGCAAGAAAATATGTGATATACTTCTGTTGAGAGAGAAGTAACCCAATAGAAGTGGTCGCAACTTCAACACCAAGAAAGTAAGCCAAATTACTAAGATCTTTAATAAAAAATCTTTCACCAAGAAGATCAATAAATCGTTGAACTGTTGTGGCTTTACATCCAGTAATAATTATAATGTCCCTCTCTACTGAAAGGATCGTCCTCTAACCAGCTATAGTCCAAGATGGTTTGGGGTGCCAGTGACCCTCATATAAGTTAGGCGGCATGTTAACGTCAATCTGCATATAAGTTTATTGAGAATATTGATAGGAATGAGTGCACTACATACTGCTTATATTTTATGAGTCTAACGTTTGTCTTCTACAAAGACACACTGTCACTACCACATTTTTAGATGATGATAATTTTGTCATTTAGCATTATTTATATATAGTGTTATATATTATTATGTTGTGTTATTTAACAAATAATTAGTGGACTAGCATATTTATTGGATTTGACACTAGTTGACCTAATTGGACTAGTCATGACACATTGAGCCCAACATTTGGATTGTATCAATTAGACTCATCCATCTTCATTAAATAGATGATTAGATTGAACTTTCATTAGGCTAGAAGCTTCCTAATCTTCCTAATTAAAACTATTCATGACTAATTAGAGGGGGTATATTTGGCATTGCACATTACTTGGAAGAGGGGGGAGGAGGCTGGCCACTATTAGAGGAGAAAATCCTTCCCTCTCCTCTCAATTTACTCTATTTAGATCTTCAATTATGTTCTTTCCCAATTCCACTCACCCCTCCACCAGTTTTACCTCAAATCGCTCTCATTTTCTTCCATTTTTATCATCTAACGAGCTTAGGAGCTTGGATTGCCAGGAGCACTTGAAAAAGAAGAAATTGGCTAGGAGCTTTTGTCCTAATTGTGTCTATTAAATTTTTTGTATTGGTAATCCATCTTCTAATAGGTATAATTCTGAATTTCCTCTTTAATTAGACTCTAATTCTTGTATTTGAACATTAGGAACCCTTCCATGGCTTAGGACTACCCATAGAAAGAAGAACTAGGTTCATGTGACCTATATTGTGACTTCTACATTGAGATTTGTGCCCAATTTAGAGAAATTTTGATATTGGTGCACCAAGTATTTGTCATTAGAAAATTAGGCCTAATTAGACTTAGATTGAGTGTGTGAGTCTAGATACGTGTCCACAACTGGATACGAGTAGGTTCTATTATGACACTTTGTGATACGCAATGATATGGGGACTCTTTTTTGGGGTTTTGTGCATATTAGTGTAATTTCTATCCTATTTTCATTGTAACTCATTACTTTAGTTGTATATAGATGTAATTGATATGTATAATTAGTATTTGTTAAGTATTGGAGGATTTTGGTATTCATTTGAGAGCGTATCACATTATTGTATGCCAAGTGTTTCTTTAAATACTTCTAGTGTTATATATATATATATATATATATATATATATATATATATATATATATATATATATATATATATATATATATAGGGTAAACGGGATATGAGCCATAAGTTCATATTCCTATATGAGCCATGCACATGTGGATTAATATGAATATATTCCTACATTCCATGTGCACTAGTACACTACATTCCTATTGGTCCACATGTGCATTGGCTCATGTAGGAATATGAGCCTATGGCTCATATCCCTTTTTTTTATATATATATATATATATATATATATATATATATATATGTGTGTGTGCGTGTGTGTGTGTGTGTGTGTGTGTGTGTGTGTATTTTTTTAAATACGCTATGTATTTTTTTTCCAACACAATCTCAACACACACACACACACACACACACACACACACACACACGCACATATATATATATATATATATATATATATATATATATACATACTAAATAGTGTTGTGTATGAGGGAAATACTCTTGTGGACTGTTATTGTGGCAGTGTGAGCATTTGGTTGGGTCCGTGTAGTACTAGAGAAATGTTAGTGTATGACTGTGTGGGTGTATAAACACTTGTAGCAGTAGCAGTACTCGAGTAGGGGGGAATAGGTTCAGCAAGTATAAGGGAATGTAGGACTAGGGTTCACTGTGATGGTATAGCTGTGGTTGTGAGGGAGTGAGTTGGTGGCTATGTTGTAGTAAATTGCAGTGAGGAAGTGTGAAGGGCTCGGGTTTTCAAAGCAAGGGGGAGGTCTAGATGTAATATGGTCTGCACTACAGTGTGCACCTCTGAATCCACTGCAGTGTGCAGAATATGCACAACTGTGTGACTGCAGTGTGCACATCAGTGTGTGACTGCTGTGTTGCAGTGTGCCAGTGGGGAAGGATCTGATGACAGCATCAGATGCTTCAGTGGTAGCTAGAGTTGGGGTCAGTGGTTGCTGCAGGAGCTGTATTGGAGGATTTTCAGACCATGTGTCTGACTGCAGTTGGTAACAGATGAGAGTAGTGCAATGGCAGGGCAGCAGTAGTAAGTTCAGTTGGTGGAAGGAAGAGCAAGGTTCAGGTGAAGGGTTCTACAATAGGTATTGCTTTAGTGGGTAGGACCATGTGCAAGTTTTTAGTATTTATGAGTACTTGAATGTTAGGTGTAGGTAAGTGCCTTAGTGAGTATTTTGAGTGTAACTGAAGTGAGATGGGTTATGAGTATCAAGGTAAGTATCATGTGATACTTGAGGGTATCCTAACATTAAGGTATCATGAGGAGTTTTAGATATGAAGGTATTAGTTAGGTATTTGTCAAGTAAGTTGTGTTACTGTGATATGTTGGTACTAGACTTGAGATAGAGTATTAAAGGTAGACTAAGGTATATGTTAAGGTATTATTTTATAGTGATAGCTATGGTATTATCATTATTGGTAATCATAAGTATATATGGTGTACTAGTGATACTAACTAAATTGGATATATGGTGACTAGTATAAGGTAATAGGTATATATTACGTAGCATTAATAGCTAGTGTAAGGTAAGTATTGCCATTGATATTATAGAGTATCTTAATACCTAGTTTTAGGTAATATGACTTGTATCTTCAAGATATCAACCTAGAAACTTGGGTATAGACTAGTACAACCTAGAAATGGCTAGTTTGACCTAGTTTGACTAGCATAACCTACAAATGGCCTAGAAATCATATTTAGTGCATTTAATTTATTTATCACCTTTATTACACCCAAGTGACATAATATTTCATATATATGTCTGTGTGATACCATCTTGGGCACCGAGTTACATCATTTGCTCAGGACCAGAGGTGAGTACATTCTCTGATAGTTTTTAATATATAGTAGCTTCTATGTTACATGTATCTAGTATAGTTATACATGATTCCTGACATGATATTACATGGATTGGTATATTTAGGATCCCGTCATAAGGTATTATTTTATGTTTGACCCTGTATATGTCATGTTATCTTGTATATGTATAGACACCGATTCATGAGAAGCTTAGCTCCCTTATCATAGAATCTCGTGTCGTAGCGTGTCGTGGTTGGATCCACTATACCAGTCGGGGGTTAGGGAGTGTTAGTTAGTTATGTGATCATGTCCACCCATTACAAGAAAATTGGTTTTTTTTGACAATTTTTTCCCGTCAAGATGAAAAGGGTTTTCTTGACGGTTTTGGATCCGTCATCTAGGCCATAGGTGAGAAAAGTTTCCACTTTTCTTGACAGTTTCTATTTTTGTTTTCTTGACAGTTTTAAACCGTAAAGTAACAAGGCATCCTTGACAGTTTTAAACCGTCAAGAAAATATATCGAAAAAATTATCATGGTAAATAAAAACTTTTCTTGACTGTGGCCTAGATGACGTGTAATGACCGTCAAGAAAGCCCTTTCTTGACCGGGAAAAACCGTCAAGAAAAATATTTTTTGATATTTAAAAACCATCAAGAAATGATGTTTCGTAACAGAATTCAAATATTTGTTGATATTTTATAACCGTCAAGAGAAGCTACTTTTTGTATAACAAAAATTCTTTTAATAATTATATATTATATATCGAACACACATAATATCCAGAATATCGAAAACATCAAAGAACTATAATACATAATTTTAATATCAACAAATACATGTTCGTACACCACAAATATTCAACCACATCCAAATAACCAAAGTATATGGTTTTTGTACAACATCTTATACATCCAAAACCTATTTATACAAGTAAACCAAAATACATCTAAACCTGGAGCGCATTCCTCCTATCACAATAACAATCTTTATTTTTCATGTAGTTCTTGAGAAAACAAGAGAATTTAAGTTAACCAGTATGTGTGTTTATATAAACTGATATCAGTAGATCCACCATTTAAAAATAAGCAAATTTATGGCTCAAGTTATTCGAAAATCTAGAAACCACCACAGAACAGTTAAAAATATCCAACTTATGCAAAACAAACATCAAGTAATAGCAACCATATAGAATGAACCTGTGAATTATCAACTCTGCAACCTACACTTAGTACAAATAAATTAAATAAATTAATAAAGCAAATAAAGCAAGTAAAACCTCTCATAAATAAAATAGGTATCAGGAACCATATTTACTATATCTAGAATATTAAACAAGGTGATGGGTCTTCAAATAAATTTTTTAAGGTATACGCTTCAAATATTTTAGTATCAATTAACTTGGATATCCCCTGCCTTCCTGATCTGGCATAAACACATTTATTTGTTTGGTTCCAGTTTACTGTTCACTTTATTTCTCCTGTATACACACAGGTGCAGGAAATTGCAGGGGCTGCATTCTCCTCTGTACTCACTAGTACACCATTGCATTTCCTAATATACACTAATATCCTCACACATCCACACTACCAACTGGAAACTTGATACAAAATACCCCACTCTCGTACACACTGCACTGTACAGCTACACACAGGACACACTGATACATACTACTGCAGTGAGTTAAACTGTAGTTCACTGCAGTTCTAAGCTACCAACTGCATATAACATGCCTATACAATTCCAATATTCTATCTTCTATTAATAGTCACATAGACACTTACCATATTAGCTGCTTATATACACTGAACACTGATATACTCTTAAGTAATGATACACATTGATTTATGTACTAATACACACACACACACACACACACACACACACACACACACACACACACACACATATATATATATATATATATATATATATATATATATATATATATATATATAGCTACTGACACTCGTTCACTTTGACACTATATTGTTCTATATACACGGTTCCTGATACCTATTTCATATTGGAGATAGAAACATGTAATACTAAAATAGAACATAGACATGGCATGTTAGACATTATCATTAATAGAATTTCAGACAGGAGGAAAAAAGTTTATTCTGACCAGATCCTTGTTGATTTCAGCTTTCCTTAACCTGCCAGTAAAGTTTGAAGGGAGTTCCTCATAGTTGTTTATCTTATTTGTTCCTGTAATTGCTTCAACTATAACATCAATCTAGATAACACCAATGTAGCTACATTAAGCATATTAGAACTAAGAAGAGTGAATTGCAAAGAGAATTATAGAAAAAAGATAATCTATATAAGTTCAGAAATAGTTAATTTAATTAAAACTCGTGATAAAACTTGATAGGTCAGATTGACTCATAGAATACGTGATCCATGTATGTATTCTAATTTTTGGTAAGTGCAAACAGTTAATTCAATCAGATTGGCTCATAGAATACGTGATCCATCTCGACCTAATGTCACGCCCCAGATCCAGAATACTGGAGAGCGAGAGAATGACTCAACCAACCACACCTTGCAAATACCGAAGCAACTCGCAATGTGTTAAGATTGTCTAGAGACAAGGGGTACATACTACAATCAAGTCTTCTAGGGTCACGAACTTTTATATCTCAATCATTCAAATAAGTAGAAATAACATAGAATATTTCAGAATAAGCAGTAAGGCGTCCCCAATGCCGCATCAGAATATTCTAGAGATTTAGCAAATACAAGTGATATGTCAGATACACAATCAAAAGTATACATGACAGTGAGTCCACTATAGTCTGAATATATTAGTCATGAGGGAATTAGTGTCCAGATTATCCGGCTAACAGGTGCCGGTTGGCTAAAAGTCCAAAAGATTATAGTTTACAAAAGACGAGCAGTGAATGAAGGAACCCACTCGTGACCCTCAGCAGCCACCCTTCTGGTGTGTGCCATCAGTGAGAGAGAGATACGCTTGATCCTCAGGTGTTGGCTCTAAACCTGGCCATGCAAAACCAGTAGGATCAGATCCTAAATAGCAAGTACCATAAAAAAAAAAACGAAATGAAGAAACAAAATTAGTTCTATAGCATGAGATGCTTAAACCAACAATCAATAGCATATGTCCTATCCATGACATGGTACGATACCCCTTCACCAAACAAGGACAAAAAGTGCCACATCACATCAAGATAGAAAATATCCCTTGATTATGGTCAACCTAGAATAACTCTGCGTCGCAGTTTCAGTCAACAGACTATCGTAACACAATAGCGCAACCCAACAACCAAACAAGGACATGAGTTAAACTATCATGCCATGACAGTCTATGTCCCTAATTCTACTCAACAGAAGGCAAAATACACAAGTAGGGATATAATATTAAGTAAAATAACATAGTGATAACAAGTATCTTCGATCTGTGTCCCGTTGTAACACAACAACACAACTCAACAACCAAACAAGGACATGAGTTAAACTTTCATGCTACAACGGTCCACTTCTCTAACTAAAACAGATTTAACAGCCAAACATGTGTTACGGCTTGATATATGATCTTTAAGTTATCCCAGTAATACAATATATAAGTATCCTCAAATCGTACCATAATCGAATAGGGTTAGCTGAACCAATGATATACAAGTAAGAATATATGATGCACCAGTCCCTTATAAGGGCACTGAGCTAATTTAATGATCAGTAGCAGTTCCAAGCTTTCTATAGAAAAGATGCTGGCTCAGCTTATAAATAAGTCAGATACTGCACTCCACTAGTGCGGGTGATATACAGTATCCGTGGTGGCCAGCCTTTACTCCCGGCTAACTTAGGGTGGTTCAACATGCACGATCTCGAGATATCGTTTCCTCTGAATGCTCTACAAATTAAGTTTTCTTGTTAACCCTAGGTGATTTAGAATCTCATGTCATGGTCACATGAAAATTTCTTCCTAAATGTCGTACTTTAAGTACGGATACTCTTGATACGAATCTATATTTTCTCTTAAAGTTAAATCTGGATTCACCCAAGTGTGATGCAACAATCAATACTATCTAGCCATGGCTAAATTCACTGTCCAATTACTAGATTCATGCAAGAAAATAATTATATATATCATATAGCAAGTGTATGTGGCACGATGGCTCACTATATATCAAGTAGAAATCTTGGTACGATCGAGTTTATCAGCACGGATATAATAGTATGGACATGAACACGTTCTAATATCAAGGTTTGGATAAGTTATCAAGTAGCAATGTATTCAGAAAAGGACAAGCAAATGATGGTCACAACAATTTGTCACTTTATTATATCGATAGATAAAACAAGAGTAGTGCGAGAACCCCTCGAAATTAGATCCACAATCCTTAAACCAAACAAGAAACGGAATTGCAGACCCTCCCTCGAGTTAAACTATTCTCCTTATTCCATCCAAGGTATAGAAGGTGATCCAGGGAAAGTAGCCTAATCAGCAAGTGAGTACATGTAGGGCCGTACCTATAGGCTCATGCCAGGTGCTTAGTCATTTAGCATGTGGTCACATCTGAGTCAAATAATTTATTTTTAAGTTAACACATAGTATCATAATTATTTAATCAAACAAAAATATTAAACCAAACATGTGTCAATGTGGACGCAATGGGAACAGTTGACGCATGAGTCAGTTGACCGCATGACCAAACGGGTCGTATGAACCAATATGTTGCATGAGTTTAAGGCCGCATGAGGTCAAGGCCGCATGAGCAGATCCAAGTCCACTCTTGGGGAAATGTATGTTGTGACTAACAACAAATGCAAGTAAAGTTAGAAAAGTGACTGATGTGACATATGATATAGGAAAAGTCGTGCCGAGTCAGTCAGTAGTTATGAGTCCAGAAGAAGAGGGACGCATAACTCCTGGCCGTATGGTTGACTAGGCCGCATGCTCCTCTGGACCGCATGTACACTTGGCCACATAAAATCTTTTGGGACTTAGAGAAAATTTTATTCGTTCAAGTTTCAAGCATTTGGCCAAGGGACGCATGTGCAAAAATCTATTCTATGTGACCAACAAGATGGCAGCATAAAATCTTTTGGGCGAGAAGTCCAGGCCGCATGCAATCTGCTGGGCTCATGGAGCTCCTTCGTCCCATCTAGCAAGTTTGGCCACAGAAAAGCTCTAAAATCCCTTGTTTCTTTCACAGAAATCTCAAACGAAGTCCAAATCCAGCAAAGTAAAGTTCTAAACTACTCAAAATCAAGTGCTCATCAACATAAAATAATAAGTTTTCAAAAATATTAAGTTTTAAGAGATCAAAACCCAAGAACACTCAAGAACACAAAAAAAACACTAAAACTTATTACTTAGATCTACATTAAATCAAAAAATACCAAGTTCTAAATGTATAGAAAATCATATAAGGAACATAATGAAATAAAAATATAAAGGGTTTCTTTATTTCTTGCAAGATGTACTTGCCTATGGAGGGGGAGAGGAAAACTTAAGAAAGAGAATAGAAGAGGAAAAATGAGAGGAGAGAGAGTAAAGTTGGGTAATATATGGAGGGTTTGAGGTTTTGACAATAGGTTCAACTTATGATAAAACCAAACCAAACAAATAAACCAAGAGCCAAGTGAACCAAAGAATGGGTCTAGTCTCTCTATAACATATAACTATGCTAGCAGGAAAATAATTATGCTCCAAATACGTATATTGGGAATGGGGAGTGACATCTCTACCCACCTTAGAAAAATTTCGTCCTCGGAATTCAAAATCAAGGCTAGCTAAAAATGTCAAAGCAAACAATAACTATCTACAAGCAATCTACACATACAAACAAGCAAGTATAACAATAATACCTATAATGAAGCGAAGCAACTTCATCCATTATAAGTGCTTGTCGATCACGGAATGAAAGATGCGAAGAAATACGAAGAAAATATACCTTATGAGTCGAATAGGTGCGGATACCGAGATCGAATATCATCCTCGCGCTCTCACGTCGACTCTCCCAAAGAGTGATGTCTCCAAGCAACACGAACAAGAATGATAGTCCGGTTCTTAAGTACCTTCTCTCTCTGATCCAAGATGTACATGGGTCATTCTTCATAAGTTAAGTCGGTACCAATGACTAACTAAGATTGATCGAGGACATGACTCAGATCCGGGATATACCTACGCAACTGAGACACACAAAAGATATCGTGCACCTCACGTAACCAAGGCAGAAGGGCAAGACGATAAGCAATATACCCTACCCTCTCGATAATATCGAATGGTCCAATATACCGCAGACTAAGCTTCCCGCGAACCCCGAACCTACTGACTCCATGGGTAGGCAAAATCCGCAAAAATACATGGTCGCCGACAGAAAACTTTAACGTCCTATGATACTGATCTGCCTAATGACGATGACGATCTTGTGTAACTCGAAGCCGCTCTCTAATTTGCTTAACTACTTAATGGTCTGTGTAATCATCTCAGGCCCCAACATCTTCCGTTCACCAATGTCATCCCATGCTAAAGGTGACCTGCACTTCCTTACGTACAATGCCTCAAATGGAGCCATTTGTATGTTGGCCTGATAACTGTTATTGTACGAGAATTCTACTAAGTAAAGGTGATCTTACCAAGACTCACCAAGGTCTAAAGTACAAGTCCGTATTATATCTTTCAATGTTTGTATTATCCTCTCTGACTAACCGTCTGTCTGAGGATGGTACGTGCTACTGAAGCTCAACTTAGTACCCAAGTGCTCGTGTAAACTTCTCCAAAAATAAGACATAAAGCGGGTATCATGGTCTGACACTATACTTGTTGGAACCCCGTGGTGCCTCACTATATGCCGCATATACATCTCTGCTAACTGCTCTGTGGACTGCCCTACTCGAAAAGAAAGAAAATGTGCCACATTCGTGAGTCGATCTACTATTACCCAAATTGCATCACATCCAGAAGGGGATCTAGGTAAGCCAGTCACAAAGTCCATTGTGATGTGTTCTAACTTCTACTCTGAAATAGGCAGGGGTTATAATAATCCTGCTGGTCTTTGTTGCGCTGTCTTCACCTGATGACATATGAGACATCGTAAAATAAACCGAGCTATCTCTATTTTTATTCTGTTCCACCAAAAATATTGCTTAATATCATGGTATATCTTCGTACCTCCTGGATGAATAGAATATTGAGAACTGTGTGCCTCGGTCATTACTTCTTGTCTAATATCTCTAATTGGCACACAAAGACGGTTTCCAAATCTAAGTGTTCCTTCTTCGTGAATTCTTAACTCCTTTCTAAGGTCTGACTCACATTCTTTCCTAAGCTTATGAATCTGAGAATCTTCTGCTTGAGACGTCTTGATCCTTTCTACTAAGGTTGACTGGATCTGAAGATTTGCTAGTATTCCCACTCCTTGAGGTAACACTACCTCGATGCCCTTCTCTCGAAGATCTTCTAATATATGCTTCTGAGTTGTCAAGACAAATGCACTGCCTCTCCTACTTAGAGCATCTGCCACCATATTTTTCTTGCTTGGATGATACTAAAGTGCTATATCATAATCACCAAACAATTCTAGCCACCTCCTCTGCCTCATATTCAGGTCCTTCTGGGTGAATATGTACTTTAAACTCTTATGATTTATGAATATCTCCACCCGATCGCCATATAGGTAGTATCTCCATAGATTGAGTGCAAATACTACTGCTTCTAACTCCAAATCATATGTTCGATAACTTTTCTCATAATCTGGAAGCTGTCGAGACGCATAAGTTATCACTTTTCTATGCTGCATCAACATATACTCGAGTCCTTTTCCAGATACGTCGCAATAAAATATGAACCCTCCTGATCCTACTGAAAGTGTAAGGATTGGTGCTGATATCAGTTTCTCTTTCAACTTCTCGAATGCATCTTGGCACTCTGCCGTCCAAATAAACTTTACCTCATTGCGGGTCAGATGAGTCATTGGTGCTGAAATTCGTACAATGTCTGCCACGAACCTCCGGTAATATTCGGCTAACCCCAAGAAACTTCGCACATCTGCTACTGTCTTCGGCACTGGCCAATTCTTTGCTACTTTGACCATCTTGGGGTCCACTGATACTCCTTCTCCTGAGATGATGTATCCCAAGAATGACACATGACCTAACAAGAATTTAGACTTACTGAGCTTACAACTGATGCTCCCTTAAAACTTGTAACACTCTCCGAAGATGTTCTTCATGCTCTTCTTCACTGTTAGAGTAGACAAGAATGTCATCTATGAATACCACTATAAATTGATCTAGGTATGGCATGAAGATACGATTCATCAAATTCATGCATATTGCTAGCTCATTAGTCAATCCGAATGGCATAACTAAAAATTTGTAGTGCCCATATTGAGATCGAAATGTTGTCTTCGGTATATCTTGCTCCCGGACCCTCACTTGATAATATCCTGATCGAAGGTCTATTTTGGAAAATATTTTTGCTTTGCTCAATTGGTCAAACAAGTCATCAATCCTAGGCAATAGATACTTGTTCTTCACTGTTACTGCATTCAGCTGCCTGTAGTCGATACAAAACCATGTCGTCCTATCTTTCTTCTTTACTATAAGCGCTGGTGCTTCCCATGGTGATCCACTAGCCCAAATAAACTTCTTCGCCTTCAGTTCTTCCACATGTTGATATAGCTGATTAAGTTTCATCGATGATATCTGATAGACTTTGTTATAAATTGGTTCTGCTTCTGGCCTAACTCTATGCAAAACTCTACCTCTCTTATATGGAGTAATCCTGGAAGATCTTCCAAAAATAAATCAAGAAATTCTTCAATTATTCTGGGATGCTGATCTCCAATTTTTGCTACTGCTGCTATGCCATCTTCATGCTGGTTCCTCACTGTTTTATTGAAGATAAATTCTTCCTTGCCCGGGATGTTAAATAATACTCTACCCTTACGACAATCTATCATCGCATGACTGTCTCTCAACCAGTCCATGTCTAGAATAACGTTAAAATTACCCATAGGAAACTCGATCAATCTTGCAGGTAAAAATGCATGTACACTATGATTAGATACGTTAGACATACTCTATCAACTCCTATGCGACCATTACCAGTGAGTATATTCAGCCTCTCTGGCTGTCTTGAACTCCAATCCAATACGTGCCACAAATCGTGCACATACAAATGAATGGGATCCTCCAGAATCAAATAATGCTATGGTAGGAAAAGATGTAACAAGAATATTACCTGCCACCACGTCACCTGATGCCAATACCTCCTCCGGAAATAGGGTAAAAGCTTGCACTTGGCCTCACTGTGCTCCTTGTTGCGGCCTCCCTTGGATACGTAGTTGTGGCCTCTGCTGCCCATACTGCTGATTTATCTGCTGGTCATATATCTGAGTTTGTGTTGGCAATGGACGCTGAGACAAAGGCCTGAATGCCAGTACTGGTCCCCTGTACTGAGCTGCTCCTGGTGCTGGTAAGTCTAATCGCTGCACTGATCCTTCAATCCTCTGCATCATCAGATAATTAGCGATCCGATGGTTTGGACTACCACATCGTAGGCACAATCTTTGTGATGTCCTACACACATCCTTGGTATTGCCTTCCTTGCCACAATACGTACATCCGACTGGGGCTCCCAATCGTTGTCCAATCGTTGTTATTGTTGTTGCTGCCTCGGCTGATATGGCCGAGCTGGTATTGTTGCTGCCGATGCCACTGTCCTCCTCGGTGCTGTGTCATGAATGTGAATGCCAGGAGATGGTGCTGACGTCCGTTGTGCTGGTCCTCCTCCTCCGCTCTGTGCATGAGACCTCTTCTGGCCTCCTGTCCTTGAAGCTAACCTTTGCATTGTCAGCTTATGTCGCCTGGATGCGATCAATACTTCGTCGAAGGTCTGGTACTTATGACCCTCTACCAGTTGCTAAATTTTTAAATAAAGTCCATACTGAAACCTCATCGCCCACTCTGGTTTTATTGCTACCATTGTTGGGAAAAACCTGCTAAGCCTGCAAAACTCTGCTGCGTAGCCATCCACTGTCCTCCCAGACTGCTTGAGATTGATAAACCTCTGTTGTAGTTCATACTGTGCTACCACTCCGAAATACTTAACCCTGAATCGGGTTTTGAAGTTGTCCCATGACATAAGTTGTCTTAAACCAACCTCTTCTGCTACCCACCAATCTATGGCGAGGTTCTGTAGTTGCAATCAGACATGATCAACTTGTTCCTCAGCTAGAACCCTTGCTGCTGTCAGTATTGTCTTAATGTTCTGCAGCCAAGCATCTGCGGTAATGGAATCCTCCATACCATCAAAGTAGCTAGGGTTGAGTCGACAGAACCTCACCGATGCCCCTGAGTCTGTTTTAACACTTTTCTCCAAAGTCGTCTATAATCCTTGATGCAACAAGATATTCTGCTCCTGCTGTTGAAGTTGCTGATGTTGTTGAGCTGCCATCATTCCTCGAATAAACTCTAGCAATGTCGGGATATCAAGTGCTACTATCACTGCCAGGGGTACTAGAATTTCTGGTACATGTTGTTCTTCGTGCTCCTCTACGGGTTCTACCCTGATCCCTCCAGGAACAAGTGATGTCTCTCATTGTGGGGCAATGAATCCTTGTCCTACTGAAACTACTGGTGCTCCTACTACTAATTCTGGAGAATCCCTAAAGAAAAGGACACAAGCTAAATCAAGAACATGATAAGAAATGATCGAGGAATTAATGGTACATAAGTCAAGCTGAGTTTGAGAAGACAGATTCAGAATTTCAAGAAGAAACATGTTTAATTGAGATTTTCTACAATTCTGAAAAATAGACCTACATGGGCCATTACTAAAACCTTGTCATGCCCCAGATCTAGAATACTGGAAAGAGGAAAAATGACTCTGCCAACCACACCTTGCAGAATACCGAAGAAACCCACAATGTGTTAAGGTTGTCTAGAGATAAGGGATGCATACTACAATCAAGTCTTTTAGGGTCAAAAACTTTTATATCTCAATCATTGAAACAAGTAGCAATAAAATAGAATATTTCAGAATAAGCAGTAAGGCGTCCCCAACACCGCATCAAAATATTCTATAGATCTAGCAAATACAAGTGATATTCCAGATATACAATCAAATGTATACTTGAAAGTGAGTCAGTTGTAGTCTGAATATACTATAGTCATATAGAAAATTAGTATCCAGATTATCCCCTAACATGTGCTGGTTGGCTAAATGTCCAAAAAATTATAGTTTACAAAAGACGAGCAGTGAATGAAGGAACCCACTCGTGACCCTCAGCAACCATCCTTCTGGTATATGCCATCAGTAAGGGAGAGATACGCTTGATCCTCAGGTGATGGCTCTAAACCTGGCCATGCAAAACCAGTGGGGTCAGACCCCAAGTATCAAGTACCATAAGGAAGCACAAAATAAAGAAACAAAACTAGTTCTATAGCATGAGATGCTTAAACCAACAATCAATGACATGTATCTCATCCATGATATGATACGACACCCCTTCAATAAACAAGGATAGGAAGTGCCATATCACATCAAGATAGAATACATCTCTTGATTATGGTCAAGCTAGAATAACTCTGTATCGTAGTTTTAGTCCACAGGCTATCTTAACACAATAGCGCAACCCATCAGCCAAACAAGGACATGAGTTGAACTATTATGCCATGACAGTCTATGTCCCTAATTTTACTAAACAGAAGGTACAATACACAAGCAGGGATACAATATTAAGTAAAATAATATAGTGATAACAAGTAGCTTTGATCCGTGTCCCATTGTAACACAATAGCGTAACTCAACAACCAAACAAGGACATGAGTTAAACTTTCATGCTGTAACGGTCCACTTCTCTAACTAAAATAGATTTAATGGCCAAACATGTGTTACAGCTTGATATTTGATCTCCGAGTTATCCCAGTAATGCAATATATAAGTATCATAAAATTGTGCCATAATCGAGCGAGGCTGGCTATACCAATGATATACAAGCAAGAATATATGATGCACCGGTCCCTTATTAGGGCCATGAGCTAATTTAATGATCAGTAGCAGTTTCAGACTTTCTATAGAAAAGATGCTGGCTTGACTTATAAATAAGTCAGATACTGCACTCCACTAGTGCGGATGATATACAGTATCCGTGGTGGCCAACCTTTACTCCCAGCTAACTTAGGATGGTTTGACATGCACGATCTCGATATACCGTTCTCTCCGAATGTTCTACAAATTAAGTTGCCTAGTTAACCCAAGGTAATTTAGAATCTTATACCGTGGTCACATGAATATTCATTCCTAAATATCGTACTTTAAGTACGGGCACTCTTGATACAAATCCACATTGTCTCTTAAAGTTAAATCTAGATTTACCCAAGTGTGATACAACAATCAATACTATCTAGCCACGGCTAAAGTCACTGTCCAACTACCAGATCCGTACAAGAAAATAATTACATATATCATGTAGCAAGTATATATGGAACGACGGCTCACTATATATCAAGTACCACTCTTTATGCGATCGAGTGTATCAGCACGGATATAATAGTCAGGACAGAAACAAGTTCTAGTATCAAGGTTGTGGACAAGTTATCAAGTAGCAATGTATTCAGGATAGGATAAGCAAATGATGATCACAATAATTTGTCACTTTATTATTTTGATAGATAAAATAAGAGTAGTGTGAGAACCCCTCAAGATCAGATCCACAATCCTTAAACTAAACAAGGACCGGGATTGCAGACCCTCCCTCGAGTTAAACTATGTCCCTTATTCCGTCCAACGTATAATAAGGAGATCCAGGAAAAGTAGCCTAATTAGTAAGTAATTACATGTAGGGCCATATCTACAGGCTCATGTTAGGTGCTTAGTCATTTAGCACGTGGTCACATCTGAGTTAAATAATTTATTTCTAAGTTAACACATAGAATCATAATTATTTAATTAAACAAAAATATTAAACCAAACAGGTGTCAACGTGGACGCATGGGAACAGTTGACGCATGAGTCAGTTGGCCGTATGACCAAACGGGCCGCATGAACCAAGATGTTGCATGAGTTCAAGGCCGCATGAGGTCAAGGCCCCATGAGCAGAGCCAAGTCCACTCTTCGAAAAACGTGTAATGTGACAAACAATAAATGTAAGTCAAGTCAAGTCAAAAAAGTGACTAATATGATATGTGATAAAAGTGACAGAAAAAAGACAAAAGTAGGAAAAGTCGTGCCGAGTCAGTTAGTAGTTATACGTCCAGAAGAAGAGGGATGCATAACTCCTGGCTGCATGGTCGACCAGGCCGCATGCTCCTCTGGGCCGCATGCACACTTGGCCGCATAAAATCTTGTGGGACTTAGAAAAAATTTATTCATTCAAGTTTTAAGCATTTGGCCAGGGGACGCGTGTGCAGAAATCTATTCCATGCGTCCAACAAGATGGCCGCATGAAATCTTTTAGGTGAGAAGTCCAGGCCGTATGCAATTTGTTGGACGCATGGAGCTCCTTCGTCCCATCCAGCAAGTTGGGCCACAAAAAAGCTCTAGAATCCAAACCTTATTTCTTCCACGGAAACCTCAAACGAAGTCCAAATCTAGCAAAGTAAAGTTCTAAAATACTCAAAATTAAGTGCTCATCAATATAAAATAATGAGTTTTCGAAAATATTAAGTTTTAAGAGATAAAAACCCAAAAGTACTCAAGAACAAAAAAAAAATCCTAAAACTTAAAACTTAGATCTATACTAATCCATCCACCAAATCCAAAAATACCAAGTTCTAAATGTATAGGAAATCATATAAGGAACATAATGGAATAAAAATATAAAGAATTTTTCTATTTCTTGCAAGATGTACTTGCCTATGGAGGGGGAGAGAAAAACCTAAGAAAGAGAATGGAAGAGGAAAAATGAGAGAAGAGAGAGTGAAGTTGGGTTATATATGGAGGGTTTGAGGTTTGGACCATGGGTTCAACTCATGATAAAATCAAACCAAACAAAACAAATAAACCAAGAGCCAAGTGAACCAAAGAATTGATCTAGTCTCTCTACAACATATAACTAAGCTAGCTTGAAAATAATTACGCTCTAAATACGTATATTGGGAATGGCAATTTATACCTAACAAGGTTTCAAAAATAAATATTTTCAAGATGTAGTAAATATTTTCAAAATGTTCTATTCATATACCTTAATCCAGAGACAATTTTTTCAAAATGTTCTATCCATATACCTTCATCCACAAACTGCAGCTAAAAATTTAACATGATGCAATTATAAAACTAAATTTAGGAAGAATTTTTTTTTGCATTCCATAAAGTTATATCCATATACCTTAATCCAATAGTTCATAGTGATTTAGCTAACACAAATTTTCTTCAACAATTTCAAATGGTTGAAACTTGAAGATTTTCATATGAGAGCCTCTGCCAATATATTTTCCATAATGAATAAAACAAAGAATTTGTAATATTGTATCAAATGAGAGAACCAACAAATGAGAAGTAACTTTTTAAAGGTTACTACTGCATTTAAATAGGTAGTAGAGGAAGCAGCTCACCCACATATCATTCTTTAGGTCATAACTGTCACGTCCTAGTTCTCGCCAATAACTTTTCTGTCAAGATGGTGATATAGGTGTATAGGCCAACATTTTTTTAATCAATAATCCAAATTATTTGTCATTAAGTATGATAGAAAATCAATGATCCTGCATATATACCTTTGGCTCAAGCCCCTCGCGTAAGTACATCAAGCTGTATTTGTATTATTTGAAATTCAAGAAACTAGCACGGAAAGGAAACATGAAGTTCCTAGTTTTCCTATTAAAACTGAGACAATACTCTTTTGTTGTTTTAAGTATTATGTTGATCCATATCTACCATGTTAGCGGTCTGCAAGGTCCAACATCCCATGAATCCCATGTTCCTAGTTTCCATTGTCTACATACTTATAAACAAGCATCTTGAAGAGCACCAGGACAGAGTTATTAAGAAAGAACCTCCCTAAAATAGCTTTAAGCTCAAAACTCAGACTTAATTCAAGGTAAAAATTAAAACTTGGAACTACATAATATGAGATAAATTTCTCACAAGTTTGGCATGACCATGTTAGCATGGAAACAACGTAACAATGTATTCGTACTCAGTTGTACACTAGATCAAACATGGATGCATGTATGAGGAAGCAGAAAATAACTAAAGACATCACAAACTATGATATATTCATAGACAGACATCTATATTGGAGTTCTTAGGAAGCTATGAACTCGGTCACTTATCCGGAATCTTAATATTCGGTGTCAGTTCCTACTATTTTTCTTAGTTAAGTTGACTTGAAGTTGAGTGGTGGCGTTTGATAGACTATGGAGTAATAATTAGTATAGCACCTCATTTTATATGTATTACTGGCTTGGAAGTTTTAGGTTCATTAAATACCTGGTTAACAAGTCACGAAGCAGTTTTTTCAATATCTATGGAAACATATGGAAACATATACAAAATATAGTGCTCGAACGAAAGAAGTTACGGACAGTGATCGATCCTGACATGTCCAGGAGTTCATGCACCATGGAGTCGGTTCAATGTTTGTAATCCTTACCTCTCGTTGTGTTCGCATCAAGAGCAGCATGCGGCACTCAATGACAGAATGTATAAAGGAACTTGAACTCGTATACTACATCTACTTGAAAGCTAAGATCATAAATTAATTTTGGGCTAGACTTGGCCGAGAACAGGATCAAGGCATATGTTAAAAAACAAATGAATACTTGGCAAATGTTTGAAGAATCTCAATAGTTCAAATATATTTAATGTATTCTTTCATTATGCATACCGAAATCCACTTCTCCCGTGACAAGAATTTGTTATGACTTTTGTCATTAGAATACGAAAGCAGCAAATTTCGTAGAAAGAAGAAGTTATTAGTACAACCTTGGCATCGCTAGCTTACTTGCATGTGAAAAGGAACTGAATTCGATCACTCTGCGTCGAAGATGTACTGTTCTGATTGTCTTCATCAAGCCTTCAGTGAGTCACCGACCCCTCCCTTGAAATATCCAATGAATTAAAAAATAAGCACAAAATGTACTTTAGTCTTACAAGAATGCACATAGGATTATATGTTGGTATCCAATAACGAATACTTTAAATGTTGACCACTGAAATCCATACAAAAATAACAAACACGGTCTTACTCGAGAGAATAAAAACAGATAAAATGAACACATATGTGGTGGCTTCAGCCACCTGCATAAATCTCAATCCTTTATATTCGAAAGAAATGCAAACACAAATTAGTCATCTCCTTTGTTCTAAGATACGATCTCCTACAATATATACTAAAAGAACAAGCTATTTGTGAGCTGAAGCGTGAAATGGAAACATATGCTAGAGGAAAAGCAAGTCTTACCTATGTGCACCTTCATCACAATAAATAATTAACCTCACTAAGTTCTTGTACCGAACATGCCCAAATACTTCCACTTCAACCTTAAATTACCTCTCCACTTGCCCGCTGAAGACAAAAGACAAAAAAAAAAAGAAACTTGTAATAAATCAATTTACCCCTCATCTGGATGCTTGTTTATGGGTATGTAGACAATGGAACTTGGAACATGGCAAAATACATGTAAGAATCATTAATAGAATTAATGTGAAATTATCTTCATTTGAGGACTTGTACCAAGTGTCATGAAAACATAGACTTTGAACACTTGGTCGTCATTTCATCAAACACTTGGTCGTCATTTCATCAAAGCCTCTTACCTCACATTTATTCTCTACCCAAACACATGTTCCAACTAAATCCAAATTATTCCAAACAACTAAACAAGTACATGCGGGAAAAAAGGAATTCAAACTAAAATGTAAGTTCACAAATCTACCAAACATGAGTCCAGGGAACAAGAATAAGAGTAATATATATAGATACGTTGAATATTTATAGACATGTGGAATGTTTTCATCTCCAGGGAATAATAATAAGAGTAATATTTATAAACATAATTACGGTTTTACTTTTACCTGAGAGGAAATGGGGTTAAGGGTTCTAGCGAGCCTGTTGACGGGGTCGAAGCCCCTAGATGAACCCCAGGCAGCTAAGGAGTCCATGTGTCCTGTTCGTGGTATAGTGGCGCTTGTGTGCCGATAGCACCGTGGTGCCATACTAAACGGTAACATTAGCGTTGCCACCGTTATCTCAAAATACTTGTGCATCGTCTTGAAATATTGTTCTTCTTTGATTTATTTTCTAGATCTATCAATTGAGTGCAGACTTCGTCGGAGCTTCGAAGCAGGAGGGATCTGCCATTATTGTCAGTGGCAATTGGTCCAACAACTGTAGAAAGTTGAGCTGGACGATGTCGACACGGTTGGGGAACTTCTCGAGGAAGCTGGCGATAGAGAGGCAGTGGTCATCGCCACAGTCAACGTCGAAGCTCCTCTATGGTCCATCCGCAACCGACCAGACCTCGGCAGAGCCCTCTCTCACTGCTCGACGACTTCATCGTGGGAGAACGATGACATCGGAACCCGCCCAAAATCTTTCAGCGCCAACCGGAGCTTCCCTCGGCGTCAACCAGAGGGCAAAGAAGAAGACGACGACATCGGTGTTGATGGAGAGTGGGCCGTGGGGGTCAGCGATAGTGTAACGACCCATTCCGTTCAAACAGACAGCCAATTTAAACAGCATAAGTGCAATGACCCAACCCAATTTTCTCAGCGAGAGGACTCGTTTGAGGCAAAGGATTTCTTGACTTGGCCCTTCAAGAGTTTAGACTTAAAAATTTAAAGGCTCGCTTGGAGTATCACTCGACGAGGCGAATCATCGCTAAGGTGGATGGCTACAAAGAAATTATCTTTGTTTAGCTAGCACACTTAAAATATGGACGATACATGCAAGTCGCTAGGTGAATCACCCCTTGTATGCTAATAAAGAATATAACGCAGCTAGCTAAGGGAATAATCCCATCTTGTATTGCTTGTGTTAGAACATGGAAATAAAACTTGGCTTATAGTTGGGCCCTCGCATGCTACCTTAGCATTGTGCAAGTAGACCCCGTTATACCACGAGTAGATCATTATATACTCTTCGTACTGCACTGTCTCACTTGTTTACACTGCTTGTCCCATAGATAATATCGCTCGATACATCCCTGTACGGTTGCACTCCTCGCACTACCCCTTAGACCGTGTCAACGTAAATGCTTATGTTTCATATAAATGCATGCTTGCCTACTTACATTACAACTTGTACTCGGTTTTCTCGTATCAATGCTTGTCACAAAATTTATGCCACAATCAAGTAACACTATCCCTATCGTATATGCATCTAGTTAGCCAGAAGACTATCAAATAGTCCTTCTTTGCAATATGAACCTGCAAGTATACGGGACCGTTAGGTTGCCAAGGTCGTTTCCAAACCAGGAGAATGCATCAAGTCAAGTTTAGGTCTGAACGAGAATCATTTTAAGTAAAGCAAGAATCACAACTCTTGGAGCATACTCGTTAAGAACAAGAATCAAGGATCATCATATCATGTTATGAATCTGGAAGACCCAAGACTTGCATGTCGCAGACAACTTGGTAATAAGGGAGATTCTCGAATCTCGTTCCACAGACGGTCTCCGGGGCACTGGGGCCGGTCTAATCCGGATGGAACTCACGCAGCAGCCTTTTATGTGCAAGTAGGATGGAATCTCCGCTTACGTCGCGCCATTCTTGCTCAAAGGATGATAGTCTCACGTGTTGGACGGGATAGCTTGTAGCACCTTACGTGCTTTTCGTTGCATACCATCCTCATTCAAGACTATAACTCACCTTTTATGGCTATGCCAGTGACTCATGTTCATATAGATAAGTCATCATCGCTTAGCAACAATCCGCGTGTGAGTCATTGCATCGTATCTAGTAATCAAAAATACCTGAACGTGTATGAGTATAACACACTTGTAAATATTTGAACACTTAAACATCTTCTGCAATACTTCTGGATAATTTGTGTAATTCGTGCACCTGAAACAGAATCTCGCTCACGACACTTGTGTTTGCTTATGCTATTGCCCCTGGATTTTATTATATATGATCGTGCTTGGTTTAACTTGGTTTGCCTTGGACAGGGAAGGACGAATGGTAAGTTGGTAAGTCTCGCTGTGTTACTCATATATCGCACGGTGCACTGCCACAAGAGATAGTCTTTTCATTATGCCATAGAACTGATCCTAAGGCAAGACTAGAAAGATAACTTAATAGATGGTGCACAGAACCTATATAACTTATTTGGATTTGTCGAGCGAGCGAGAAGCCTCCCCACCAGTGCATTCATGTACTGATAATCCACCAGATTGCTTGTAGGATACGGGAGAACCTCGTTCGGTATAAAAATCTCCTTCGTGCGAGCTAAGGCATGGAGTTCGCTCTAAAGCATTGGAATGTTACGTCCGGAGCTGAAGCGCATATACAAGACATAATGTTAAAACATCGCCTATGTATCATTCCATAATTGTAGCCACTTGATACACTTTTATTATTTTGAGAGAGAGGACTTGAGCGACTTGTAATCTCGGCCTAGCACCGTTTGTAATACTTGTAAAATATCAATAAAGAGCTTGTTTTACTTTTATACTTGTGTTGTTCAATGCTTCCACTATTGATGACTTTGTGAACTTGTTACTAACCATCTATTCATTTCTTATTCTGCCACATTCAGACTATCTATGTGACTCTGTGGCTTAGTCTTTTTACTGTCTGTTCGGATCATGGCCTTGCACGGGTGCAGCTTGTGTTCGTGCGGCATCACGTTCAGATGTGATAGATCGTCCCGCGGGAGCACTGGTGCGGTAGTTTGCGCCTAGCGGGGACAGTCGATTACCTGCAGAAGATCGGGGCATGACAGATAGGGGGAGGATAGGTGTACGTGGGGATAGGAGAGGGTTGGTGGTGTTGAGAACTGGGGATCGAGGAAAAAATAAGATACAAGGATGTGAATTTAAGAAGTCATATATCCCCAAATTTTGTTGAAACCGTCAAAGAGTTTTTTAAAAATTACTAAAATGGCAGTAAAATATGCTCGATAATTTTTTCGTACATGGCATTACTTGACGGTTATCAATAAACCGTCAAGAAATATAATGGGTTTTCTTGACGCTTCATTTAAAATCGTTAAGGAATATGGTCAAATTTTAATACTTAACAGAAAAAGAGGTATTTTCTTTACGTATGTCTAAACCGTCAAAATTATTGCTTTCCTTAACGATTTTGAGCATACGTCAATAAATCGACCGTAAAAAAGGTTGTTTTTCTTGTAGTGACTATGTACAAGTATTCCTGTATAAGTACCTTGTTCGTATTAATCACACTCTACGTATGATTAACCAGGCCATGATCCATGTTCATGTTTCCAAGCCGATCACATATCTAAGCTAGTACTCACATACTTAGTGTAGTTTCTTATTCCTGATTCCCTATTTATGATATTTTATTACCTTCTCATTTATATTCTGTATTTTTATTTATCAGTTCATATCTCTTTTTCATGATTTTATTTTATTTTTATATTTCTTACTATTTACTATTTCATAGTCTTTATCATTTATTTGGAACTGTTGTTAGAGGTGTGCTTCGCTCCAATCCTGACTGGATATATTTTTTAGATAATTTAGATGACTGGTATCCTACATACTATGTGTCATGACCCAATCTTCCGTAAGTTTGATCGTCCCCGCTGAACGTGAATTACCACGTTGCAGCGCTCCCACAGGACGATCGTTCTCATCGGGACGTGATGCCGTGCAAGCCCGAAGTTGCGCTCCCACAAGGTGATGATGTTAAACATCATAGTTATCATCGAAACGACCAAGTTGTAAAGAAAGTCAAGTATTGTGTACCAAGCACACATCAGAGTAAATGCAGCGAGGCTCTCGATAAGGTCCAAATAAAAATATCACAAAGGCGAATGTCACAAATGTGATGCAATACTCTTGCTCTTGATCTTTCTCTTGCCCACAAAGGTACTTAACGTTCCATACATCATATCCCGTATATCCAAGCAGAGCCACTACATGTCACGCTCTATTTTTTGCTAAATTAATAATCGTCCCCAGGGCGAGATACCGTGCACGCGTAAGGTGCACGCGCACAAGGCCTACGTATAATGATATACTTTAGAACATATGCAACAGAGTACGTAAATGAGATATCACACATTGAGATATAGAAAAGTTCTCTTTATTGATAATGAACATCTGGTTACATACTTTTGACTCAAAAGTAATAAGGATGTCGCACGGACTTACAACTTGGACGCAAAATGAGATAGCCGATCCATATATTATATCCCTTACTAATATTTTAAAAAAGCAAACCACCTTGGGTGCGTGTTAGCACCATCACCTAGGAGCTTCAAAAGGTATGTGTGAGCTCCTTGAGGTTATGTACTTGCGCTCCAAAAGTCACAAACACGAACGCGCTAGATCAGTGAAAGGTTGGGGGAAGCTTCAGCTCCTCGCCGCGTTGCCTTGACTCGGGGAACCTGCTGCAACGAGGGTCGGTACTTCAAAAAGTACCGGTAAGGACGAGTTAACCCAACATACCAAATGGATACCGTATTCATGTGAACATGTAATATTATTATTATGTGATCTTTCTATCTTGCCTTATTTGAATTCTTTATATATACGATATAATTGAATGACATAACAAAATGTACCACCGTTCGGTGACTTTACCTGTCCCGTCTGAACCACTTATAAAAAACTTACCATGACCTTCTCTGCCACGAAGACATAGTTAGTTTGCACAGTTTAAATATACATAAGGATCACTGTCTTGACTAGCCATCGTGGACTATAGTCTAGATAGATGGCGATGTTTGCAGCTTAGGTAGTGAGCCCTGCTATAAACTGTCGCCATATCCATGCTAAGTTGCTAGCACGACTAATTATTGTTCCGCCCGGGATGAATCGGCCCCGGTGCCCCGGTGATCGTTCGTATGAATCATATACCTTGTGCACAAGTTTTCCATGACTATTGATGATCTAAAAACTAAGTAAACATACGAAGCATTTTAAGACATCAACATGAACAGAACTACTTTAGCATAGTGCGATGGCATAGTCTACTAGCTGATATGATCAATTCACAAGTTATGTACTACCCATTGAATAATTATAGATGAATAAGTTCTAACTACAGCTGAACACAAAATAGCTATATATATAGCGGACAAGTACGCAACAATGTGACCGTGTAGAATTTTATGTGATAAGCATTAAGTGTTTCAAGTCTACTTCTTCTTTTATCTTGACTCAATTTTATTCTTTTGATATCATTGATCGAAATACACAAACGAGTCAATTTATTAGGAATGAAGACTTGAAAGAAGGGAGAAAATTTAGGAGTAAGTCCACTGACAAGTTGGTGAATTGGGAGAGAGAAAAGACAGATCTTCAAGACTCCGCTTGCGTGTCGCCTACACGATCACCTGCACGCACCAACAGATGATCAATATCTCATGCTTCAGTCTCCAAGGGTTCGATACAAAATACAAAGAACAAAGACAATAAAATACATCAAAATAATTTAAGAAAATATAAGTCACAAAACCAACAAGAAAGCAGCCAATTGACACCGAAAACGGGCGAAGAAACCAGCGCAACAGAAAGACCCCTCTCGAATATGCCGCCGAGTGCTTCCTTGAGGCACGATCCGTTGAATGTGGGACCTAATTTTGAAGAAAATAATCCATAACGAGAAAATAATCTTGATTCAATCTGTCCCCATTGAACGATACCAAGTATTTCTTAGCCGCGCTCCCCGAATAGGGGGAACATGGCACTACATCTTAACTAACTAACAAAAAGTTTTGTCATCGAAACTTAGGATTAAAAACTACCCCTAAGAAATAATGAAAGAAAATTTTTCTTCATGTCTATTTTGAGTTTCCAGGTCGATTCCTCGACCGAGTGGTTCTGCCAAAGAACGCGCACAAGCTAGACTGCATAATTTCGTAACTGCTTCTCTTTTCGATCTAAGATCAGAACGCGCTCTTCAGCGTACGACAAGTCTGCCTGCAGATCCAGCTGACTAAAATCTACCATGTGGTTTGGGTCATGCACATACTTCCTAAGCTGTGACACATGGAAAATATTATTCACGTCTAACAGGACTGGTGGTAATATAATTTGATAGGCAACTGAAGTGACTCGCTTGAGGACTTTTAACGGGCCAACGAATCTCATAACTCCTCGTATAGGAGAGACCTTCAAAAATAAATGGTCACCTTTGAAGAACTCAAGGGGTCGATGACGAATGTCGACATAACTCTTCTGCCGACTTTGTGCTACTTTTAGTAGCTCTCGGATCAATCGAACCTTTTGGACTATTTGTTCAACTAGTTTCGGCCTAAGGATTTGATGCTCCCCAACTTTATCCCCGAAGATCGGTGACCTACACTTCCGTCCATACAGAGCCTCGTACAAAACCATTTGGATGTTTGACTAATAACTGTTGTTATATGCAAATTCGGCCAACGGTAGGTGGACGTCCCAACTTGACTTTGAATCGATTGCACAGAGATGCAGCATATCTTTGATTACCTGATTCACCCACTTTGTTTGGCCATCGGTTTGAGGATGGTAGGCTGAGATGATCTTCAACTTGGTCGTCATCGCTGACTAAAGGCTCTCCCAGAAATGTGATAGGAATCGTCCGTCCCGATCTGATACTTTAGAAACTAGCACTCCGTGCAGCCGAACTTGCCACTCATCTAAACTAACACAAATTGATAGTGAATGCAAACAGTTATATGGTGATCTTTCTAATTGAATTCCAGATTTATTTCATGGAAGAGGTATGACATGTCAAGAAAAACTGTAAAGCAGGTTAAGCATACAAGCATTCAACTCAAGCAAATATACAAGTAGATATATCCAACTCAAAGGAAGCTAGCATGCAAACCGTTCTACTCAAATTCGAAGCAAAACGTGAATCTATCGACCCAAAATCCAAGCCTCAATATCAATCCTCAAACCATGCCATAATCCAAGCCTTACTAATCCAATCATCGATATGCATACTCTTGCTCGAGGCAAGGTGGTCACCCACCGTCTACACGAAAAGAACAAACCAAACCAAACCAAACCAAAGCAAACCAACTCTTATTTATATGAAGTCACTGGCCAAGCCATAAAATGACTAATCATTTACAGTTCTATCCGATCCAGCACTGAGTAGCTAGCCCCCCTGGTCGTATCGAACTGTCGGTACCGTGCCCAAGACACATTACCATTTGTTTCCTCCATGTCCAAACTATTCAGGTGCCCCAGAATATATCATGATCGAGAAAACCATATCCTGTGCGCAACAGGTTATCCGTGACCAATACAAACTCCAACAGTAGGTATGACAAAATAATCGAGCCTTCTCGTTCCACCAAACGATACTTGCCTCAATCCATCCAATTCCATAACCTTTCTCCAATAATAGCCCAAGGCACCATTTCAAGTTATCCCCATAGGCACTATGCCATTTCTTGACACAATGCTCTAATTGGTGCAACATCCCTCGCTCCAAAAGCTCCATGGAACAATGCCCCAACAGTGGCACAATGCCCACTTCGATACAATTGTCTAGTTTTGAACCACAACTACATGCTTTGCTTGACAAAGCATCCAATATGATACTCGTGCATAATGCACGCTTCTAGCTCACTCGAAGTGCCTCGATGTTCCAACCAAGATGATCCACTTAAACTCCAACTGTCCAAACGTAAGTCCAACTCAGGCTATAAATCATATCCAACCAAATGACGCATACTCTTTAAATTCCACAGTATGGTACTTCTAATATTTTAGTCCAAGTGTTCAAGCCATTACATATGTTCCATATTATTAGGCATGAAGGAGTAGAGGAGAAGGGACAAAGCCCATTCACTAAGTCTGAATCCGTAAAGCACCATACCTTGCCAATACGGCCGATTCTTTAAACTCGTGGTCCGATACAAAGTACGATCTACTCAATTGGTATGACCGTGCAAGAATATCGTGCTCTCCAAATCATCCAACTGATCTGACTAAGGAAGACGGTATTATCGCTCCAAATCCCACCATCATTGCACTTCTCTAAACGTACACCTGAATCCATCGAACTCTGCATGCGATCTGTACATAAAACCAACTAAAAATAATACTTGCTCCCAAATCCCACAATCGAAATATACCCAACCATTGTCTCGTTTAATCGGACTCAGCATAATACATCATGCGGTTGCGGAGAATTACATAATATACCACTTAGAATCAGGTTCGTCCTCGAACCAACTAGTTTACATTCCTTTCTCATATGTCGATTGCCTAATTTATAACTCTGCTCCATGTAACTCATAATCCATTGATCCAGACTCAACATCTCGCATCGCGTCTAACACTGGCACCAATTCTATATTTTCACATCCTTATTGCAGCTCAATTCGAATTCTACATATCGCTTAGTTTGGATCATACACATATTTAAGACGTCCCTGAAATACATGTAATTCAGCCGAGCTTAGCGATAGCAGATTTGGACAAGTTATAAGGATATCTTTATGTTCGAGACATTCATCACTTCACTCTCGACTGAACCAATCCTGACGATCATCCAAAACACATTCACACAAGTGCTATTCTCAAATGCGATAATTTACCACTGACGATCTTCCCACCTGACTCAATTCGGTTCGTATTCTGGCTTAATCCATCTGACTATTTTCGAATCCACACTAGCACCGTCCAAGCTCAACCAACAAAACTCTATCATGACTCCAATCGCACCATATTTCGCATGCACCATCTCCAAATAATATCTCATTCTTTAAACGATCATCACAACTGATTGTCACGCTCCAATCCCAAAATATATGGAACCAGGCCACGTGGCATTGGCCAGCTGACACGTCACTAAGGGATTACCCAATTTAATGGACCCAAAGGAACGTGCTACGCTGTCCTAAAATACTACAAGTTTAATACAAGTAAAGTCTAATCACATCCATAAAATATCAAGAAATAAGTGCTGAATATATAGATGCTAAGTCTGAAATATCATAGTACACCTCAGATAAGTCTGGTGGAAACAAATCCACTACAAAAGATAAAGTGCAGAAAAAAGATAAGACTAGAATATCGCCTAGCTAGGTAATGAAGCTCTGTCTTCAGATGATCATTCCACTGGAGATCAGTGGGAAAGAGGCTTCTGCTCCGGGTGCACAAAGATTAGGAGAAGAGTTCAGCTCCAGTGCACTTACTACTAATGATCAGGCAGACTCTGATGACAGCTCCTCTAACTCCTCCTCAGTGGCATATCTAGTCTCCTGTCCAGGTCCATACACTGTGGGGTAGAATGCCTCATCTAAATCTGGAAGGGAACCAGGTCCTCAGTGGGACGTAACAAGATACATAAAAGCATGCCATGTATATAAATACTGAATAAATAAATAGAGGGTGTGCTAGCCATCTAAGTGAATGCAATGTGAGACAACTTAGTACGTATGGGAAAGTGTGGCTTGACATATGCTGACGTAATTCACCAACCGTAGTGACTGGCTAGTATATGCCACATATGCCCCCATTCGAGGGCACTCTGCAATTGTCCATCTCCGAGGAGCATGGTATCTGTAATATATATATATAACGTCCGTATCACTCCGTCGAGTGCGGTATCTGTATAAAAGAGGTGGATGTCCCATACGCCTACTAATTGTTCTCCCCGCCCAATGCGGATACACAAGTCAAATATACGACGTATATAACATGTGCTATATGCCAAGTCATAACTTTCCTGAATATTTTTGATTTCGTGCTAAGCCATGATGCACGTCACACGTACTGGTAGCTAATCGAGTACGCAACTCGCATCCTAAAATAAAGTACAACCTTGTTGCGTGTACAAGTATTAGGGTCTAGGAGGATATTAGGATACCCTCGCAGCTGTCAGGTAGGGCTGCTAAAGTCTAAGTCAGCTATAC
>JAYESA010000001.1:169025323-169047823 GCA_036927795.1 Iris macrosiphon
CCTATTAATTGGAAAATTGCACAATTACGCAATTATTTGGGAAAAATACCCTATTCCTGATGTAAACCCCCTGATTTTCAAGAATTTTTAAATTTAAATTTTTACAATTTTTCTGGAATTTTCTTGGATTTTTCTGTAATTAAATTCAGGTATTTTAATTATTAAAGGATTTTTAAATGTTAATAAATAATATTAAAATATTATGAAAATAATATTTTATGGTGTAAAATAGAAAACCAGACATAGGGTAATTTTTCGGGAATTTATTGGACCCCGGAGGGATTTTTTTTTAAAGCCCTAAATACTAATTAAATATTAAACCAATTATTAAACCAAAATAAACCGAACCAAACTGAACCGGCCTGGGTTCAATTGAACCAAACCCAACTTAAGCCTAACGGGTCGGACCCGGGTCTAACCCGTGACCCGCAACCCGTTTCGACCCAAACCCGTTTTCTTAGCGGATCGGGCCGGATCCGCCGATGACCCGACCCGGCCGCTCGTTAACCCGAAAACTCCTCTCCTCCCTCCCCGACTGCTCAGCTCCGTAACCGTCGCCGCTCGCATCGCTCCGGCTACCGGAACGTTCGCCGCCGCCGCCCGATGGCATCCCCGACCCTCCGCCTCCTCTCTCCCTCACCGGCCGCCCCTCCGACTTCTTCTCCGGCTATATAAAGCCTACGCCGGAGCCCAATTCTCCCCGTCTCGTCGCAGCCCTTCGCCGGAGCCCGTCCCCAGCAGCCGCCGGCCGAACCCTAACTCCTTCCTCCCCTGGCTCCGCCTCCCTCCGCCTGAGCCGTCCTTCGCAGAACCCGCCTCCGCCCTCAGCCCGCAAATCCCTCCGCTCCACAGAACCTTCCCGACCCCGATCCGCTGCCCCGCCGTCCAGCCTCAGACCCTGCAGCGCCGGCCGCCTCTACACCCGGCCGCCTCCGGACAGCGCCGCCGACCCAGCTCCGGCCAAGCACAGCCACCTCCGACGAGTTTCCAGAACCCTAATCGAAACCCTAGGTCGAGCAACAGTGGACACAGTGTCGCGTGTCGGACACGAGTTAGACACGAGGAATTTACTGATTTTCGACTCTGTTCAGGTACTCGTAATTTTCTCCTCGTAGCTCTGATTTCTATTCCGTCTTTTGCATCGTGAAGCCTGTATGACCCTCTCGGTGCCCGTAAAAATCGCTCGGTGCATCGCGTCCTGTGGTGATCGCACACCGCGATCCAAAAACAAGAAAAAACCAATGCCCCGATTCACCCCGGAATCGAGTACGCCCCGTCAAACGGGACGACTTGGTCGTGTGCGGTCTTCACAGATACGTGCGCGTCGTTGATACGGACGTGCGGGATTTCGCAAAAGCAGATTTGGATGTGCGTGCACACCGGAATCAGTACGTATCCGCGGACATCGCCCCGTATCTGACTTTTCTGGATCTTGCTGTAACTTAGTGTACACACGTCGGATCGAGACGAAACTTACGCCATCGGACTCGTAGCAATACGCTGGTCCTGTGAGCCAAGTTTGGTTCGATTCTGAGAACGTTGACAAAATCGTGTGTCGTGGGCCCCACAGGCTCCACCAGACGGGCGATTTTGAGAACGGCTCATCGGAATCCAATTCTGGAAGTTCCGTTGGGTTCGTATCATCGTTCCTGACCTGTTGACACTAAGTTGGACTATTTTTGAGACCTTTAATCCTGACGCATTTTTGGTGCAAAGGGGCCCACATCTTATTTGGATGTGCGTGCACACCGGAATCAGTGCGTATCCGCGGACATCGCCCCGTATCCGAATTTTCTGGATCTTGCTGTAACTTAGTGTACACACGTCGGATCGAGACGAAACTTGCGTCATCGGACTCGTAGCAATACGCTGGTCCTGTGAGCCAAGTTTGGTTCGATTCTGAGAACGTTGACAAAATCGTGTGTCGTGGGCCCCACAGGCTCTACCAGACGGGCGATTTTGAGAACGGCTCATCGGAATCCAATTTTGGAAGTTCCGTTGGGTTCGTATCATCGTTCCTGACCTGTTGACACTAAGTTGGACTGTTTTTGAGACCTTTGACCCTGATGCATTTTTGGTGCAAAGCGGCCCACATCTAGACCCCGCCTTGACCCGAAAATGATATTTTTGTCCTTGTCTCCAAATTGGACTCAAGGACAGGCGTTTCTAACTGATTGATATCTTCTGGACCTGATGGTGATGTCTATTTCAGCAACCGGAGTACTGCCTGCAATCCCCGCTGAAGTCAGAGCTACAATTGGAGACAAAACCCAGGCAAGTATACCTTGCCAAATCTTGCAGTTTTGATACTTGTCTCCTGGTTTTACTATTCATTATCGTGCAAGATACTTGTACAATATTTGCATGTTTTTCAGTTGTTACTTTCCTATCATATATAGTTCTTGATGTGCTCTGATTTATTCCTGCTGCTCTAGTCATATTTTCTCGGTTTGCGTGCATGTACATTATTTGCACTTTCCTTGGATCACTACTTGTTCCATAGACATATTGTGATGGTATATGTTTACTCTACATTCTTGGAGTTGACTTGACTGATTTCTTTAGTTCCTTGATGGTTGTTATTGGGCATTGACTACACTTGAGCAATCTCGATTGTGAGTACCCATTGTACTGCAATAGAGAATTGTTCATTTGACTACCTCTTTCGTGAGCTCCCGTTGGGCTGCGAAAGAGCCATACTATAGACTGTGAGTCCCCGTTGGACTGCTTTCTATAGGATCGTGATCTCCCATTGAGATGCGGTTACCCCGATTGCTTGTAGTCAAGTTTGATAACATCACTGGCATGCCACTGTCTTAGACGTAGTGATTTTTTGTGACTTATTTGCTTGTGTTACTTTCTTCACTATCTTGCATGTCATTTACTGTATTTTGGCTCGTATTCTTTTGTATCTTGCTATGTCCCCTGAGGACCTGGTTTTGTTCTCCAGATTTAGCAGACGAGGAGTACCGCAGCTTACGGACCAACACCAGACGAGAGTTGATTGCAGTTGATGGCCCTGCTTCTTAGTTACTTTCTAGCATGTTTTAGTTATCTCTTTCTTGTCTTTATTTTCGGTAGTGGATTTGTCTCCACCCGACTTATTATTATTTTTTGCTGGATATTCGACAGTGACTTTACTTTCAGCATTTAAACCAGCTTTGTTTTTAGTTCATGTTGTTCTATGGATGATATTAGTTAACCCTGACTAATATAGTACAGCTTAAATACACTCCGATGGATCCATTAAATTGGGTTTTGTCCATCGGTGTGTGCTGCTGGCCATTGCCACGTGTCCAGTCCCTCGATATTTTGGGACTGGGGCGTGACATGGTTTTTGTGGTGGCCCATGCAGGTCCACGACAAAATTGTTCGATTTCAACTTAGGGACCGAACAGGCCTGCAATAAGAATAGGATAAGTTTATAGGATCTCATCCACTTGCTTGAAACGTTATTGATATCTATATCGGATTCGAACCATTTTCTTGAAATTGCATCCTGCCTTGATTCCTGAGCGCCTCTCATTATTTATTTTGGTTGCAGAGTTATGGATTCACGAGCAAACGACGAGGCTCCTACAATATCACCATGAGATGTTGTAGTAACCAACGAAGATGAAGCGACACCAGTTGATGAAGGACGATCAGCTCAACAAGCAAGTCATCATGCTACGAGAATCCAGCAAAATGACAATCCACCATCGACGCAATTGCCCGTAATTCCACCAGGGCAGGCCATGGACGGGCAGCAGATGTTTCAAATGATCTATGCAATAATGCAAGCTCAACAAGAGGCTTGGAGTCGCAGCTTAGTAACCGTACTAGAGCAGGCACGACGACCAACGACGGGTTCTATCGCCGATTTTTGCCAGCTGAAGCCCCGTACCTTCTCAGGAAAAGAGGAGGCCACAGAAGTTCATGAATGGCTCACCAACATTCAACATCAATTAGAAGCAGCTGAACTTCCAAGGGAGCGTTGGATGACTGCCGTCAGAATGCAGTTGACGGATAATGCTCATCACTGGTGGCTATCTGAAGAGACCCGGCTCGGACCAGACCGAGTCACTTGGGAAGAGTTCTCTAGACTCTTTCTGGAGATGTACATTCCAGCCATTGCTCGATCAGAACTTCGGGACAAGTTTAATTGCCTCAACCAGGACAATCTGACAGTGGAAGAGTACAACACGAAGTTCATTCGTCTGAGTCGTTTTGCCCCTACTTTGATTCAGACAGAAGAAGAAAAGGCTGAGAAGTTCTTCGACGGACTAAACATTGAGCTACAGAAACTGATTGGATCCATTGCGCCTACATCTTATCCGGACGTCCTTGCTGCAGCACGATGCATGGAGCGTATCATCAGGAGAGAGACCAATCTGAAGAGGACATACACATCAGCAACAGTCGGAGCACCACAGGAAGAAGTTGCAAAAAGACTTCACAGTCACCAGCCACCAGAAGTATCTCCACAGGCAATACCTATCTGTCCATATTATCACAGGCGAGGCCATATTGAGGACCAGTACAGACGCAAAAAGAGATTATGTTTAGCTTGCGGATCCAGTCAGCATATATTAAGGGAATGCCCAGAGCATCGAGAAAGAGCACCAAAAGTTAACCAACAAGTGTTACCAGTACCGGGGCCAATCTATCCAGCGGTAGGAGCACCACAAACAGAAGTTCAAGAAGTCCTACCACCAGCTTCAGGAGGGTATCAGCCGAGGCCACCTTTGATACCTCAGGCACTACTCTTCCAGCAGGCTCAGCAGCAGCAGAGGAATCGACGACAAGGACGTGGATAAGCCCTGACGATGTCTTTGGAGAACGCGCAGAACCAAGGAGTATCTAATGCGCGTAAGTTCTTGTAGTTTTCTGTTTCTAGATCGTGCCTATTGGTTCGTGACCCTAGCCTTACCCTGATAATCTTAACTGTTAATAATTGATAACCTAGTGTTAATCTAGTTTTGAACTTGATAATAACCAAGAATTGTTAAACTAATATGTTTTAAATATAACCTGGTTTTCTAAAACAGTAATTTTCTAGATTTCCCACATTTGGAAAATTGTATAACTTTTAATACTTAGGGAAATAATTTTTCCTAGGTGTTACTCTCAAACCTTGATTCTCCTTGATTTGGTTGTGCTTCGAACAATGGTTGCAACCGTGTTATCTCTGTTGACCGGTTATTCTTTGATTGCGAGGACACAATCCTCTTAAGGGGGGTAGATTGTAAACCCCCTGATTTTTAAGAATTTTTAAATTTGGATTTTTACAATTTTTCTGGAATTTTCTGGAATTTTCTTGGATTTTTCTGTAATTAAATTCAGGTATTTTAATTATTAAAGGATTTTTAAATGTTAATAAATAATATTAAAATATTATGAAAATAATATTTTATGGTGTAAAATAGAAAACCAGACATAGGATAATTTTCCAGGAATTTATTGGACCCCGGATGGATTTTTTTTAAAGCCCTAAATACTAATTAAATATTAAACCAATTATTAAACCAAAATAAACCGAACCAAACTGAACCGGCCCGGGTTCAATTGAACCAAACCCAACTTAAGCCTAACGGGTCGGACCCGGGTCTAACCCGTGACCCGCAACCCGTTTCGACCCAAACCCGTTTTCTTAGCGGATCGGGCCGGATCCGCCGCTGACCCGACCCGGCCGCCCGTTAACCCGAAAACTCCTCTCCTCCCTCCCCGACTGCTCAGCTCCGCAACCGCCGCCGCTCGCGTCGCTCCGGCTACCGGAACGTTCGTCGCAGCCGCCCGATGGCATCCCCGACCCTCCGCCTCCTCTCTCCCTCACCGGCCGCCCCTCCGACTTCTTCTCCGGCTATATAAAGCCTACGCCGGAGCCCAATTCTCCCCGCCTCGCCGCTGCCCTACGCCGGAGCCCGTCCCTGTCGTCCCCAGCAGCCGCCGGCCGAACCCTAACTCCTTCCTCCCCTGGCCCCGTCTCCCTCCGCCTGAGCCATCCTCCGCAGAACCCGCCTCCGCCCTCAGCCCGCAAATCCCTCCGCCCCACAGAACCTTCCCGATCCCGATCCGCTGCCCCGCCGTCCAGCCTCAGACCCTGCAGCGCCGGCCGCCTCTACACCCGGCCGCCTCCGGACAGCGCCGCCGACCCAGCTCCGGCCAAGCACAGCCACCTCCGGCGATTTTCCAGAACCCTAATCGAAACCCTAAGTCGAGCAACAGTGGACACAGTGTCGCGTGTCGGACACGAGTTGGATACGAGGAATTTACTGATTTTCGACTCTGTTCAGGTACTCGTAATTTCCTCCTCGTAGCTCTGATTTCTATTCCGTCTTTTGCATCGCGAAGCCTGTATGACCCTCTCGGTGCCCGTGCAAACCGCTCGGTGCATCGCGTCCTGTGGTGATCGCACACCGCGATCCAAAAACAGGAAAAAACCAACGCCCCGATTCATCCCGAAATCGAGTACGTCCCGCCAAACGGGACGACTTGGTCGCGTGCGGTCTTCACAGATACGTGTGCGTCGTTGATACGGACGTGCGAGATTTTACAGAAGCTGATTTGGATGTGCGTGCATACCGGAATCAGTGCGTATCCGCGGACATCGCCCCGTATCCGACTTTTCTGGATCTTGCTGTAACTTAGTGTACACACGTCGGATCGAGACGAAACTTACGCCATCGGACTCGTAGCAATACGCTGGTCCTGTGAGCCAAGTTTGGTTCGATTCTGAGAACGTTGATAAAATTGTGTGTCGTGGGCCCCATAGGCTCCACTAGACGAACGATTTTGAGAACGGCTCATCGGAATCCAATTCTGCAAGTTCCGTTGGGTTCGTATCATCGTTCCTGACCTGTTGACACTAAGTTGGACTATTTTTGAGACCTTTGACCCTGACGCATTTTCGGTGCAAAGCGGCCCACATCTGGACCCCGCTTTGACCCAAAAATGACGTTTTTGCCCTTGTCTCCAAATTGGACTCAAGGACAGGCATTTCTAACTGATTGATATCTTCTGGAACTGATGGTGATGTCTATTTCAGCAACCGGAGTACTGCCTGCAATCCCCGCTGAAGTCAGAGCTACAATTGGAGACAAAACCCAGGCAAGTATACCTTGCCAAATCTTGCAGTTTTGATACTTGTCTCCTGGTTTTACTATTCATTATCGTGCAAGATACTTGTACAATATTTGCATGTTTTTCAGTTGTTACTTTCCTGTCATATATAGTTCTTGATGTGCTCTGATTTATTCATGCTGCGCTAGTCATATTTTCTCGGTTTGCGTGCATGTACATTATTTGCACTTTCCTTGGATCACTACTTATTCCATAGACATATTGTGATGGTATACGTTTACTCTACATTCTTGGAGTTGACTTGACTGATTTCTTTAGTTCCTTGATGGTTGTTATTGGGCATTGACTACACTTGAGCAATCTCGATTGTGAGTACCCATTGTACTGCAATAGAGAATTGTTCATTTGACTACCTCTTTCGTGAGCTCCCGTTGGACTGCGAAAGAGCCATACTATAGACTGTGAGTCCCCGTTGGACTGCTTTCTATAGGATCGTGATCTCCCATTGAGATGCGGTTACCCCGATTGCTTGTAGTCAAGTTTGATAACATCACTGGCATGCCACTGTCTTAGACGTAGTGATTTTTCGTGACTTATTTGCTTGTGTTACTTTCTTCTCTATCTTGCATGTTATTTACTGTATTTTGGCTCGTATTCTTTTGTATCTTGCTATGTCCCCTGAGGACCTGGTTTTGTTCTCCAGATTTAGCAGACGAGGAGTACCACAGCTTACGGACCAACACCAGACGAGAGTTGATTGCAGTTGATGGCCCTGCTTCTTAGTTACTTTCTAGCATGTTTTAGTTATCTCTTTCTTGTCTTTATTTTCGGTAGTGGATTTGTCTCCACCCGACTTATTATTATTTCTTGCTGGATATTCGACAGTGACTTTACTTTCAGCATTTAAACCAGCTTTGTTTTTAGTTCATGTTGTTCTATGGATGAGATTAGTAAACCCTGACTAATATAGTACAGCTTAAGTACACTCCGATGGATCCATTAAATTGGGTTTTGTCCATCGGTGTATGCTGCTGGCCATTGCCACGTGTCCAGTCCGTCGATATTTTGGGACTGGGGCGTGACATCTGAAAATGCTGAAATGTACAGAACTGAGGGAGAATGCTGTGTGAGGGCCCTGAGGAGGGGTGGGGGTGAGCCTGGGCAGGGGCTGGACCTGGTTTTGGGTGATGCGGGTCACCGTATTAATTAATTAGAAATTAATGCGCACGGTGTTTACTAATTATTTAAAAATAGGTAGGGCCATAATTTTAATATGGTGTAAATATACTAATTGTAGTATACTCAAAGTAGAATAATAACATAATTTTTGTTTGGGCAAAACAGGTGCCTGTTGGGCCTCTAATCTCTATTGGAATATAGATGGGTATAGGTCTGGAAATTAAATAGAAATTAAATACGGACGTTTGTAACGATATTTGCACGACTAAAACGAGGCTCATACCAGCGTATTTGTGAGTTGCACAAAGTACAGAATAATAGACTGGCATGTCTAGGAGAGGTATGTGAATTTTGTTTGGGGATAACAGTCAGTGTAATGCTCTAAAAATTTTTGTGATGGACAGGTGCACAAATCAATAGGATATGTAAGCAAAATAAATTAAAATATTGCAATAAATCCTAAATTGCTAAAAATAATCCCAAAATACTAAAATCTGGTCGAGGGAGTTTACAATCTACCCTTCTTAGAGCATTTCGTCCTCGAAATAAAAACAGACATATAATGAATTCTAAAGATTGATTTAAAATATTAGGACATACCCTGGTCTGGGGATAGATGGGGGAAACGTTGTCGAATATCCTCTTCTCGTTCCCAGGTTGACTCGCCTGGTGCATGATATCTCCATGCAATATGAACTAGAGGGATAGTCTGGCCTCGCAACACCTTCTCGCTTCGATCTTGGATCTCTACGGGCTCCTCCTGGTATGATAAACTTGGGTAGACAGTGATCTCTGAATGGTCCAGCACATGACTCGGATCTGGAATGTACCTCCTTAGTTGAGATACGTGGAAGACGTCATGTACTCCTTCCAATGTCTGAGGTAAGGCTAGCTTGTAAGCAACTTTTCCGATGCGTTCCAACACATCGAAGGGTCCGATGTACCTCGGACTCAGTTTTCCTCTTTATTCAAATCTGATAGTTCCTCGGGTAGGTGAGATCTTCAAAAACACATATTCTCCCACTTAGAATTCTAGAGGTCTTCGATGTACGTTTGTCCAGTGCTTTTTGTTTGTCCTGCGTTGCTCGCAGGTGTCCTTGGATCTTCTTTACCTTCTCCACCGTACGAACGACCAATTCAGGTCAGGTACTTGTCACGGATCTTATCTTGTTGGCACTCTACCCTTTTTACCTCGAACCTGAGGTTTTTCCTACTTTACTTCATGCGTACCCTTTATCCAACTACATGGGTACCATCAGGTTTATAACTGGTCGTACATTATTGGTAGTTCATGATATACAACTCAAGGCTAACATCTGTCGATACACTCTCCTTCAATCTAATTGCTCTATTCCTGATACTAGCTTTAACTAATCGATTTATCGAAGGTGAAAACACGAGACTAAAAGTCGCTGACTACCCAAATAAGTCAAGTACATCAAATTTAATTTGGAAACTACCTGTAGTATTTAGCTATCACTTCATCCAAATGTTTGAGCCTAGTAATCAATGTCTAGCAATCTACCTATCTGTTTTTGCTTAGTCCTGATCATTATCTAGAGGGAGATTTTTTTTTTTTTTTTGTCGAATACTGTAAGTCACCAGGTAACTAGGGTTAACTGTCACGCCCCAATCTCCCGCAAGCTCCATAGTCCCCGCTAAACGTGAATCACCACGTTGCAGCTCTCCCGCAGGACTATCATTCTCATCGGGACGTGATGCCGTACGAGCCTGGAGTTGCGCTCGTACAAGGCGATGTTGTCAAACACCAAAGTTATCATAGAAATGACCAAGTTGCAGCGGAAGTCAAGTATTGTGTACCAAGCACACATCAGAGTAATACGCAACGAAGCTCTCGATGGGGTCCAAATGAAATACCCCAAGGCAATGCCACGAAGGCGATGCCTCAAAGGCGATGAAATACTCTTGCTTTTTTCTCTAGCCCACAAAGGTACTTACAGTTCATACATCATGTCTCGTATATCCAAGCAGCGCCACTACACCTGCGTACCTGAAATAATGCCCACAAATATGGGTCAGTACACAGCCGTACTGGTGAGCGGGGTAACCCACTCGTCTAAGCCAACACTAAGTAAAATAGTGAATGCAAACAGTTAAATGGTGATCTTTCTAGTTGAATCCTAGATTCATTTCATGGCATAGGGATGACATGTTAAGGAAAGCTGTAAAGCAGTTTAAGCATGCAACATTCAACTCAATCCAATCGACAAGCAATATAACCCAACCGAAGAAAACTAGCATGCAACCGTCTTGCTCAAGTCCAAGCAACACGATAACATATCGAACCATCATCCAAGCCTCAATATCCATCCTCAACCAACACTTATAATCCAATCTCAAAGTGCACACTCTTGCCGAGGCAAGGTGGCCGCGCCTACACGAAGCCAAACCAACAAAAGAAAAGCAAGCCAACACTAGTCTATATGAAGTCACTGGCCAAGCCATAAAGGACATATGATCGGACTGATCAAATGCGGTTCTATTCGAAACAATGCTAAGTAGCTAACCCACCTGAATCACATCCAACCGCCGGCACCGCGCCCATGGCACGTTACCAAGTTGTCTCCTCCATGGCCGAACGGTCCCGGTGCCCCGGAGCCTTCCCGTTCGAGGAGACCAAACCCCGTGCAACACAGGTTGTCCGTGACATGCAGACACCAAGTAGGTATGACGAGAGGATCGAACATTCTCACCCCACCAAGCGATCCTAGACTCGTTCCATGAATTATCCAACCAAAATATCCATAACCATTCTTCCAACATATTGTCCAAGGCACAATCACAAGTGATTCCATAGGCACAATGCCTCTTCTCAATAATGTTTCCAAATTGGTGCAGCACCCATGCTCAAAGCAATCCTATGGCACAATGCCCCAACAGTGGCACAATGCCCTCGCCGATGCAGTTGTTCGGTTTCGAACCACAACTGCACGATTTGCTTGACAAAGCGTCCAAGTGATACTCGTGCACGGATGCACGCTCGCTCGCCCAAATCCTATATGTTTCCAATGCCTCAATGTATCATTCCAACTGTCCAAGCATAATCCTAATCATTCAACCAACTGCCTCAAATGTAGTATTCCAACTCTAGCTCCAACTATCCATACGTGCAAATCAATTCAAGCCACAATCCTACTCAAGCAAACGACGTACACTCTATGCATGCCTCAGTGTAGTGATTCCCAATGTTCCAGTCCGAGTGTTCAAGCCTATTACATGTTTTCTATATTATTAGGCATGAAGGAGTAGAGAAGAAGAGAAAGAGCCCACTCATAATGTTTGATTCTGTTAAGCATCATGTCCTGCCGATACGGCCAATTCTTTGAACCCGTGGTCCGATGCAAAGCACGATCTACTCAATTGGTATGACCGTGCGAGCAGGCCGTGCTCTACAAATCATCCGACCGATCGGACTAAGGAAGATGGCATTATCATTCCAATCCAGCTATCTCAGTACTGCTCTGAACGAGCACCTGATTTCCATCGAACCCGCTAGCCATCTGCACATGAAACCAACTCAATTAATACTTCTTCCCAAAATCTAATAAATCAAATGTAACCAGCATTTGTTTCATTCAATCCGACTCAGCGTAACGCACCGTGCGGTTGTGGGCGTTACATTAACCACTATTATTTGCTACCCTTTTGGCAGTCTAGTATAGCATTGTACTGGCTTAACCAGTCCATGCCTAAGACAACGTCGAAGTTTGGCATTGGAAGTACCAAGAATCGCGCTCTCATTACTCTACTATACACGACTACCGAGCACATTTTAATAGTGCTGGTAATTGGTACGATGCCTACTCCGGTAAAATTTTTCCAGTACTTAGGCAATGGGGAAGTAGCTATTTATGCATGGCTATAAAACTACTAGATATGAAAGATAGTGTAGTGCCAGAATCAAATAATACGGTTGCAGGTAATGACGCAACTAAAATGGTACCTGTAAAGGTTTTACCTTCCGGCTCCTCTGCAACTGCTGCTAGTTCAAAGGCCTGTCCGTGCCTTTGCCCTCCGGTCTGTTGTCTGGCTTGGTTGAACTGTGTTTCCTGGGTGGCCAAGGGTGGTCCCCTCTGAAATCTTCCAGACGCTGGGGGATGCTGACCTCCAGTAGAGGGTAGCATTCTCTGGGCTGGTGCTGCTGGTCTTTGCCCGTCCTGGGGTGCTGCCTCTCTGTGTTGTGGGCAGTCTTTGGCCATATATTGACTTGCTCCATATATCAGGCATAGTCCATGCTTCCTTCGGCAGTCATTGACATAATGCCCCCTCTTGCCACAATGGTGACAAGTCGGAAGCTTCTTGTTTTGATATGGCCCGGTCTTGTGTTGTATCTGATTTCCCGGGCGACGGATTGGTCCTCCTGCTCTGGGCTGATTTCTGGCTGGTTTGGTTGGGTTAGAGCGCCTTGCTCCTCGGCCAATGGCTTCCTGTATTCTTGCCTCTGAAAGAACCTCCTTATAGGAGATCCTCGACTGCGTCGTAGTATACCTTTGGAGCTCGAAGGTAAGGCCGTGATGGAACCTCATGGCCTTCTCCAGCTCGTTAGGTATCAGGATGGCCCCAAATCAACTAAGTCGACTGAATTCTGCGTCATAGGCGTCGACGGTCATATTTTCTTGTTCCAAATGCAGGAACTGGGAGTACAGAGCATTTTTGACCGTGGCTGGGAAGTACTTTGCATTGAAGTATTCCAGGAATTGCTTCCAAGTATAGTTCTTGCCGATGCTGCGCTCTATGGAGTCCCACCAGTGATGGGCGTTGCCTTTTAGTTGGGCCCTCACTGCGGTCATCCATAGGTCGGGATGAAGCTGTGAACTCTCCAGCAGCATCTCCGTGTTGGAGACCCAATCTAAGATTTCCTCCGAAGTTTCGCTGCCCGTAAAGGTTCTCGGGCCCATCCGGCGAAAGCCTCAGACAGTGCCAGCTGGTTGGACAAGTGCTGGTGTCGGGGCAGCTGTCCTCTCCAGAGCTGTCATCAAGCTCTGTCTCAGGGCTTCAGTCTGTTGCCACTGAGCCTGCAACATGGCTTGGAAAAATTGGAACATCTGAGGCTGTCCCTCAGGTTGTGGCATCAGGGCTGGAAGGGGTAGAGGTGGAGGCAAAGGTGTCTCCGCCTGCGGTGTTGGTGCCTGGGAAGTTTGTGTCACGCCCCAAACTCCCGCAAGCCCGATAGTCCCCGCTGAACGTGAAACCACCACGTTGCAGCTCTCCCGCGGGACAATCGTTCTATTCGGGACGTGATGCCGTACGAGCCTGGAGTTGCGCTCGTACAAGGCGATGTTGCTAAACACGAAAGTTATCATCGAAACAACCAAGTTACAGCGGAAGCCAAATGTGTACCAAGCACACATCAGAGTATACGCAGCGAAGCTCACGATAGGGTCCAAATGAGATGCCCCGAAGGCCACGCCACCAAGGCGATACCACGGAGACGATGAAATAACTCTTGCTCTTTCTCTAGCCCACAAAGGTACTTACAGTTCATACATCTTGTCCCGTATATCCAAGCAACGCCACTACGCCTGTGTACCTGAAATATTGCCCACAAACGTGGGTCAGTACACAACCGTACTGGTGAGCGGGGTAACCCACTCGTCTAAGCCGACACTAAGTAAAGTAGTGAATGCACACAGTTATATGGTGATCTTTCTAGTTGAATCCTAGATTCTTTTCATGGCATATGGATGACATGTTAAGGAAAGCAGTAAAGCAGTTTAAGCATGCAAGCATTCATTCTCAAACCAAATGACAAGCAGTTTATATATAGCCGACCCGTCTAACTCCATGCCATCGTTTGCACGATAACATATCGAACCATCAGACTCGCCTCAATATCCATCCTCAACCGAAGTTATATATTCCCATCTCGAATGCACACTCTTGTCGAGGCAAGGTGGCCGCGCCTACACGATGCACAAACCAACGAAAGGAAAGCAAGCCAACTCTTAGTCTATATGAAGTCACTGGCCAAGCCATAAAGGACATATTTCTCCGCCTTAGCGGCGCGCCCTATCAGCCCGGGTAGCAAGCCCTGCTGGAGGTCCCGCTAAGCATCGTGACAAAGCACGAATCAATATTTCCCTCCGGATTGAAACGGCTCCAGTGCCCCGGATAAAAACCGTTTCAAGGAAATCCACACCCTGTGCACCCAGGTTGTCCGTGACATGCAAAAAGGTAGGTGAGGCGAGAGGATCGAACATTCTCGCCCCACCAAGCGATCCTAAACTCGTTCCATCGATAAACCCAACCGAAGCATCCATAACCATTCTTCCAACATATCCTCCCAAAGGAGTCCAAATCTCGGCCTCAGGATTTAATCCCAAGGCACCAAAATCCACAGTGTTTCACATTGCCGCTTCCCAACACAGTATTTCACATTGGGTGCAACACCCCACACTCCGAATAATCCCGTGGCACAATGCCCCAACAGTGGCACAATACCCTCGCCGATGCAGTTGTTCGGTTTCGAACCACAACTGCTCGCTTTGCAAGACAAAGCGATCCAGTGATACTCGTGCACGGATGCACGCTCGCTCGTCCGGATTCCCGATATTCTCGATATTCCTATTGCCTCAATTGTATCATTCCAACTTGTATATTTCCAACCGTCCAAGCATAATCCCAAGTAATCCAACCGATCGCCTCAAATGTATAATCCGACTATCGCATCCAACTATCCAAGCATAATCCCAAGTAATCCAACCGACTGCCTCAAATGAATAATCCAGCTATCGTATCCAACTATCCAACGCGTAAACCATTCAAGCCACAATCCTACCAAGCCAACGACGCACACTCTATGCACGCCTCAGTGTAGTGCTTCCCGATGTTTCAGCCCAAGTGTACAAGCCATTACGTGTTTTCCATATTATTAGGCATGAAGGAGTAGAGGAGAAGGGAAAGAGCCCACTCACATTGTTTGAATCCGTTAGGCATCCTGTCCTGCCGATACGGCCAATCCCTTGAACCCGTGGTCCGATGCAAGCGCGATCTACTCAACTGGTATGACCGTGAGAGCAGGCCGTGCTCTCCAAATCATCCGACCGATCGGACTAAGGAAGACGGCATTATCGTTTCCATCCAGCTATTCAGTACTGTTCTGAACGAACACCTGATTTCCATCGAACCCGCTAGCCATCTGCACATTGAAACCAACTCGATTAATCCTTCTTCCCGAAATCCGACATTTCAAATGTAACCAGCATTTGATTCATTTTATCCGACTCCGACTCAGCGTAACGCTCCGAGCAGTTGCGGGCGTTACATAATATACCACTTAGAATCAGGTTCGTCCACGAACCGTGCTGGTACTCATTCCTATCACATGCCATAATCCAATTCCATAGATCTGCTCTAAGCAACTCACATATTCACGATTCTGACTCCGCATCTCGTTCTGCTGAACGCTCGAATAAATTTCACGAATTCCCACATCCTCCTTGCAGCTCAACCCGAATTTCTCGTATCGCTTAGTTTTGGATCGTACATATATTTAAGGCGTCCCTAAAATACATGTATTTCAGCCGAGCTTTGCGATAGCAAATTTGAACAAGTTACAAGGGTATCTTTATGTTCGAGGCGTCCATTTGCTTTGCTCCCAATCGCAATTTCCATTCCAACACATTCGCTCGAGAACTATTCTCAATTATGCAGATTTTCCACCGACTCCATGAGTTCGCGTTCCAGCTCAAACCATCCCACTATTTCTGAAATCAGTACTAGCAACATCTCCAAATATTATCTCGTGCACCGAACGATTCTCACAACTGATCTACCCCAGCTATGCGACTTACCCAAATATCAACTTGCTTTCATCAGCTTAGTCCAACACCTTTCCTGCCATCTCAATATCTCACAGGGTGAACATCTATATTGAGGTTCGTGTGATCCACGAAGATCTCGCCGCCACGCCAAAGGGATTTGTGTCGCCACGATTTCAACGTGGACACACTCGCCACAATTCTTAGGTTGCGCATGAAATAGTTCTTCGTGCTGCTTCCACTGCCTCGAAGCATAGAATATCACCTTCGCCTTCCGAATGAGCACGTTTCCCAGACTAAGTTCCGAGACATCTTGTAAATCTGAAGCAAATCTGTCCCTTCCAGTATTCGCAAGGATTTGATCTGAACGAGCCGCTGCTTTAACTTCACGAGCTAGTTTCACAGTCGTCAATTCATATGAATGCTATTCCCTTCCAGGGCACGATGAGTCAGAGGCGATGCCATCGATAAAAATCTGCGACTCTGAATCTCATCAGTTGACAAGGCTACTTCCATCATCGCTTCGATCTTCCGGCTGTATCTTCAGCTGAAGGCTATCCCAAGGATCTCTCAAATCCAACACTCAGTCAATCAGCCAAATCTCATTGCTCACATCTGCCCTCGACGCATTCCCAAATACGCCGCCTCAAGGGTCGTTCTATGGGGCTACCATATTCATATCCGATTCAGCGGGCAAGGTCGCTTAGGGTCAGCTGTCCCGAAGCTACGCTCGATAATTGTAATCATCACGATGGACAGTTACTATAAACCATGCTATATCTCATCTTCAAATCCGAATTAAAATTCCAACCATCCCATCCGAGCGAACTCCCGAATCCGAGCAATGTGCTCGTTGAAACCGTCTACCATCAATCCGTCGTTCTGCCCTGAATCCATCAAATTTCTGAATTGCATGTTCGATTCCCGCACTACAAATTGCAATGATTCTCAAAACCCAAGACTTGCTCCAATTTTTATCCATTTGCCGCGTTCCACAATGCACGTCCAATTTACTCGAGCAGCACAGTGATTCGTTCCAACGTTGCTCCCACATTTAGCTATCTTCAGAAATCAATCCGCCAAAATCTTTGCCTTCCGTTGTGGCCATAATCCGTCCACGTCTTTCCGAAGAATCCGTCTATCATCGTTGCACCATCTTGCCCAAAATTTCATTTCCGCTAAACCTGATTCAACTTCTCGAGCAACAATATCCAAAATCCTTCAAGTTTGTGTGAATCAATCGCATTGTCCCTCCAAGCCAAGATCGTGTTTCATTGCTCAACCAACAGCTCAAATGCGTTGCCCAAAATCGTAATTCGTGCTCGCTATCCTTCCGATAATCCCATCGCTTTGCTCAAGCATAACCCAAATGTTCGTTCCGGTTTCGCCCATCTTTTAAGCCCAATGATACTTCCATTTGCACGACTCCGTCCTTGAGTTCTCAAGTCTAATGTATCGAAGGATACCCGAGTCAAATTCCATTGCACCATATACCACTTGGAAATATAGTTGCCCTCATGCAAAATCTGCGTCAACCAGCGTCTATCCCAATCCGACTACTCCGAGGTGATTCTGCCGAATCATAACTCAATATTCGCTTGCTCCATTTTCATTCATCCCACTCAACCGACTTGCACCAACTAACTTGTATTCTCGTTTCACGAGTCCGTTCAGGCAATTCCCATAGATGTCCAACCAAAATATTTCCAATGCCTTGCTCAAAACGTGGTATCCCATATACCACTCCGAATCAAGTCGCTACTCGCATTACAATTTCCTTCACAGATCCAAGATCCGTTCGAACCATCCCTTATGCATAATCATGCCTTTCCCAATTCGAGTCTGACGCAAAAACTTAGCCGATTCTTTAACCATCAATCTCGTTAGGCAACTCGTACTTTGTTCCATTCTCATTGCTCCCAGCTATTCTCAAACCGCCTGATACTTTCACAGCACGAGCAATCGTGCAACGATTGTCTTCCAAATAGTCCAACCCAATACCCAACGGTTCTACACGTTTATTGTACGAGCAACTCATGCTAACTTATCTGATATTTCTCAAGCCAACTCAAATCTGCCCAACCGATGCGCCACAGCCAAAATTCCAACTTCTATCCAACACAATCGCTTGACGAGCAACTCGTGCAAGGATCCATTCCCATCGAAAGTTTCTACTCAAAACATGCCACATAACCAAATCTCGTTAGCCAACCAACTGATCCATTGAGGCAACCAGAAACTCCAGAACGATAAGCCAACCAACCCAACGGAAGCCCACACTTGTTGCACAAATGCAACAACGCCTAACGAGACTAAGCGATCCTACGAAAACCAACCAAGGCAACCCAACAAAGAATAATATGCAGCCACAACTAGCAATAAATAGACTTATTGCATGAAACATCCGATGCGGCGCTGAGTAGAGTCAAGAGCTAAACGACACGCGGAAGCTATTTAGAGTTTGTGATGAAGCGAAGGACCAAGTCCGAAGAAATGAACCAGGCGCTCTGATACCAATCTGTCACGCCCCAAACTCCCGCAAGCCCGATAGTCCCCGCTGAACGTGAAACCACCACGTTGCAGCTCTCCCGCGGGACAATCGTTCTATTCGGGACGTGATGCCGTACGAGCCTGGAGTTGCGCTCGTACAAGGCGATGTTGCTAAACACGAAAGTTATCATCGAAACAACCAAGTTACAGCGGAAGCCAAATGTGTACCAAGCACACATCAGAGTATACGCAGCGAAGCTCACGATAGGGTCCAAATGAGATGCCCCGAAGGCCACGCCACCAAGGCGATACCACGGAGACGATGAAATAACTCTTGCTCTTTCTCTAGCCCACAAAGGTACTTACAGTTCATACATCTTGTCCCGTATATCCAAGCAACGCCACTACGCCTGTGTACCTGAAATATTGCCCACAAACGTGGGTCAGTACACAACCGTACTGGTGAGCGGGGTAACCCACTCGTCTAAGCCGACACTAAGTAAAGTAGTGAATGCACACAGTTATATGGTGATCTTTCTAGTTGAATCCTAGATTCTTTTCATGGCATATGGATGACATGTTAAGGAAAGCAGTAAAGCAGTTTAAGCATGCAAGCATTCATTCTCAAACCAAATGACAAGCAGTTTATATATAGCCGACCCGTCTAACTCCATGCCATCGTTTGCACGATAACATATCGAACCATCAGACTCGCCTCAATATCCATCCTCAACCGAAGTTATATATTCCCATCTCGAATGCACACTCTTGTCGAGGCAAGGTGGCCGCGCCTACACGATGCACAAACCAACGAAAGGAAAGCAAGCCAACTCTTAGTCTATATGAAGTCACTGGCCAAGCCATAAAGGACATATTTCTCCGCCTTAGCGGCGCGCCCTATCAGCCCGGGTAGCAAGCCCTGCTGGAGGTCCCGCTAAGCATCGTGACAAAGCACGAATCAATATTTCCCTCCGGATTGAAACGGCTCCAGTGCCCCGGATAAAAACCGTTTCAAGGAAATCCACACCCTGTGCACCCAGGTTGTCCGTGACATGCAAAAAGGTAGGTGAGGCGAGAGGATCGAACATTCTCGCCCCACCAAGCGATCCTAAACTCGTTCCATCGATAAACCCAACCGAAGCATCCATAACCATTCTTCCAACATATCCTCCCAAAGGAGTCCAAATCTCGGCCTCAGGATTTAATCCCAAGGCACCAAAATCCACAGTGTTTCACATTGCCGCTTCCCAACACAGTATTTCACATTGGGTGCAACACCCCACACTCCGAATAATCCCGTGGCACAATGCCCCAACAGTGGCACAATACCCTCGCCGATGCAGTTGTTCGGTTTCGAACCACAACTGCTCGCTTTGCAAGACAAAGCGATCCAGTGATACTCGTGCACGGATGCACGCTCGCTCGTCCGGATTCCCGATATTCTCGATATTCCTATTGCCTCAATTGTATCATTCCAACTTGTATATTTCCAACCGTCCAAGCATAATCCCAAGTAATCCAACCGATCGCCTCAAATGTATAATCCGACTATCGCATCCAACTATCCAAGCATAATCCCAAGTAATCCAACCGACTGCCTCAAATGAATAATCCAGCTATCGTATCCAACTATCCAACGCGTAAACCATTCAAGCCACAATCCTACCAAGCCAACGACGCACACTCTATGCACGCCTCAGTGTAGTGCTTCCCGATGTTTCAGCCCAAGTGTACAAGCCATTACGTGTTTTCCATATTATTAGGCATGAAGGAGTAGAGGAGAAGGGAAAGAGCCCACTCACATTGTTTGAATCCGTTAGGCATCCTGTCCTGCCGATACGGCCAATCCCTTGAACCCGTGGTCCGATGCAAGCGCGATCTACTCAACTGGTATGACCGTGAGAGCAGGCCGTGCTCTCCAAATCATCCGACCGATCGGACTAAGGAAGACGGCATTATCGTTTCCATCCAGCTATTCAGTACTGTTCTGAACGAACACCTGATTTCCATCGAACCCGCTAGCCATCTGCACATTGAAACCAACTCGATTAATCCTTCTTCCCGAAATCCGACATTTCAAATGTAACCAGCATTTGATTCATTTTATCCGACTCCGACTCAGCGTAACGCTCCGAGCAGTTGCGGGCGTTACAGTTTGCCCTTCTTGCTGGGCTGGGGTAGCTTCCTGGGTAGGATTCTGGTGAAGTTACGGGGTCGTTGGATAGACCGGTGTCCTTCACGGGGATTGGTCTCTCGGGGATTGGTCTCTCGGGGTGGTTGGGGTTCCTTGGACATCTTGCGAGGGGTCTGTTGCTGGGTCAACCCCATCAGTTGCGTGTCCACTGGGTATGTCTATATTTCTGAAGAAGATAGAATAATTAGAAAAGTACGAAGGAAATGATAATCAAGCAGGATGCAAAATTTTTAGGATAAAGTCAGAGTGAATGAGACATAGTATTCCTATCCTATAGCAGGTTTGCTGGGCATGTTATCATACCACTAGCAATTAACTAGACCTGCATGGGCCACCACTAAAACCATGTCACGCCCCAGTCCCAAAATATATGGAACCAGGCCACATGGCATTGGCCAGCTGACACGTCACTAAGGGATTATCCAATTTAATGGACCCAAAGGAACGTGCTATGCTGTCCTAAAATACTACAAGTTTAATACAGGTAAAGTCTAATCTTATCCACAAAATATCAAGAAATAAGTGCTGAATATATAGATGCTAAGTCTGAAATGTCATAGTACACCTCAGATAAGTCTGGTGGAAACAAATCTACTTCAAAAGATAAAGTGCAGAAATAAGATAAGACTAGAACATCGCCTAGCTAGGTAATGAAGCTCTGTCTTCAGATGATTATTCCACTGGAGATCAGTGGGAAAGAGGCTTCTGCTCCGGGTGCACAAAGATTAGGAGAAGAGTTCAGCTCCAGTGCACTTACTACTAATGATCACGCAGACTCTGATGGCAGCTCCTTTAACTCCTCCTCAGTGGCATATCTAGTCTCCTGTCCAGGTCCATACACTGTGGGGTAGAATGCCTCATCTAAATCTGGAAGGGAACCAGGTCCTCAGTGGGACGTAACAAGATACATATGTCACGTCCCGATCTCCTGCAGGCAAATTGGCCGTTCCCGCTAGGCGGGAATCACCCTCGCCAGCGCTCCCGCGGAACGATCGCTTGACCCATCCGGGCGTGATGACGCACGAGCGTGAACCGCGCCCGTGCAAGGCCGTTATTTATTGGCTGGCGGTAAGAGTTCTAAGCCACAGAGTCGTACAGATTGTCCGAGTGCAGCGGAGTCATGAACGCATAGGCGATCGGTAACAGGTTCACTGAGTTGACAAATAGAGCGGAAGCATTGAAACACAAGTTGAAGTAAAGCAAGCTCTTTTATTGATATGAACATGTGTTACAGGCGGCGTATAGCCGAGATTACAAGTCGCTCAAGCCTCTCTCTGAAACATAAAGTGTGCCAAGTGGCTACAATTATGGAATGATCGTAGAGGCGATGTTCAGGCGATGTTCACAACTTATGTCTTGTATATGTGCTTCTGTTCCGGATGCACCGTTGCTTCGGAGTGATGTCCACGCCTTAGCACGCACGTTGGAGGCATCCGTACCGAACGAGGTTCTCCCGCACCCTGCACACAAACTGGTAGATTATCAGTACATTGAATGCACTGGTGGGGAAGCTACTCGCCCGCAAGACAAATCCAAACACGTAATACAGGTTCCGTGCACAACTATTAAGTTATCTTTCTAGTTGCCTTAGGATCAGTTTCATGCAAGATTTGAATAGCCTAACGTGTCGGGCAGTGCGCCGTACGATGTTTGAGGAAACACGGCGAGACTTACCAACTTACCATTTGTCCTTCCCTGTCCAAGGCAAACATTGTTAATTCATGCACGGGCAAGTATAAACATTCAGGAGCATAGCATATGCAAACATGAGGGTTGTTATTTTCAGATCGTTCA
>JAYESA010000001.1:169052823-169260323 GCA_036927795.1 Iris macrosiphon
CGTTTGTAACGATATTTGTACGACTAAAACGAGGCTCATACCAGCGTATCTGTGAGTTGCACAAAGTGTAGAATAATAGACTGGCATGTCTAGGAGAGGTATGTGAATTTTGTTTGGTGATAACAGTTAGTGTAATGCTCTAAAAATTTGTGTGATGGACAGGTGCACAAATCAATAGGATATGTAAGCAAAATAAATTAAAATATTGCAATAAATCCTAAATTGCTAAAAATAATCCTAAAATACTGAAATCTGGTCGAGAGAGTTTACACTGATACTACCCTAGCTAGGCGACTTACCCAAATATCGCACAATGCTCTTAGATCAGCTCAGCCCAACACCACTTCCTCAATCTCAATACCTCTCTGGATCCGACGGACAAACAATGCTAGAACGTCGACCGGGATGGGATAGCCAGGCCCCGGTTCCCAGGGTTAGGGTATTCCCTATGTTGAGCCTACTTAGATCAAGAGAACCGGAACTAGCTGGAAGAGAAAAAGAAGTAGATTAGGACTGCCTTTTAGCATATCTATATTGAGGTTCATGTAATCCACAAAGATTTTGTTGCCACGCCATAGGGATAGTGTCAATATTGCTCAATTCTTAGGTCGTACATGAAATAGTTCTTCATGCTACTTCCACTGCCTCAAAGCACAGGATATCACCTTCGCCTTCTGCATAAGCACGTACCGCAAACCAAGTCTGATGCATCTTGTAGATTTGAGGCACATTTGTCCCTTCCAGTATTGCAAGAATTTGATCTGAACGAGCTGCGGCTTTAACTTCTCAAAACTAGTTACGCCGTCGTTAATTCATATGAATGCTATTCCCTTCCGGGGCACGATGAGTCAGAGGTGATGCCATCTTTAAAAATCTGTGACTCCGAATCTCATCAGTTGACTTGGGCCATTTTTACCATCGCTTTGATCTTCTGGCTGTATCTTCAACTGAAGGCTATCCAAATGATCTCTCAAATCCAACACTCAGTCACATAGGCCTATCTCCAACATACACTGCTTACATCCATCCTCGACATTTTTCCAAATACGCTGCCACAAGGGTCATTCTATGGGTCTATAATATTTATTTTGATTCCGTAATTAAGTTGCTAGGGTCAGCTGTCCCGAAGCTACGCTCGATAATTATGAGTCATCATGATGGACAATTACTACGAACCATGCTATATCTTCTCTATAAATCTGAGCCATAATCTAATAATCCAATCTGAGCAAACTTCTGAATTCGAGCACTTCATGCACTACCTATGATAAATCTGTCAACCAAAAGCCGCATAACTACCTAGTGTCTTACTATCTATCTCATCTATAAATCATCGAACTACGCTCGATAAAATCGTCTTCCATCAATCTATCATTCTGTCCTGAATCCATCAAATTCTGAACTGCCTTGTTCGACTTCTCCCTCTATCATTTGCAATGATTCTTGAAATCATAGACTTTCTCCATTTCTTATCCGTACGCCATGCATCAATATTGCCCATCAAACTTGCTCGAGTGGCCTAGTGAATTGCTTCAATGTTGCACTCCCATTTAGCTATCTTCAAAATTCTATCCGCCACAATCCTTGTTCTCATTCCACTTCAATAGCACCATCTTGATTTCTCCATGCTTTGATCAGTCCACACGCTTCCGATAACTCGTACAACACAATCTCAAATCATATTGCCTTCACTCGTTGCCTTAATCCGCCACAGTACTGCAAGTATTAACTTTCAATCTGACTCAATATCAACTAGACTTGCCTCATTCTCATTCATGTTTTTCAGAGAATTCGTCCACCGTCGTTGCACCATTTTACCAATTTTTCTTTCACTAAACTCTGAGTCAAATTTTTTGAGAGCCAATATCCGAAACCCATCAAGTTCGTACGACTCAATTACATTGATCCTTAAAACCATATCATGTTTTATTGCTCAACCAATTGCTCCATTGTGTTATCAAAATTTGTGATCCATGCTCGCTACTCTTTGATACATCCATCGTTCGCTCAAGCGTGTCCCAATCATTTTTTTTCTTATGCTCAACTCTCTCTCTCTCTCTCTCTCTCTCTCTCTTTCTCTCTCTCTCTCTCTCTCTCTCTCTCTCTCTCTTCGCATCGATGAATGCTTTACCGAACTTCCAAATTGCGCAAGCAAACTTTGATATTCAGTTTTTTGTCTAATCGATCTCAACTTGTTTCCAATACTTGGTCTGCATTAATTCTTCAAATTTGAAACACTCATTCCTATTGCTTGCTCCATTCTCGTCCATCGCTCAAGTCCAATGATACTTCTATTTACACGTCCGTTTCTTAATCTCTCAAGTCCAACGTATCAAAGAATACCTAAGTCATATTCTGTTGCACCATATACCATTTGAAAATAGAGTCCCTATCGTACCAGATTTACTCTCTGTCAACGAACGTCTATTCTAAATCGTCTATTCTGTGTCGATCCCGTCGATTGTAACTCAACATTCGCTTGCTCCATGTTGTGATACATAACTCAACTGATGTGCAACAACCAACTTTAATTTATGTTATCCATGTTCATTGTGGCAATTTCATTGTTGTCTATCCAAAATTTTCCAATGCCATGATTACTAAGGGGTATACCATATACAACTCCGAATCAAGTCACTACTTACGTCATCCTTCTTTGTACTGATCCAAGATCCATTGAATCATTTATTCTACGTGATCCTGTCATTCCAACTAAAAGTCTAACATGATACTCAGCCAATGCATAAACCATCCAACAATTCTGCCAATCTTGCTCAATGCAACTTGAGCCATGTTATATTATCAATACTTTCAACTATTTCTCAAACTGTCTGATACTTTCGCTTTACGGGCAACCCATGCAATAAACTCTTCCAAGTAATCCAAACCAATACCTGTCACGCCCCAATCTTTCGCGAAATCGACCATTCCCGCTACGCACGAATCACCGTGCCAGCGCTTCCACAGGACGATCATTCACATCTGGGCATGATGTCGTACGAGCACAAGCTGAGCCCATACAAGGCCATAAATTCGAATAGACAGATAAATAGCTAAGCCACTGAGTGCCACAGATAGTCTTTAATACAGCGAATACTAGAACGACATAAGTAAACGGTCATTTGATAACTAGTTCTCAAGGTCAATATAGCGGAAGCATAGAATGGACACAAGTATGGGTACAAAAATAAGCTCTTTATTTATAATCAAAAAATATTACAAGCGGCGCTAGGACGAGATTACAAGTCGCTCAAGAGCTCTCTCTCTCTCTAAACAATAAAGGCATGCCAAGCAGCTTACAACTTGGGATGATATATAGGCAATATTTTAACATTATGTCTTGTATATGTGCTTCAGCTCCGACGCAACACTCCAAGGCTCCAGAGTAAACTCCATGTCTTAATGCGTATGAGAGGATACTCCCCACCAAACAAGGTTCTCCCGCACCCTGTAATCGATCTGGTGGGTTATCAGTACATGAATGCAGTGGTGGAGAGCCTTCTCGCCCGTTCAACAAATCCTAACACGTTATATTAGTTCCGTATACAAACTATTAAGTTATCTTTCTAGTTTTGCCTTCGGATCAGTTTTATGGCATAAAATAAAAAGACTAACTCATGTGGCAGTGCACCATGTGATAGAAGGGTAACACGACAAAACCTACCAACTTACCATTCTTTCTTCCCTGTCCAATGACACAACCAAGTTAGCCAAACACAAATATATCGAACACATGTATGCTATGGGCGTGTTTCTAAATCAGGTGCACGAGTTTGCTTAAATTGTGATACACAAGTTACTTTGTTACTCAGATTCAGACGTGTTACTCAGGATATTCAAATGATTATAAAACTCAGGTTACACAGATTACTTGCTCACTTCTCAGGTTACTCAAATTCAGATTTCTTAGACTCAATACAATGACTCGCACGCGGATTGCCACAACCGAGCCTGACTTAATCTATATGAACGGATCGCTGGCCTATATGCCATTATGGACATAGTCGTAATAAGATGGTGGTCCCGGTGCCCCGATGACAGACCAAACTTTTTCGTGCTAGCTACAACTAGTGCGACTACCGAATTTCCCCCGAGATCGGATTGGTCCTGGGGCCCCAGCGCCCGGTCCGTAAAAATCAAGCTTGTGCACAAGCGTCTCTTTTATTTGTTCTTTCTTTTTCTTTTGATATCTTCTTCTTCTAAGTAAACGACAATGGTTATAGACGCAGGTAATGAGCCTCGCTACAAGCCATCCCAGGTCGTTCCTGACTCATTGGTTCTTTACATCTTTCTTTATTACGGGCTCCTCGAGCCATTCTTTTAGTGTCATTCTCTTAGTACCATTCATTTTAGTCATTCTTTACTTGCATCTTACTTTTATGTTTTCTTATCATCTTTGTACCTCTCGGTATGGGAACTACCCTAGCGACCCAATGGTCCCAAAGCTATTCCATGTTTTCTATTACTTGGATCGGGATGACTATTTTGATAGTCTTCCTTCTTCATGTGACTTAATCAAGTTTCGTATTGTATTCCATGCCATGACATAAATGTACGAGACTAGCATCGAAACATGACAAGTGAGTACTAGTTAGCACATGAAGCAGGCAAGCATCGAAACCATAAAAACATAAACCTTTATGCTAGCACGAGTTTAACAGGGTTAGTATAAGGATTAAAATCGTATAGAGGCATATGGTACAACGTATAAGAAAACTATCAAGTTACTTATTTACCATATTCTAGGAAAGCAATACAAGATGGTATAATTTCTTAGCTAGGTGCATTGTACTCTTTATTCGCATGCAATGGGTGATTCGACTAGCAATTAGCATGTATTATCCGTATTTTTAAGTGTGCAGGCTAAGAAAAGATAGGTTCATCGTAGCCACCCACCTTAGCGATAATTTGCCTCGGTCGAGCGATACTCCGAGCGCGCCTTTGAAAGTCTAAGTCTGAACTCCTAAAGGGCCAAGTCTGAAATTCTTTGTCTCAAACGAGTCTTCTCGTTAAGCAAAGCGGGTCGGGTCATCGCACTAGCATAATTTTAATCGGCTCTTCGCTTGAGCGGAATAGGTCATTATATTATACACCTCTCAGAATAAGTCTCGTCCTCCAGACTTCCTGAGCGCAAACCGTTTTATCGCATACTATTGAATCTATCTCAAGCATAACAATCATTATCAATAGATCTGTTCGAACACAACTTCCTACTCGTTCCTCAATCTGTGTCGCGTGTATGCTGGGTCTATCTCATTGAATGACTCTATCATTCAATCCAAGCTCTGACTCGGTCTCTACTGCGCCTTAGCACGGAACATATATCGCATACGCGGGGTACGTTATGATCCATCTTGAATGGATGTCTAAGGTTGAGTCAAACTTATCCAAATTGTCATACTCGTTCATACGAATCTAATATATTCACTTGCACTAGCATTCGAGATCAGCATATCGCGATTCTGGATTGTGCACATATTCAAGGCGTCCCTCAAATATATGTATGTTAACCAACTTAGAGATAGTAAAGTTTTTGCACTCAAATTGAACATATCACTGAGTCTTGGATCGTGCATACATTGAAGGCATCCCTCAAACATATGCATTCAACCAAACTTAGCGGAAATAAAGTCGGACAAGCTAGTTGCAAAAATCTTAAGGGTTCTCGTCTTACGAATCACAATGATACCTCCAACAGGGTCAATCAAAATCTAAGTTATTTCCAAATCCCACTCAACTAAGCATTGCACTACCATCAAGCATGATATATCTGATCTACCGACTAGCGTCCATGTTCTATCGTCCATTCCATATGTGTCAAATATAGCACACACTTACCGTTCGAAGTCTAACTCTAAGTCTTGTTGCCCTAATTCTATAGCTTGCTCAAGCAATACTCTAAAGTCGGTCACACAAGTTCTTTCACTCGGCACAGGGTCGTCTGCCTAATTACAAGGTCATCTCACAGGGTCATAGGTATAGTTCATGTTCATAAGTTATCGTACAATTTTGTCGCATGATGCTCGCCCTAATTTCTAAGGTCAAACTATTGTTTTTTTACACGAGATATTCTACCCAAGCTTGTTTCACTCGGATTTCTAAATACGAGCACAGATCATCCTACTTACATTAACACGTTCATTTGTACAGATTTTGAGTCCGTTCATTCAAATCCATGATATATCCATGTCACATGACAAGCCTAGCAATTCGCATAGTCTATCTTCTCAAACATGTTTGATAGAACCCATATATCCATTCTAAGTCTAAACTACCAACTCACGATTAAATTCTAAATCTTCGATCTCAACCATAACTATAAGTCATCCAAGAAGATTCATGTATCCGTTTATGAAACCATCAAGTGTGTCTTACTCCATATTCTAGACTAATTCATCCTTGAAACACTTTCGATTCACTTCAATTCTCAAACTTGTCTTATCGTGTCGAACCACAAGTCAAGACGATCCTTCAATTGTCACATTCCGGTCTCCCACAAGTTCGATCATCCCTGCTGGACGTGAGATCACCATGCTAACTCTTCCGCTGGATAATTATCGTAATTCGGGCGTGAGGTATGTGCAAGCATGGAGTTGCGCTCGTACAAGGCAAGAACGTCAAACATTATGGTTATGATCAAAATGATCGAGATACCTTATCATTACACTTTGCTCCATACAAGTTATATATTAATCCACCAAGTCAGGTTCATCCATGTTGTGATCATAATTCATCTAGCCAATTTATCCAACTTTAGTGTTATCGTTAGATCATCCATAGTCTTACTTCTAGCATTACTCATACAACTAAGTTCAAATTCTCACGCCAAAGTCTATCCACCTTTATTACGTTCTATTTCATTGAGTTCGTTTGAATAATCATCGAACATATTTCCGCGAGTTCAATCATCCCCGTCGGACATGAAATCATCACGCAAGCGCTCCCGCAGGATAATCGTTCTCGGTCGGGACTGATTGTCAAAGTTTATCTTTTGAACTAGATTCAAGATCATTCTTCCAAACTCCAGATTGAATCCATTATCGCTTACCTCTTTCATCGAACCACAATATTCATTTACTTGTATCAATCCGTGCTATCTTTCAATTATCGATACCCTATCAAGTCTATTAATTTGAAACCACAATATCCATTCTCGGGCTAACTTCTATCGAGCGATATCCTACTCAAGTTTAATCCGTTTGATTCAATTCAAAATCGCACGCACGATCCACCAAGTTTTCTCGACCAAGATATTAATTTTATTACCTTAAATCTTCATTCGTTATAAGCCTTATCACTTGTTCAACACATTCTCAAATCATTCAAACCAACTATCATACGAGATTTCTGAATTCACTCGAACATTTTCAAAATAATTCATACACCACTCATGAATCAAGTCATCTAATTAAATCCTCAATCGTGTTTGCATCACTCGTTAGCATATTCACCAAGTCATTCCTTAGAACTCCTGCGCGATACCTAAGCATCGTTTGATAAATCTTAGTCCGATATATACCTCTATTGATAGTCATCCAAGTAAACCATATTTGATTTGTATCATCCAACACGAAATACCATCCGAGCTATTTCTTAAAATTCAAGCACGATCCTCTATATTCGCCTTAGCGATAACCTGATAATGTTTCTATCGGTTGTCATTCTAAGTCTAACTTATCCATATCTAAATAATATTCTAATCTCGCACGCACCAAAATGGTCTTTGGCGCGCGATACTCAACATGACTTTGCCAAAAGGCTATGTGCATAGCTAATTGTCCGAACGATATTCTATCTCGTACACTAACCAGCTTGGTAATCATGTATAGGTATTCAGATTTGCATATAACTTGTCAATTCTAGCACATGTCTATCCCACAAAGTCTAACGCAGAACAGAACAAGGGTCTTCGTATAACTATCTAGTTCAAGCAATTATATAATTCACATGCAGTTTCAAAAATATTTAGACTCATTGTATGGAACATCCCAATGGGTCAATGAGAGAGAGTGTTTTGTATATAACACACGAACGAGCTTTCAAAATTGAGAGAATAGATACGAAGTCCAAATATTTAAGTCCATGCTATGATACCAATATGTCAAGCCCCGGTCTCCCACAGAATCGACCGTCCCTACTAGGCACGAATTACCGCGCCAGCGCTCCCGCAGGACAATCGTTCCTATGTGGATATGATGTCGTACGAGAACAAGCTACGCCCGTGAAATGACATGAATCTGAACAGGCAGAGAAATACCTAAGCCACAAAGTCGCACAAATAGTCTCTAATTGAGCGGATACTTGAACGATACGAGTAAACGTCCGTTCGATAACTAGTTCTCAGGGTCGATATAGCAGAAGCATAGAATGGACACAAGTATGGGTACAAAAATAAGCTCTTTATTTATAATCAAGAAATATTACAAGCGGCGCTAGGCTAAGATTACAAGTCGCTCAAGCTCTCTCTCTCTCTCTCTCTAAACAATAAAGGCATGCCAAGCAGCTTACAACTTGGGATGATACATAGGCGATGTTCCAACATTATGTCTTGTATATGTGCTTCAGCTCCGGACGTAACACTCCAAGGCTCCAAAGCGAACTTCACGCCTTAGTGTGCACGAGTGGATACTCTGTACTAAACGAGGTTCTCATGTACCCTGCAATCAATCTTGTTACATGAATGCACTGGTGGGGAGGCTTCTCGCCCGTTCGACAAATCCTAACACATTATATTAGTTTCGTGCACAAACTATTAAGTTATCTTTCCAGTCTTGCCTTATGATGAGTTTTATGGCATAAAATACAAAGCCTAACTTGTGTGGCAGTGCGCCGTATGATAGAAGGGTAACGCGACAAAACCTACCAACTTACCATTCTTCCTTCCCTATCCAATGACACAACCAAGTTAGCCAAACACGAATATATTCATATATTGAAATCCAAAGAATCGTATAGCGAACACATGCATGCTACGAGCGTGTTTCTAAATCAGGTGCACGAGTTTGCTTAAATTGTGATACATAAGTTACTTTGTTACTCAGATTCAGATGTGTTACTCAGGATATTCAAATAATTATAAAACCCAGGTTACATAGATTACTTGTTCACTTCTCAGGTTACTCAAATTTAGATTTCTTAGACTCAATGCAATGAATCACACGCGGATTATTGCAACTAAGCCTGACTTAATCTATATGAATGGGTCGCTGGCCTACACACCATTATGGACATAGTCGTAATAAGACGGTGGTCCCGGTGCCCCGATGAAAGACTGAACTTATCCGTACTAGATACAACTAGTACGACTACCGAATTTTCCCCTAGGTCGGATCGGTCCCGGTGCCCCGACGTCCTGTCCGTAGGAATCAAGCATGTGCACAAGCGTATCTCTTTTATTTGTTATTTTTTTTTCTTTTCATATCTTCCTCTTATGAGTAAACGATAATGATTGTAGATGCAGGTAATGAGCCTCGCTATAAGCCATCCCAGGACGTTCCTGACTTATTGGTTCTTCGTATATTTCTTTATTATGGGCTCCTCTAGCCATTCTTTTAGTGCCATTCTCTTAGTGCCATTCATTTTAGTCATTCTTTACTAGCATCTTACTTTTATATTTTTTTATCATCTTTGCAGCTCCTGGTATGGGAACTACCCTAGCAACCCAACGGTCCCGAAATTATTCCATATTTTCTATTACTTGGCTCGGAACGACTATTTTGATAGTCTTTCCGTCTCAGGTGAGTTAATCATGTTTTGTATTGTGTTCCAGGCCGTGGCATGAATCTACGAGACTAGTATTAAAACAAGACAAGTGAGTACTAGTTAGCACATAAAATAGGCAAGCATCAAAACTATAGAAACATAAACCGCTATGATAGCACGAGTCTAACAGGGTTAGTACGAGGGTTAAAATGGTGCAGAGGCATATGGTGCAGCGCATAAGGAAACTATCAAGTTACTTCTTTACCATATTCTAGACAAGCAATACAAGATAGGATTATTTCCTTAGCTAGGTGCATTGTACTCTTTATTAGCATGCAATGGGTGATTCGACTAGCAACTAGCATATATCGTCCATATTTTTAAGTGTGCAGGCTAAGCAAAGACAAGTTCATCATAGCCACCAACCTTAGCGATGATTCACCTCAGTCGAGCGATACTCCTCCTTTGCCTCAAGCGAGTCTTCTCGTTGAGCAAAGCGGGTTGGGTCATCGCACTAGAGCCATTTGAATCGGCTATCCACCTGAGCGGAACAAGTTATTACAATACCCAATTGTTCTACACATTCACCGTACAAGCAACTCGTGCAATATTCTACTCATATTCCTAGCCAAAACTCAAACCTGCAAAGCACATGCGCCATACGAGCAACTCGTGCAACGCTCTCTAATATTCCAAGCCACTGCTCAAATTCGATAAATATATGCGCCACACGAGCAACTCGTGCAACGCTCTCTCTGATATTTTCAACCAAAACTTAAATTTTATCCAACACATTTGCTACATGAGCAACTCGTACAATATTTCATTCTCATCCAATGCTTTTACTCATAATATACCATATAACCAATCTCGTCTGACAACCAACTACTCCACTGATGCAACCAGAATCTCCCCGAGCGATAAGCCAAACCAACGCAACGATACCTCTCAACTTGCTGTACAAATGCAACAATGCCACACAACTTGCTGCATGAATGCAACAACGCCAAACTATGCTACACGATCTATTAAAAACCAACGAAAGCCCACGCAATGAAGAATAATATGCACCCACAACCAACAAATATATAGACTTATTGCATAAAATATCCAATGCAGCACTGATTAGAGCCAAGAGCCAAACGACATGCAAAAATTATTTAGAGTTTATGATGAACCAAAGGATAAAGTTTGAGAAAATGAAATGGGTGCTCTGATATTAATTTGTCATGCCCCAATCTCCCGCATGATCGATCGTGCCCGTTGAACATGAATTACTATGTTACAGTGCTCCCACAGGACAATCGTTCTCATCGGGACATGATACCGTGCGAGCCTGGAGTTGAGCTCGTACAAGGCAATAATGTCAAATATCATAGTTATCATCGAAATGACCAAGTTGTAGAGAAAGTCAAGTATTTTTTTACCAAGCACACATCAGAGTAAACGCAGCGAAGCTCTCGATAGGGTCCAAATAAAAATGCCACAAAGGCGAATGCCACAAAGGTTATGCAACACTCTTACTCTTTCTCTTGTCCACAAAAATACTTCTTTCCATACATCATGTCCCGTATATCCAAGCAGAGCCACTACACCTGTGTAACTGAAATAATACCTACAAACGTGGGTCAGTACACAGTCGTACTGGTGAGCGGGGTAACATACTCGTCTAAACTGATACTAAATAGATAGTGAATGCAAATAGTTATATGTTGATCTTTTTACTTGAATCCTAGATTCATTTTATGGCAGAGGTATGACATGTTAAGAAAAATTATAAAATAGGTTAAGCATGTAAGCATTCAACTCAAGCAAATATACAAGTAGATATATCCAACTAAAAGAAAACTAGCATGCAAACCATTCTACTCAAATCCGAAGCAAAGCGTGAAACTATTGAACCACAATCCAGGCCTCAATATCTATCCTTAAACCATGCCACAATCCAAGCCTTACTAATCCAATTATCGATATGCACACTCTTGCCCGAGGCAAGGTGGCCGCCCGCCTTCTACAAGAAAAGCACAAACCAAATCAAAATCAAACTAAAGCAAACCAACTCTTATCTATATTAAGTCACTGGCCAAGCCATAAATGATTAATCAACTGCAGTTCTACCTGGTCCAGTGCTGAGTAGCTAGCCTGCATGGTCGTATCGAACTGTCGGTACCGCGTCTAAGGCACATTACCATTTGTTTTCTCCATGGTCGAACAGTCCTGGTGCCCCAGAGCATATTCCATTCGTGAAAATCAACCATGTAAGCAACAGGTTGTACGTGACCAATGCAAACTTCAATAGTAGGTATGACGAGAGAATCGAGCCTTCTCGTCCCACCAAATGATACTTGCCTCAATCCATCTAATTCCATAACCATTCTCCAACAAGAGCCCAAGGCACCATCTCAAGTTATCCCCATAGGCACTATGTCACTTCACGACACAATGATCCAATTAGTACAACACCCCTCGCTCCGAAATCTCCGTGGCACAATACCCCAACAGTGGCACAATGCCCTCTCAGATACAGTTGTTCAATTTTAAACCATAACTGCACGCTTTTCTTGCACTACCAGAAAAAGTCAAATTAGCGACGACCAAAAACGTCGCTAAATAACAAAAAAATGTCGCTAATCACGTTTAGCGAGATAATTAGTGACGTTTTACATAAGTCGGTAATAATTACGTCGCTGAAAGGAAAAATGTCACTAAACGTCGCTATACCGACATTTTTTAGCGACTTAGACATGTCGCTAACTTAGCGACGTTTAGCGACTCTGAGTCACTAATTACCGACGTAACTTAATATCGCTAAACGTCGCTAATTAGTGACTTATATAGCGACGTAACAATGACGTCTTTAATGACTTGGCAGTACTACCATGTCAACAATTTGCGACGTATTTAGCGACATTTTATGGCGTCGCTAAATAGCGACTTGTTTAGCGACGTATAAAAACGTCGCTAAATACGTCGCTAATTTTACAAAAAAAAATAAAAAATAGAATTGTTCCAAACTATTATTCCTGCAATTTATAAATTTTTAATTAAAAATAGACCCGGAGCAACCCTCCGTTGAATTCTATGGGTTCGCCGACCCCTTCGGTGGAACACTCAACACCGGATTAACAACATTTAATATGAATAAAAGTATCACAGTCATACAATTAATACACACAAATATATAGACAGATAATAAAAGTATCACAGTCATAAAAGTATCACAGTATCACAGTCATAAAAGTATCACAGTATCACAGTCACACAAAATGGGCATAAACAGCGTCACAAAATACATAATATATAAGTATCAGAGTATCACAGTAACACAAAATGCATAATATATAAGTATATGAAAATCACAGTATCAATCTCGAGGATATCCAAAATGGGGCAGATACCAGTCCCTCAAATACTGCGCATAAACAGCATTTATGTTATCAAGCTCTGCTATGGGTGCTGGGTGACTGGAACTCTCCGTCTGAGATACAGCCGCTATAGGTGCTGGGTGACTGGAACTCACCGTCTGAGATACAGCAGGTGGTATCTCTTCCTTCTTAACAGTAGGAGGCATCAGTTCGCGTTTACCAGTAGGAGGCATCACTTCCTCCTTAACAGTAGTAGGTGTCGCTCTCTTGGGTGCCATCTGGTAAGATAGATGAAAACATATACTTAAGACATATCGCTTATTCGTATCGAACAACACAAAAAAAAATTTGTACTCTGTTTGCCCTGTTTCTATCTGGTACATATACTTAAGACATATACTTGAGACATTTGTGTTGTGTATTTTCTGTACATTATACTCTGTTTGCCCTGTTTCTATCTGGTACATATCTTTTAATGGTACTATCAGAACTTCTTCCAATCATGATTTGGGTTAATAATCTTAAACTGCATATATGATTCCGTAGAAAAATAATTATGAGGTTGTACTATTACATCTCAACTTGTCATTCATGTAGTAATTTCATACAAATATATGGTTGGTGTTTGTGGGTCGAAATCTGAAGTTTTGTTTTGTTACTTTTAAGTTCAAAACTGTTGGTTGAATTGAATTGGGACATCCATAAAATACAAGGATATTGTGTTACACCAGCACGAAGACGACGACATGATATGGGCATGCGATATGGTCATAACATGATTTTGGTGTGTCAGTGTATTTTAGAGTCATTTAGTGATTGATACATAGAAATGATGCTGACTATATAGACATAGTGATACAAATACGATACTGATAAGGGATATAAGACAATCATATAAGACAATCATTTAACCTAACCCTAACCCTAACCCTAAACCTAACCCTAACCCTAACCCCTGATCAAAAACCCTAAACCTAACCCTAACCCTAACCCTAACCCCTGATCAAAAACCCTAAACCTAACCCTAATCCTAACCCTAACCCTAACCCTAACCCCTGATCAAAAACCCTAAACCTAATCCTAACCCTAACCCTAACCCCTGATCAAAAACCCTAAACCTAACCCTAACCCTAACCCGAAACCTAACCCTAACCCTAATCTGCGGCTGTGTGTGTGTGTCTGCGTCTGTGTGTGTGTGTCGTGTGTGTGTGTCTGCGTCTGTGTGTGTATGTCGTGTGTGTGTGTCTGCGTCTGTGTGTGTGTGTCGTGTGTGTCTGTCAGTGTCTGTGTGTGTGTGTCGTGTCTGTCAAGTGTGTGTTGTGTCAGTGTCACATGAGAGAGAGAAAGAGAGAGTTACTTAGAGCTCGAGGAGGAGGAGGGGATGCCGAAGTAGCCGCAACCGTGGAGAGCCGGTCGCCGGAGAGGGGGGGTGGGGGAATCGAAAGGTTTTTAAAACTTTTCAAAATCTTCGCAGATGGGGAAAAGAGAACTGAGCGCTAAATTAACCAAAATTTAGCGACGTGTAGCGACGTCATAAAATAACGTCGCTAAATAAAACTTTAGCGACGTCGGTTACGTCGCTAAATATGTTGCTAAATATTTTTAATATATACGTCGCTAATTACGACGCTAAACGTCGCTAAATTATACAAATTAGCGACGTTTAGCGACCTTAATCAAACTTGTAGCGACTAATCTTTTTAAATCTTAATAAACGTCGCTAAACGTCGCTAAATATCGCCATTTAGCTACGTCTAGAGACGTTTTTTGTGGAGTCGCTAATTTAGTGACGTTTTTATTAGGAGTCGCTAAAATACGTCGCTAATCCCGCTTTTTCTAGTAGTGTTGATAATGCATGCTCGCTAGCTCACTCGAAGTGTCTCGATATTCCAACCAAGATGATCCACTCAAGCCCCAACTGTCCAAACATAAGTTCAACTCAAGCCACAAATCATATCCAACCAAACGGCGCATACTCTATGCACACCACAGTACGGTATTTCCAATATTCCAGTCCAAGTATTCAAGCCATTACGTGTGTTCCATATTATTAGGCATGAAGGATTAGAGGAGATGGGACAAAGCCCACTCATAAAGTCTAAATCCGTTAAGCATCCTGCCTTGCTGATACGGTCGATCCCTTAAACCTGTGGTCCGATGCAAAGCACGATCTACTCAATTTGTATGACCGTAAAAGCAGGTCGTACCCTCCAAATTATCTGTCCAATCAGACTAAGGAAGATGACATTATTGCTCTAAATTCTACCATCACTACTCTGTTCTGAACGAATACCTGAATCCATCGAACTTCGAATACGATCTGCATATGAAACTAACTCAAATCAATACTTGCTCCCAAATCCCATAATCAAAATAAAACCAACCATTGTCTCATTTAATCCGACTTAGCGTAATACACCGTACAATTGCGGGACATTATACTATGGACCTCAGGATGTAGTGGGTGTAGAGTTGGAGACGGTGGCTCAGGAGGAGCCGATACCAGTTGAGAGATATGATCAGCTAGTTGCAGATAGTTAGACTATTGTACTGTATATGTTTCCAGTTAGACATTTTGGCATGTATATTATATTGGAGACTATTGTGTTATGGCTAGCCTATTAGACTTGGTTGGATTGTATTTGTGATTGTGATTTATTTTTTCTATTTCATATCGTGCTATATCTTCATCTAGTTTTATTGTGATTGTGATTGAGTATTGATTATTATATTATCCTCCATTTGGAGTTGAGATATCTTGGCAGATATATTATATATATATATATATATATATATATATATATATATATATATATATATATATATGGTCATACCCTAGTCCCAAAATACGTAGGACTAGGACACGTAAGCATGCCAGCCGCATGTGTATGGCAACTCCAATATATGGAAACTATAACACTTGCGTACGCTGTATCATGACCAATAATTCACAAGTGGTATAAAACATCTCAAGTCACAGGCATAATCTAGATCTCATCCACAGAAATCATATATAAATGAATAACCAATATCCATAACTAAATCTCAATATAAGGTATCTAATGGTGGTAGTCGGATGGAAACAAATCCATTACCGAACCAGAATATAGATAAACAAGATAAATACAATATAAGAATATCAACTAAAGTCACGGCTCGAAGAGAAGACCTCATCGCAATATACGTAGCAAGTCCGGATTCACGCTCCTGCGAATACTTATGAACAATACGCCTGAAAAGGGCTAGGTCCTCAGAGGGACGTAATAAGATACATAAAAGCATGCCATAAAGTAAATACTAATAAACTCAAGGGTGTCCTAACCAGCTAAGTGAAATACACTTTGAAGACAACCTTGGCACGTATGGGTAGGTGAAAGATATAAGCATAGCGTCGAGCCAGAGGCTAAGTATCTAGCATTAGCTGTACACTGGATTCCAGATGTATATGTTGACTACATCACCGATCATGATAGCGCGCAGCTAGTAACCTCTGCCGGATGTATCGACAAGCATATACTCCCATAATCGGGCAATACTGATCCTATAATCGGGTAATACTGGCCCATAACCGGGTAACACTGATCCCATAACCGGGTAACACTGAGGTTCACGGCCCCGCAGGTTACTCTGAAACTACGGCAACCAAATGTCTGTCTCATACGCCTACTAATTGTCTTCTCCGTCCAATGATCTATGCATGTTGCATCCACAACACGCAGTAGCTACTACACCGAGACAGAGTGCAAGTATCGGTGTCATAACTTTGGCTCATAGTCTATCGTTAGAACGATAGTCCAACCTCACAACCAAACAAGGACAAGGATTGGACCTTCGTACTACAACAGTCTATGCTCCGACTACTAATAACTGCTAAGTCCCTAACATGCATCACTATTAGCAGTTATACCCTAACCGTCGTACGACTTACACGTACAGGTGGCCAACCGCATACGCAAGTCCGTGCCCTACATGAGACTCACAACACGTGTAAGAAATATGTCAAGGCCTGGGGAGTCATATCAATAACTCCACAACTTTAGGTGGGTCCACTAGACTCTAAGTCAGACACAAGTCCTAACGTCAACGCCTCCATTGACTGCGCCCGAGTCTCTCTCGGATGCACACAATTATAATAATAACATGCAGCTAAATAATACAAAATTTAAACAGTACAACAAGACAAGGTATACTTGCATGGCAAGAAGGCTGCGTGGCACCAATAACCTACTCCTGAAGTCGTGCAAATAAATCTAACAGATCTTCGAGGTCAGCGTGCACAGGTACGGGAATCGGGGTGTCTGCTACGGTTGTCTGGCAAGGGTGACGGGTCTATGATAACGATGATGATGAGGGTTATGACGATAATGAGGTTGCTAAGGGTGATGGTTAAGGGTGATGATGACTAGGGTGGTTAGGTGATGAGGTGAGGATAATGCTATATGTGGTGGCTGGGATGATGGTGATAATGGAGAGGATATGGATGATGGTGATGGCAATGATGCTAATGATGATGACAACAATGATGACCATGATGAGACGATGATGATGACGATAATGAGATAATGATGATTACATAGATGAGGATGATAGGATGTTGATGATCATGATGATGGGGATGATGATGATGTCGGCGACGATGGCGATGGTGATGACGATGATAGCGACGATGACGAGGATGATGGCGTGGACGATGGTGATGACAATGATAACGATGATGACGAGGAAGATGGCGTGGACGATGGTGATGACGATGATGATGAGGTATATGATGACTAGATGATGAAATGATAATGGTATTTAGGGTTGGAGGTGATGAGGATATGGTAATGGTGGTGTGATAGTGCTTCTCCGGCCAGGGGGTGGTCCGGCCGGCGAGGAGGACAGTGGAGAGATGGGAGAGGATGCTCAGGTGGTATTCGCCGGAGAAGAAGGAGAGAGCAGGAAGAAGTGGTGGACAGGAAGGAGGAGGAGAGGAGGATAACAGGGTGGCTACTCCGGCCAGGGAGAGGCTGAGAATGGAGGAGGAGATCGAGGGGAAGGCCATTCAGGCGAAGGCTGGGTCGGGTCATGCGGTCGTGGCAGACCTGGTCGGGGAGAGGTCGGGGCTGTTCGTGGTCGAGCTCGTCATCCAGGCGGAGGTTCTCTGGGTGGTTGGGGACTGCTCGGCGCTGTGGGGTCGTCGACGAGGGTGGTGATGCTCGGAGGTGATGGGAGTGGTGGCTGTAGTTGGGGTCGTGCTCCGGTTGGCTTGGGGGTCGGGGGAGAAAGGAGGGAGGAGGTCGGGGGATGATCGAGTTCAGTTGTTGTGTTGCCGGCTACGGTTGAACGGGTGGACGAGGAAGAGAGCAGGGAGATCTGGGCTCCGGTCGGCGGTTAGGGGCTGCTCCGGCCGGCGGAGGCCAGGTGAGAGGAAGGGGGGTGCTGAACAGTATAGGGAAGAAAGGTCGGCTAGGTTAGAGATGGGTTTGGGTTTACAATAGAAAGAGAGGAAAAATTGTATATAAATACATGTGAACTAGGGTTTTGGTTGACCTAGGAGTGGGCTTGGTCAACACCTCCTTGGGGTTGGGCCTTGGGCTCTCATAGGAATGTTTGGAGAGCCATAATTGTATAGTTAAATGCAAGGATATGTTTAAAATAATGGGGGCGATGTTTGCGCGTTGTACATCCCAAAAATTATAGGAAAAATTTAAGTGAAGGAAAAATTGGGTTTCTTCATGTATTGTCCAATGGTGTGGACACCTAAATGCACTTTTTTATAAAAGTGCCCAACAATTGGAAAAATTGTACAAAGATGGAAATTGTGTTTAAATTGATTAAAATAACAGTGCATGGTGTTCTGGAATTAATTAAAAGTACATGGGAATAAAATTAGATGGGACACAGGTGTCAGGGACGTAGAGGGTACAGTGTAAAATATTAATAAAATTTGGGTTGCATAAAACGGTCAAGATTGTGTCTCCAATTTCGATTGGAACGCACAAAGGTACAAGGTTAGAATTTATTTGGATTAATTAACAACGTCTACGACGAATATTGTGCGACTAAAATGCAGCACAAGAAAGCATAATTATAAGTTACACAAGGGTTAGAATGGTAGGCGGGCATGTCTAGGACAAGGTTATGAATTTTGTAGGAAGGCAATGGCTAGTGTAGTGCTCCAATTATCGAAGCAACGGTAGGGTGCGCTAGGTGATATAAATGTTTTATAGTTAAATCAAATGTCGTGTTCTACTTCTAATTGGGTTCAAACTAGCCCTAGTTTCACTATCTAAGCCAAGTAGGCCTAATTTTGGGTGAGGAAGTTTACATATATATATATATATATATATATATATATATATATATATATATATATATATATATATATATAGTATTTTTGACCTAAAGAGCGTTCTATCATAGATGTCGCGGCATAGGCTGGACGTACATACGTACTTGTGTGGGTTGTGGCACACACACACACACACACACTTGTGACACTTTGTATATATATTTTTTGTTTCATTGCATGTTTGTATTATTGTCGTATATGACAGGGAAGATCAATGGTGAGTATTGGTAAGATGAACCTTATTGCTCTATTACGTGACACTTTATGCTTGTGACACAAGTATACTATAATTCTGCTATGCCATGTAACTGATCCCAAGGCAATATTAGAAAGATCACCTAAGTTTTGTGCACTTACACAACGAACATGTTAGTTTTGTTTAGTGGACAAGAGGTCACTCACCAGTGTATTTCTATGTACCGATCTCCCACAAGATCTCACAGGTGAGGGTTCGCTTGGATGCACGAAGGCGTAGGAGCTTGGTTGGCGACCGTGTCACTCCATGTTCCCGGTATACGTATTTAGAGCGTATTTTAGTTTAGTATGGTTGCATGTGCATGGAGACTAGACCCATTCTTTGGTTTAACCTGGTTCATGATTTATTTTGTGGGTTGGTTCAACTCATGAGAACATTTGGTTCAACCCTCAACCCTACCATATATAACCCAATATTTTTTCTCTCTGTCTTCACTTCTTCATTACTTCTTCTTTCTTTAGCCTTCTTTCCCCATTTCATAGGCAAGTACACCTTGCATGAGAAATAAAAAAACCATCTATATTATTATTCTATTATGTTTATTATGTGTTTCTAAGCACTTTTATTTTTTAGAGTTTTCTATTTTAATGGATGGATTAATGTAGATATATATTTCTAAACATAGGGTTTTCATGGGTTTCATAAGTTTTTATTAGTTTTGATCTATTAAAATTGTGTCCTTGAAAAACATTTTTTGTTACATGATAGAGCTTTCAATTTAGAGCATTTTGGCTTTTGGTTCACCTGATTTGGACTTAAAATAAGCATTTTATGAACAAAACAAGATTTTAATTTTTGGAACTTTTCCGCCATGGCCGAACCTGCCGTTGGAGAAGATGAACTTCCCATGCGGCCAGTGAGCATATGCGGTTGAGAGTGAGTCCGAGAGGGTTATGTGGCCTAAACTCTTGCCGTATACTGACAGCATGCATCCATCTTGATGGACGCATGACTGCTGATTTGCACAGTGTCCTTGAACACCTTGTGCTTTCACTCACTGAACGAATAAAATTTTGCTAAGTCCTAGAGAACTCCATGCGGCAGAGGACCCCATGCGGTACCGACACCCATGCGGCCTGGAGAGCATTCAGCCACTATTTTTTTTGGACGCATGGCTTAGAATCATTGGCACTTATTTCTATGGTTTTGTCTTTTCTTCCTGACACAACTTATGGCTTGTCACCTCAGTCACATCAGTCACTTTATGTCCCATCCCTGATACTTTATTTATTTTGACTGTCACTTCAACACTTGTCCCAAGGAGTCGACCTTAACCTTGGGCATGCGGCCAAGTAGTTCATGCGGCCATGACTTCATATGCGACCTGACTCCATATGCGGTCAAGATTGTCATGTGGCCTGACTTTCTCATGCTACCTAGAGACCCATGCGGCCCTGCCAGTTGATTGAATGTTTCTTGACTCTTGTGACCCAATGTATAATTGGTAATTGGACTCAAATACTATATACGTGATGATACCACTATTACCTGATTATTATTCATGATTTAATGTGCGCCGAGGAGTGACACATCATGTCACGTATTAAGTGGTTATATTTGGGTTGTGCATCGATAATGCCTCCAAATACCTGAATGCATGATATTTTAAATATACATTGTTTCCACAGTATGGGCATAATAAGCGAGTCAACTATAAAAGCGTAGCTAGAATATTGATTGTATGAATGTTGCATACAGGCTCGGGTGAATCCAGATTTGACTTCCATAGATTCGTATCTAATGTACCCGTACTTTATACGATATCTTAAAAAAAATTCTTACGTGACCACGCCTTTGGATTTCAAACACAACATAGGGCTAATTAAGTAACTAAAAGTGGTAGTAATATTTGAGGGAACGGTATCCCGAGATCATGCCAATGAACCTTCCCACAGAGATTTATTCTAAATGCGCTATGGGATGGCCACCACAGATACTGCATATTATCTGCCTTAGTGGAGTACAGTATCTGACCTATTATTATGCCGAGCCACTGTTTCAATATAGGAACACTAGAATCGCTAATACTATATTTTTAGCGCAGTGGCCCTACGGGGGACTGGTACATCCTGCAACCGCATATTTTATTTATTTGGTTCGATTAGCTCATGTTTGGCACTGGCGTGATCTGATGATACTTATTATGCATTATTTCTGAGATAACCTCAGACTCTACAAAAATAGCAAGCCGTACAAATGATTGGCCGATTTAGGAAAAAAATGAATTTGGTTGTGATTATATTATTCAACTAGTAGCTTAGAAAAGTAGACTATCATAGTGTGATGGTCCAATCCTTGTCCTTTTTTGGTTGTAGGATTGGACCTTTACGCTATTATATGTCATGGACCTAAGTTGCGATACTGAACCTATATATTATTATATTATTTTTCTTGGATTTTTGTTCCTCTATTTCGTGCTTCCTTTGTGGTATTTGCTATTTGGGGTCTAACCCCTCAGGTTTTACATGGCTAGGTTTTGAGCCAATACCTGAGAATCCAGCGTACTTTCTCCCAACTCATGGCGCGCATCAAAAATTTGGTCGCAGGGGATAGCGAATGAATTTTTTTTTTCTCTGCTCGTCTTGTACATTTACTTCTTCTTCTTTTGCGTTTAGCCACCGGCACCTGTTAGCCTGATCGTCTGGACATTAGTTTTTCTTACATAATTTTATTAAATCAGACAGTAGCTGATCACTGTCATATACTTATGTTACTCTTCTAGCTTCTTATTTTGCACAGCTGGACTCTAGAATATTTTGAGAAAATGTTTGGGACACCTAATTGCTTTATCATATTTCCCTATGCTTTCTGTTTCTTGTTTAAATAATTGAGACATAGAAGTTCTTGACCATATGAGACTTGATTGTAGCATGCAACCCCTTGTCTTATACAGCCCTCAATCATCGTACGACGTATAGTACCTTCTACGGGGTAGCTGGCCATGTCCGTCTCCGTATTCCGGTACTGTGACGTGACAAGGTTTTAGTGGTAGCCCATGCAGGTTTCTTCTTCAGACTTGTGGGATATCATGGTTATAGGAGTCTCAATCAAACATGATCCTTCTTAAAATTATGAATTAGTCCTCTTCAATACTCAGCTTGAATTCTTCCAGATTGATTGCTTTCTTGTTCCTTCTCGTCCTGTGCTTATTGTTTCTTGTGTTATTCTTTAGGGCTTTTCCTTCCTCCAATGCTGCAGCAACAAGAAAGGCATAGTTTCCAGTGGAACAAAATTCTATGGAACCCCAGCCAAGGATCCGAGTTGAGCCCGCGATGAATGGGATAGAGCAGCAGGCTCCAAGTATTCCCATACCTCTCGTAATGTCGGCAGTACTAGATACCTCGGCCTTGCTAGAGATTATTCGGGATTATAGGTTGCCCAACAACAATAGATGGTGGTGCAAAAATAATAATAACAACAACAACAATATCAGTAACAACAGCAAGAACAGAATATCCTGTTAAACCAAGGATTACAGACAACCCTAGAACAAGGCAGGAGAATATATTCTGGGACATCTGTTAGATTTTGTAGACTGAACCCAAGATATTTCGATGGTACAAAGGACGCAATCATGACAGATAATTGGCTCCAGGATATTGAGACCATTCTGACAGCGGCTAAAGTTTTGACCGAGGTACAAGTTGACCTGGTTTTCCTACAACTCCAGGATCTGACAAGAGATTGGTGGGCTACGATTTAGGTAGGATTGAGGTATCCTATTTCATGGAAGGATTTCATGACCCGATTCAGGGTGAAGTACTTTGGGATTGTGGCTCAATGTGAGTTACTACAAAGGTTCATTAATCTCAAGCAAGCTGGAACGACAGTAGATGGCTATGCGGCAAAATTTTATCGACTTAGCAGATCTGCTCCGACTATGGTGTCAACAGAGTTGGAGAGAGCAATGAGGTTCCAGTAGGGACTTCACTTGGAGATCTTACACATGGTAGAGGTGCACGATTATCAGACCTTCAAGGTGGTATTGATAGCAGCCAAGGGGGTTGAGCTTACTTCCTAGAGGATGGCATCTAGAAGAGTGGATCGGAAGAGGCCTCATTGAGAGAACAATGAGGGAGGACCAGTACCCTGAACCTCAGCACCATCACCTGGCATTCGTATACATGATCTAGCGTCACAGAGGATGGCAGTTTCAACAGTGATAGTACCAACTCGGCAACAGCAACAGCAACAATGACGGGGAGCGTCGACAGGTTGCACCTACTGTGGCAATGGAGGTCATACCAGGTATATTTGTCGAGCAACTAACAGACTATGTTTGAGATGTGGGAGCCCTGATCACAAGGTTGCCACGTGCCCATTGATGCAGAGGACAGGAGGGCCAGCACAACAGTTTCCTATATTGCCAGCTCCAAGGGCAGTACAGCAAGGAGGACCAGGAGTAGCAGCACGACCTTTGGCTCAGCGTTCGTTGCTGACGCTGGCCCAGCTTTATAGGCAACAAAAACAGAATCAACAGGGGCCGCAACTACAACAGGAAGGAAGACAACAGCAGGGAGCAAAACAAGGCCAAGGGCAGGCACTCACCTTGTCTTTGGAGAAAGTTATGGCATCGGCGACGTAGTGACAGGTAACATTTTTGTTACAACCTTTCCTGTCATAGAATTAATTGATTCTGGGGCTTCTTACTCATTTATATCTGCATAATATGCGACACATATTGGATTAAAGTTTGAGGCATTGCTAGCGAGGTTGAATATACTTATTGCTAGCTTTCCGGATGGTTAGCCTGACCTCAAGGATGATAGTTAACCAATGTAATGAGCCTGATCAGTCCCAAGTCGATCACATGATATGTTGATGTTTCACACACTTAGTTAGATGATTCTTGACATGTATCTCTAGTATATTGATCTAGCATCTCTACATGTTCTAGTTATTGTTCTTGTACACACTTATATACCAGTTTATTGTTCTTGCGTGTACTTGTATTTCTATTTCATTGCTAGATGTACATTGATGATGACATATGCTCCAGTATCTATTTATTCCAGTATTTCTTATTCTAGTATTTCTTATGGCCAGTATTCATATCTGTCTTGTATTTCTTTACACTGTATTATAGTTTTTGTCAATATACATGGAACTGCTGTTAGTGCTTGTACTTTATTCCAATCCTGACTGGATATTTTTTCTAAACTGTGACATAGAGGACTTATTTTCAGCAAACTTGGAGACTGGATGTTATTGATTGCAGGTTAGACTATTTATTATTGTTTAGACTTGTCTTGTATTTTATTATTTTCTTCGATATCTTATCGTACTTTATTTCTGTGATTGAGTATTCCATATTAGTATTGTGATATCTGTATCTTCTTATGGAGTTGGATATTCATGTGAGAGTAATTAGCTAGTATTATGACCTAGACAGCGTTCTACCCCCGATGCTGCGGCATAGGCTAGACGTATCCACGCACTCGTGCCCAAATTCCGGGTATGGGTTGTGTTATATTTTTAGTGGTGGCCCATGCAGGTCAGACTTCACAAGTTGTACGATGTCGTGGTAATGCGATGTCTTAGTTGTACTACTATGTGCCTGCGATAGGATATAGGACATAGGATACTAGGATGAGAGCGAATACTCAATCACAAACTCTTGAGAGATTCCTGGGACGACCCTTGAGAATCTTATTATAATTTCTAATTTAAATCTTCTTCCTTGTTCCGTCCTCTCTCGCTTGTTGTTATTGAATTTGATTCTTGTTGATCAATTATTAAATTTAATTCTTGGTGTCATTGTTGAGTTTGATTTTATATCGAGATAAATTTTATGGACTAAAAATTTATGGTATTATCTGATGACATATGTTGATGAGGACAGTGAGTTAGGTAAAACGTCTACTTTGGTTATGGAGCCAAGAGTTTATCGCAGCCACATTAGCTATCGTGGCGGAAACGTAGGAACCTGACTTCAGATGTACATATCTTAGTTATGAAATTTAGAGTTTCTCGCAGCCATAACGGTTGGCGTAGCGAGGATTCTAGATGACATGATTATAGAGTTGCATACCTAAGTTATGGAATATATCGTTCATCGCAGCTATGCTTACTGGCGTGGCGAGGATTCTGAGTGTCATGATTTTGGACAGACGTGTATGATTATCAGGTTGTATCTTAAATTGGTTCTTAAAGTATCATCTCAATACTTATCTACTTCTGTTATTCTAGGACTTTATTCCATCGTTCCTTTGCTAGCAGTAGCGATACCTTCAGTCCTTAGTCCAGTTCTTTTTTGAGCTTTATTTCCTTAAGGATCCTTATTAGTGTGATAATTCGTGAATTATAATTATGTCTGTGTCTTGTATCAGTGTTGACTGAATATGACTTGTGAGTTTGTAAGTATTTCTTGATTGGACATGTGAGCAGTAGGCATCAATCTAGAGTTAACCTATAGTGTATTACCTCGTAGCAATAGTTATATAATAGGTGTCATTGTAGTTAATATTGGTACTATAGGTAGAAGGAGGAGTAAGGAGTATCAGTGATGGTTCCAGAAGTTAGTAACAAAGCCAGCATGCCAGTCCTGGATAGTCGTGAATTCATGTAGTTGGATGATCTATGTAAACAATTAAGTATCAAGGAATTTGTGTTAAAAATTAATAGAGCATAATATTCGATTTGGAGGTTGATACTTGGGTGTGTCAAGAGTAAAGAAATGTATATGCATAAAGGGTATTAATGAGTGTGCCATGGGTTAAGAGATATCAAGATTTATAATGGAAGATATATAGTGTATCAGTCTGTAAAAGATTTAAGAGAAGGTACGTATATATAAATTGAGATATGGAACCATATGTCGCCTTTGAGAGTGAAGTAAAACAGGTATATTATAAAAGGTGCAAGTGATCATGAGTTCTAATAAGTGTGATAAGATAATCTAATAATGAAGTTAGTGTTACTAGACCAAGAGTGCTAATATTTCTATATCGAGGATTAGTTGAGCAATATGCTAGTAACAGTAAGTACTTCGTGTGATGATAATTAGATTGGTGTATCAGTTAATATAGAAAAAAAAATTATTGAAGAAAATACGTGTGATGATAACTTTGATTATTAGGAGTTATAGTGCAAGTAATCCGGACAGTACAAATTTTAGTACACAGTTAAGGATTGTAGATAATTAGTGTATTTGTGGGTATCTTGAGTGTTAGAGACTGTGAGTATGTATATGTATACTTAGATGTGGATTTAAATCTAAATAAATTTCAATTTTTAAAAAAAAATTGCGGAGTTGAGATTTATGTTATTAAAAATTTTGAGGATTCAAATTCAATTCAATAAACATAATCAAAGCAATAAAGATTTTTGGAAGTGATTAAAATTTGAGTATTTGACTTTTGAGGAAAGTATATACATTTTATCTTAAATTGTTCGCGAAGTTAAATTTTGTGGGTTTTATTTTGAGGATAAAATTTTATAATGGGTAATAAATGTATAATAGTATATGAGTGGATGAAGTGCATGTGTAAGGATCTGTTGGCCTGAGCATGCTTGAGATGGCACTGCAAACTGACTTGGGTGTCCATCTAGAGTTGTATTAGAGGGAGTAGTACTTAGTATGGTGTGCACTTGAGTGATAAGAACAACTAGTATAAGCAATTGCATTAGGTAAGAGAGCTAGCAGTGGGTGTGCTAGTAGTAGAAACAGTGGTACCTAAAGGGATACAGGTATTAAACGTTGGAGGCATCATTTAAACCTATGATTGTGTTAGAGGTTCTTGGTATCAAATTTTGGTATTAATAGACATATATGTGCAATACGAATGTATCCATGGATATCTTGTGGACTAATGATTAGTTGATGTGGGTATCAGTGTATAGGGATAGGAATTTGTGAGTGAATATGCCAGAATTAAGTGTAAGATAGAGGTTGAAGATGTCCAGTGATAGGTTAGAAGGCTATGTTCTGTTCTTTCCTTCTGTTCTTTTCTGTCTATTGATTAATTTCTTAGTACCATAGCTTGTATCAATGACTTTCTTGCTAGAATATAGTTAGTAGTCACCCTGACAGAGACTGCAGTACCATGACAAAAGTGACCAAAACCGTGCATGTCTTCTCTAGATTGCATGTTGTATGACTGTAGGTAGGATTTTCTTAGACCTTGATTGTTGGGGGTTTGACCGTAGTGAAGATTAATGAAGAGGTTACGACTTGACAAAGAGAGACAAGATGCCTTAAATTTTGAGGATAAACATTAATTTAAATAAAGAGTTGAGAACTTAATATGGCAGAATTAACGATTTTGTTAAATCATTAATTTTTATGAAGATTATGATATGATTGAATTTGTCAAAAAAAATTAAGAAATTTAAGCAGATTATCATTATATTTATTTGACTGCAGGATATAAATTTAAAATTTATATTTTGAATGTTGCATTTGAAGATTTTATAAATATTATATTGTTTGAGTATGATGTGGAAAAAGAATCGAGGAGTAAGATCATTAATGAATTAGTGTTTGAATTCAAATTTTTGGGATGAGATTTTAAATTTTATAAATATGCATTGATTGAATTTAAATTAGAGGATTAGATATTAAATTTTTTGAGTATTTAGTTATTAACTTAAAATTTTGGAGAAGATTATGATAATAATGGAATTTGATTTTATATTTGAAGATTTTCAGGAATATGATATTTATAGAATTTTGAGAAATATTGCGAAATAACAATATGGATTAGTTCATGATTATATGATTTGATGAATTTAATTTTGATGGTAATAAATAAATAAATAAAATAATTGAGGATTTTAAATTTTGAGGACAAAATTTTTTAAGGTGGGTAGACTTGTAACCTCTGTATCCTGAAATTCGTGCTTAAATGTTGTTATTAGGTTAATTTTGGGCTATTGGGATTTTTTTCATAATTTTTAGTTAATTAAAAACTAGTAACCCTAATTTTCTAGGAATTTTAAGGATTTATTTTAGGGTCAAACTTAATAAAAATATTCCAAACTTTTATTTTATGTTCTAAATAATCAAATATAGTTTCTAGAATTTTTTGTGAATTTTCTGATTATTTTTAGCATTTATTTTGAGTTAATTAGGAAAAGCTGAATTAAAAACTATTTTCTGAAAATAAAAATCCAAAAAGTAATTATTCTGCCCAGTCAGCCAACTAGGGCCCACCCGTTAGCCTCCTGCAGTGAACTGGGCAGGGCCCGCCTGTCAGCGACCGCGGGGTGGGTGTGGGTGCAGCCGAGCCGACCTCGAGCCGAGCCAAGTCAGAGTTCGACTCGGACTCAGCTGAGCCGATCCGGGTCAAACCCTGACCGTTCGATCTGAGCGGGCAGCAGCGGATGGCTGCCATGTGGCGCCCTCCGAGCCGTGGCTGCTCTCTCTCTCTCCTCTATATATATAATAGTTTAGGTTATTAATTTCTAGGGTTTTCTTTGAGCCGAATTTGGGAGAATTGCCATCTAGGGTTCCTTCATCTTCCAGAAGTCATTGCGCATAGCTCCGGACTCCAAACAAGGTCCAATTTCTTGTGTTAGAATGATATTGAGGTTAGATTTCTGAATATATAAATTGTTTTATGAAATTATGAGTATTAAATTCTGGAAAATTCATAGAGCACAATATATTCAAAAATAGACGTGTTTCGATGTTTTCACGATTTTGGGAGAACCAGGAATCAAAATCATGAACCGTTTGAAGTTTCAGAAATCTAATATCGAGATCATTGATATATTTTTTTTCCCAGAATTTAATTTGAAATATTTATGTACTGTTAATTCTGTAGAACTTCTAGGTTAGAATTTAACCATCGGTGCACAATACAAAATTTATATGTGCCATATTTCCCAAATAAATTTGAATTCGGATGAGCTGTAAATTCCAGCATGTTTTTGACGCTGAAATCTACATAAAATTATGCATAAAATTCGAGTTTGTGTCGGTTGACTTTTTGGTCAACAGATTGCCTCAATTTGCGTGCCATGAGTCTCGAATTGATAAAATTCAGTTCCTTTGGACAAAATTTAGGAATTAACCTAAAAATTATAATAATAAGATTAAAATAAGATTTTGGGGTAATTATTTCAGAATTAAATAAATTAAAATAAATTATATTTTGACATGATAAAATTGTAATACATAGGCTATTTGGACTGTGACTTGGACTCTGATTCATACCAGCTAAGGACCACAGGCGAGTATATTCTCTGACAGTTTCTATTATGTTGATTATCTCTATGATTCTAGTTGTATAGCATACATGATTCTGAAACTGTTGTATACACGAGTTGGCATCATCGAGACTTGTCACGAGGAGTCGTGATTTGGAATCCATCGTGCTAGCTGGAGAAAATAGGAAAATATTAGTAGCTTGTGTGATCATATCAAACTTTACATGCATCATAGCTTACCAATACCTCACGTTGGTGCAGCCTAACCATTACATGCTTCATAGCTGTTACATGTGGTTAGCCTGACTATTACTCGCATCATAGCTTTCCGGATGGTTAGCCTGACCTCAAGAATGATAGCTAACCAATGTAATGAGCCTGATCAGTCCCAAGTCGATCACATGATATGCTGATGTTTCACACACTTAGTTAGATGATTCTTGACATGTATCTCTAGTATATTGATCTAGCATCTCTACATGTTCTAGTTATTGTTCTTGTACACACTTATATACCAGTTCATTGTTCTTACGTGTACTTGTATTTCTATTTTATTGCTAGATGTACATTGATGATGACATATGCTCTGGTATCCATTTATTCCAGTATTTCTTATTCCAGTATTCATATTTGTCTTGTATTTTTTTACACTGTATTATAGTTTTTGTCAATATACATGGAACTGCTGTTAGTGCTTATACTTCGTTCCAATCCTGACTGGATATTTTTTCCAGACTGTGACATAGAGGACTTGTTTCCAGCATACTTGGAGACTGGATGTTATTGATTGCAGGTTAGACTATTTATTATTGTTTAGACTTGTCTTGTATTTTATTGTTTTCTTCGATATCTTATCGTGGTTTATTTCTGTGATTGAGTATTCCATATTAGTATTGTGATATTTGTGTCTCCTTATGGAGTTGGATATTCATGTGAGAGTGATTAGCTAGTATTGTGACCTAGACAGCGTTCTACCACCGATGCTACGGCGTAGGCTGGACCTACCCATGCACTCGTGCCCAAATTCCGGGTACGGGTCGTGACAGAACTGAAGAAGAAGTTTATTCGGACCAGTGCATCACTATGGGGAGCACCAGTGGTATTGGTGAAGAAGAAGGATGGATCGACGCGGTTGTGTATGGATTACAGGTGGCTTAATATAGTAACCGTGAAGAACAAGTACCCATTAACAAGGATTAATAATTTGTTTGACCAGTTAAGTGGAGCAAGAGTCTTCTCCAAGATAGATTTACGATCAGGATATCATCAGGTGCGAGTCCGGGAGTAGGATATACCAAAGACAACATTTATGTCACGATCTGGGCATTACGAATTCTAAGTTATGTTATTCGGACTGAATAATGCTCCAGCGGTATTCATGGACTTGATAAACCGTATTTTTATGCCTTACTTAGACCAATTTGTGGTAGTATTCATCGATGATATCCTGGTATATTCTCGTAATGAGAAGGAGCATGAAGAACATCTCAGGATAGTTCTGAGATAGTACTTCCACAGAGTAGAGAATTTATGTTGACTACTCAGAGGCATATTCTAGAAGACTTACGAGCGATGGGTATCGAGATAGTACTTCCACAGAGTATAGGAGCTCAGGCTAGCCTATAGATTCAGTCAACTTTGGTAGATAGAATCAAGCTAGCTCAGGCAGAGGACCCTAAGATTCTAAAGCTACGAGAAGAATGTGAGTCAGGCCTTCGAAAAAAGTTGATAATACATGCGCATGGAATGCTAAGGTTTGGGAATCAACTATGCGTACCAAGCAGAGATATTCAGCAAGAAGTTATGACTGAAGCACAAAGTTTCCAATATTTTATTTATCCGGGAGACACGAAGATGTACAAAGATATCAAGCAACACTTTTAGTAGAACAAAATAAAGAGAAAAATAGCACGCTTCGTATCGCGATGTCTAATATGTTAGCCAGTGAAGGCAAAACAACAGAGACCGATAGAATTATTGCAACCTCTTTCTATTCCAGAGTGAAAGTGAGAACACATCATAATGGACTTTGTGACTGGTTTACCTAGGTCACCGACTGGTCGAGTTACAGTTTGGGTGATAGTAGATCGTCTCACAAAAGTAGCACACTTTTTTTATTTTCGAGTAGGATAGTCTACAAAACAATTGGCTAAAATATATATGCAACAGATAGTGAGACAACACGGTATCCCATTAAGTATCGTGTCAGATCGAGACACGCGGTTCATTTCTTATTTTTGGAAAAGTTTGCATCAGAGTTTGGGCACCAAGTTAAGATTCAGCACAACTTACCACCCCCAGACAGACGAACAATCAGAAAGAACCATACAGACCTTGGAGGATATGCTACAAGCCTGTACCTTAGATCTTGGTGGATCTTGAGAGAATTACCTTCACTTGGTAGAATTCTCGTATAACAATTATCAGGCCAGTATTTAGATGACACCTTTTGAACCACTATACGATAGGAAGTGTGGATCACCATTGGTTTGTGACGACATTGGTGAGAGAAAGATGTTAGGCCCTGAAATGATCATGCAAACAGTAGAGGTCGTCAAGCAAATTAGAGAGCGGCTCTAGGTTGCACAAGATATGCATCGTCATTGGGCCGATCAGCATCGTAGACCTTTAGAGTTTTGTTTCAGCGACTAAGTATTTTTACAAATTTTGCCTACCCGAGGAGTCATTAGATTCGGGGTTCGTGGGATGCTTAGTCCCAGATCCGTAGGTCCGTTCGATATTCTTAAGTGGGTAGGCGATATTGCTTATCGTCTTGCCCTTCCGTCTTACATGAGGTACACGATGTATTTCATGTGTCTCAGTTACATAGGTATATTTCAGATCTGAGTCATATCCTCGATCACTCTGAATTAGTCGTTGGTACTGACTAACCTTACGAGAAGCAACCCGTATCCATATTGGACCGAAGGAAGAAGGTGCTCAAGAACCGGACTATTTATCTTATCCGGGTTGCTTGGGGATACCACACTCTTGGAGAATTGACGTAGGAGCGCGAGAAAGATATTCGGTCTCGGTACCCGTACATGTTCTATTCGAAAGATATATTCTACCTTATGCCTTCGTATCTAGTTTTCATGATCTGGTGAGCACCGATATGTTGTGATAATATTGCTTGCATGTGTAGTTGCTAGTAGATTGTATCGTGCTTGTCCTGACTTCTCTAGCTATTGCTTAGATTCAAATTCCAAGGACATAATTTTTCTAAGGTGGATAGAGATGTCACTTCCCGTTCCCGATATACGTATTTGGAGCATATTTTATTTTAGCATGGTTGCATGTGCATGGAGACTATACCCATTCTTTGGTTTAACTTGGTTCATAGTTTATTTTATGGGTTGGTTCAACTCATGAGAACCTTTGGTTCAACCCTCAACCCTACCATATATAACCCAATATTTTCTCTCTCTTCACTTCTTTATTACTTCCTCTTTCTTTAGCATTCTCTTCCATTTCATAGGCAAATACACCTTGCATAAAAAATAGAAAAACCCTCCATATTATTGTTCCATTATGTTTATTATGTGTTTCTCAGCACTTTTATTTCTTAGAGTTTTCTGTTTTAATGGATGGATTAATGTAGATCTATATTTCTAAACTTAGAGTTTTCATGGATTTCATAAGTTTTTCTTGGTTTTAATCTATTAAACTTGTGTCTTTAAAAACAAGTGATAGAGCTTTCAATTTAGAGCATTTTGGCTTTTGGTTTACCTGATTTGGACTTAAAATGAGCATTTTATGAACAAAATAAGATTTTAGTCTTTGGAGCTTTTCTGCCATGGTCGTACCTGCTGTTGGAGAAGATAAACTTTTGATGCGGCCAGTGAGCATATGCGGATGAGAGTGCCATACGGGCCGAGAGGGTTATGCAGCCTAAACTCTTATCGCATACTAATAGCATGCGTCCATCTTGTTGGACGCATGACTACTGATTTACACAGTATCCTTGAATACCTTGTGCTTTCACTCACTGAACAAATAAAATTTTGCTAAGTCCTAGAGAACTCCATACGGCAAAGGACCCCATGCGACATCGACACCCATGCAGCCTGGAGAGCATGCGACCACTATTTTCTTGGACGCATAGCTCTGAACTGTTGGAACTTATTTATATGATTTTATCTTTTCTTCCTGACACACTTTATGTCTTGTCACCTCAGTCACATCAGTTACTTTATGTCACATCCCTGACACTTTATTTATTTTGACTGTCACTTCAATACTTGTCCCAAAGAGTAGACCTTAACCCTGGGCATGTGGCCAAGTGGTTCATGCGGTCCTGACTTTATATGTAGCCTGACTCCATATGCGGTCAAGATTGTCATGCGGCGTGACTTTCCTATACGGCCTAGAGACCCATGCAGCCCTACATATTGATTGAATATTTCTTGACTATTGTGACCCAATGTATAATTGGTAATTGTACTCGAATACTGTATTCGTGCTGATACCACTATTTTCTGATTATTATTCATGATTTAATGTGCGCCGAGGAGCGACACATCATGTCACATGTTAAGTGATTATATTTGGATTGTGCATCGAGAATGTCTCCAAATTTCTGAACGCATGATATTTTAAATATATATTATTTCCCCAACACGGGCATAATAAGAGAGTCAACTACCAAAGCATGGCTAGGATATTGATTGTATGAATATTGCATACACGCTCAGGTGAATCCAGATTTGACTTCCATGGATTCGTATCTAGCGTGCTCGTACTTTGTACGACATATTAAGGAAAATTTTCATGTGACCACGCCTTGAGATTTTAAACACAACATAAGGCTAATTAATTCTCATGCCAACGAACCTTTCTACAGAGATTCATTCTAAGTGCGATGTGGGCTGGCCACCACAGATACTGTATATCATCTGCCTTAGTGGAGTGCAGTATCTGACTTATTATTATGCTGAGCCACTATTTCAATATAGGAACAGTAGAACCGCTAATACCGTATTTTTAGCATAGTGGCCCTATGGGGGACTGGTGCATCCTGCAAGTGCCTGTTTTATTTATTTGGTTCGGTTAGCTTATGTTCGGCGCTGGCGTGATCTGAGGATACTTATTATGCATTATTTTTAAGATAACCTCAGACTCCACAAAAATAGCAAGCTATATAAATGATTGGCCGATTTAGAAAGAAATTGATTTGGTTATGATTATATTATTCAGCTAGTAGCCTAGGAAAGTGGACTATCATAGTGTGATGGTTCAACCATTGTCCTTATTTGGTTGTAGGGTTGGGCCTTTGCGCTAGGATATGCCATGGAACTAAGTTGCGACAATGAACCTATATATTATTATATTATTTTTCTTGGGTTTTGTTCCTCCATTTTGTGCTTCCTTTGTGGTACTTGCTATTTGGGGTCTAACCCCACTGGTTTTGCATGGCCAGGTTTTAGAGGATCCTGCGTACTTTTCTCCAAATCATGGCGCGCACCAGGAATATGATCGCAGGGGATAGCGATTGGATTTTCTTCTTCCCTGCTCGTCTTGCACAATTACTTTTTTTTGGCGTTTAGCTACCGGTACCTGTTAGCCGGCTCGTCTGGACATTATTTTTTCTTACATGATTGTATTAAATAAGACTACAGCTGATCACTGTCATGTACTTATGTTACTCCTCCAGCTTCTTATTTTGCACAGCTGGACTCCAGAATATTTTGAGAAAGCGTTTGGGACGCCTTATTGCTTTATCATATATGTTGTATGCTTATTGTTTCTTATTTGAATGATTGAGACATAGAATTACTTGACCATAGGAGACTTAATTGTAGCATGCACCCTCTTGTCTTATATAGTCGTGATTGTCGTACGATGTATAGTACCTTATAGTACGGGGTAGCTGGCCACGTTCGTCTTCGTATTCCGGTTCTGGGGCGTGATAGACCGGAAGCATTACGACGAGAGTTATTGTTTTCTTTGTATATAAAAGGCATAATGTCTGAAATATCATTAATTGTATATTTCTCGAGTTGTAAGCCTTGCGACATGATTCATTATATTGAAAGAGAGAGATAAAGATTTGTATTCTTTGCTTCGAGTCATTGTAATTCTATTACAATATCAATAAAGATAATTATTTCTTGTATATCTCGTGTCAATTCAACTTTTCTGTTTTGTAGTTTTATTGCGATGCCTCTATATATTAGATGTTTAAATCGGCCATTTTGGTGCTGTCTTGTACAAGCACAATTTATGCTTGTATGTAATCACGTCCAAGGACGATGTTTGGTTCTGCGAAACCGGAACGTGATAATAATTATGTCATCAACATACACACGGAGATAGATGAGAATACCGATATTGTTGAAGACAAAGAGTGATATGTCTGCATGAGAGTGGAAACCCCGAGGATATAAGAAATTGTCTGAGCTCATAGTACTAAGCTTGTGGTGCTTCTTTGAGACCGTATATAGCCTTGTGTAACTTGTAGACATGTATAGGATTATCACGATCAAGAAAACCTAGTGGTTGTGACATAAAAATATCTTTAGAGAGAAGACCTTGTAGAAAGGTATTGTTGACATCAAGTTGATGAAGAGACCATCAACGACTAACAACAAGAGTAAGAACCAAGCGAATAGTGGTAGGTTTGACAACAGAACTGAATGTGTAATGATAATAAATACCAAGATGCTGATGGAACCCTTTTACAACTAGTCGCAATTTGTACCTATCAATAGAGCCACCAGGTAAATGTTTAATTATGAAAATCTATTTACATCCAACAAGATTTTGCATAAAATCAGGGGGGGGGGGGACAAATTCTCATGTTCCATTTCAGACAAAAGCATTATATTCCTCAGACATAGCCTAATGCCGGTAATGATCTTTAAGGACTTGGGTCACTGTGTGCGGCTCAGGTGGATGGTTTGAGGTGAGGGTAGCAGTAAGATTAAGTTTTTGGACGAATTTATGGATATTATTTTTAGCTCGAGTGATCATGGTGTCGGTATTGGTGGGTGGGTTTGGAGGATAGAATTTTGGAAAGAGTGGTAAAGAACGAGAGGATGGGTTGTGTGAGCCACTATTGGTATCGATGGACTATTTTGGTCGACCGAAATATAGGGCTCAGTCGTCTGGAGATTGATAATTAGATGGATCTGAGCCCGAGGGTGATGTTGTTGAGGACGTATTGAGTGGATCAACCGTAGGAGAAAATGGTGCAAATGGAAACCAATTTGGGAGTAGTTCTGGACTTGGACGACTGAGATGAGTTTGAATGGATTTGAATGGACAGACAGATTCTACAAATTAGACATGACAGGATGTATAAATTTTGGAAGTGGAATGATCAAGACAAAGATATGCACTTTGGGTCAGGGAGTACCCAATAAACACATAAGGGATTGATCGAGACTCAAGTTGGTGGCTAGAATATGGACGAAGCCATGCATAGCATAAACAATCAAAAATATGGAGCTTTGTGTAATTTTGTGGAGAGCAAAAAAGGGACTCATAAGGAGAGGAAAGAGAAAGTGTAGGTGTGGGCATGCAATTAATGAGATACACAATGGTTGCAAAGTCATAGTTCCAATATGTAAGCGAAAGTGAGTGAGTGAGTAGAGAGAGACCAGTTTCAATAATATGTCGATGTCGGCATTCAAAGAGACGATTGTGGTCAGGTGTATTTGGGGGAGAGGTAAGATGAAAAATTCCACGAAGAGATAGAAATTGATCTAAGGCTTGATATTCTCCATCATTGTCGGAGAAAAGAATGACTATGGAGTGTAAACCCCCTGAATTTTCAAAATTTTAAAAACTGGATTTTACACAATTTTCTGGAATTTTCTAGGATTTTTCGGTAATTTAAAAACAGGGTTTTAATTATTCAATGATTTTTAATTGATATTAAATGATATTAAAATAATATTTTTGGGTGTAAAATAGAAAACCGGACTTAGGGTAATTTTCTGGGATTTTATTGGGCATCAGACCTATTTTTAAAAGCCTAAAAACTAATTTTCCTAATTATTAATTAATTTCTGTTATTATTATTATTATTATATTTATTATTATTATTATTATTAGGTTTTGGGCCCGGCCCGGCCCAGTGGGCCGAGCCCAGTGCAACCCAGCCCAACCCCCATGGCCATAGCGGGTCGGGCGGGTCCGCTCACCCGGATCCGCGCCCGCCCGGACCCGCATCCCTGTCACCCGTCGTCCCCACGTTCGACCGAGAATTGCGCCGGCCGCCGCGATTCCGGCCACGCCGCAGCCACGTAGCCCCTCCCCCTCCGTTTCCCTCGGGCCACGACGCCCCGGCCTTCTCGCCTCGACAGCCCCTATAAAGACCCCCATCTCCGCCTCCTTCCATCCCCCAAACCACCTGCAAACCCTAACTCCCCGACGCTCCGGCGAGCCCCCGACTTCCCCTCAGCCCCTGCGCCACCACCACCCGCCGTCCAGGCCACCGTCCCCAGCCAGAACCTCTCCTCTCTCCTCCCCGCAGCCTCGATCTCGACCTCCAGACGTCTCCCCGCCGTTCGAGAGCCGCCCTAGCCGCTGTCGACGACCCCGCCGACCACCCAGGGCCTCGCCGACCGACGGCCAGCCCCCCAGAGCACCGGACACGGCTGAGGAACCTCGGACACGGCGACAGGACGCGGACACAGTACTGCCCTAGGCTGGACACGCTGACACGTGTCCAGGACACGATACGGACACAGTTCAAGCCCCGATTTCTCGGTCCCCTTCAGGTACTCGTATCTTGCAACCCTGATCTCCGTTTTCGATTCCGTCAATTCCTACGCGAAGCCTGTATGACCCTCTCGGTGCCCGGACAAACCGCTCGGGGCATCGCGTCCTGTGGTGATCGCACACCGCGATCCAAAAACAGGAAAAACCAGACCCTGTTTCACCCCGGAACTGAGTACGCCCCGCCAAACGGGACGACTTGGTCGCGCGCGGTCTTCACAGACACGAGCGCCTCGTCGATACGGACGTGTGGGATTTCGCGGAAGCTGATTTGGGTGTGCGTGCACACCGGAATCAACTCGTATCCGCGGACATCGCCCCGTATCCGTCTTTTCTGCAATTTGACCTAACTTTGTGTACACACGTCGGATTGAAACGAAACTTGCGCCATCGGACTCGTAGCGATACGCTGGTCCTGTGGGCCAAGTTTGGTTCGATTCTGAGAACGTTGACGAAATCGCGTGTCGTGGGCCCCACAGGCCCCGCTCGACGGGCGATTTTGTGATCGGCTCATCGGAATTCAATTCTGAAAGTTTCGTTGGGTTCGTATCAGCGTTTCTGACCTGTTGACACTAAGTTTGGTGAATTTGGAGACCGTTGACCCTGACGCGTTTTTCGGTGCAGAGCGGGCCCACCGGTGGACCCCGTTTTGGCCCGAAACTGTCGTTTTTGTCCTTGTCTCCAAATTGGACCCAAGGACAGGCGTTTCTAGCTGATTGATATTTTCTGGATCTGATGGTGATGTTTGTTTCAGCAACCGGAGTACCGCCTGCTAATCCAACCGAAGTCAGAACTGCGAACATAGCCAGAACCACAGGCAAGTGTACCTCGCCAAAACTTGCAGCTTGCTACAGATTTTCTGGACTTGGTTATACATCAGTGGGCAAGTAAAGCTTGCCAATTTCTCAGATATTTCTGGTTTAGTATTTTACCTGATTGCTGTAGATTTTTTTATGTAAACTTGATTAACTGCTCAACCCAGGACACCTGACACACTTCATGTGACGGAATTGCCTGAGATATACCTGGTAATTCCGTATAGGTTACATATTCATGACATTTACAGATTCATGCTTAGATTCTATCCTGACTCATTGCATTAGTTAAATCTTGCGTGACTTGTACCTGATATATTCTGGAACTGTGACGTGAGATTACATGGGGTGGGGAGAGTATTACCATATCAAGGCTGATTATAATGTAAATAATGTTATCTGGAGGTATCCTAGTCTCTGATACAGAGCTTTGGCACAAGTTCTGGCTCTTCTAGAAAATACTGCTATGGTTTCTTAGACACTGATCCTGTAGTAGTCTCAGCCTGAGTATGACTAAAACTCTCACTTGCATATCACTAGCTGGTTTACATATTTACCCTGCTGTTTATTTTATTGCTGCACTGCATATGTTTTGGCTTGTATTTTCTGTACCTTGTTATGTCCCCTGAGGACCTGGAATGGACTATGTCCCCAGGTACAGCTGAAGAAAACTACCCCGAGGTGTACGGTACTGGAGCACTCCTTGGAGCAGAACAAGGAACAGGGGACGAGATAGTGGCCGAAGACTTCTCTTGAGCACCGGCTTCAGTTATACAGTATTTCTATTTCCAGCATTTTAAATTCCTGTCTTTTCTTAAATGTAACAGACTAATTCTCGGATTTGTTCCCGAGATAGCTTATTTGAGATTTCAGTATTTATTTCCATTGCATAATTTCTGGCTTTTAAATCTGTGACTTTCTGTGGATGAGATTAGAAATACCTGAGACTTGTACTTAGTATTGCTAGACTACAGCTTAAGCATGTCCTGATGGATCCATTAAATTGGGTTGTCCATCGGTGCGTGCTGCTGGCCATTGCTCACGTGCTCAGTCCCTCGTCATTTTTGCACTGGGGCGTGACATGGTTTTTGTGGTGGCCCATGCAGGTCTACGACTAAATTGTTCGGTTTCAACTTAGGGACCGAACAGGCCTGCAATAAAAATAGGATAAGTTTTTAGGATCTCATCCACTTGCTTGAATCATTTTTGATATCTGTATCGTATTCGAACTAATTTGAACTTGCATCTTGCCTTGATTCCTGTACGCCTCTTATTGGGTATTTTGGATACAGGAAAATGGACCCACAAGAATGCAACGAGACTCCCGTCGGAACGCCACAAGCTACAGGTGTCACCTACGACGACGAAGTGACACCAGTCGGAGGAATTCCCACAACTCAACAGAGCCAGCAGCCAGGACAACCTACCTCCCGATTCCGGCGCGATGACATCCCACCTCCGCCGCAGTTCGTCCCACGAATGCCCGTGTTCCCACCAGGACAGCCGATCGACGGGCAGCAAATATTTCAGATGATCTACGCGATGATGCAAGCTCAGCAGCAAGTCCAACACGAGGCTCAGCGTCGCGAAGCTAACTTCTTGAGGGACAGCATCGTAACTGCACTGGGGCAGGCCAACCTACCAGCTCGACGGCCAACTACAGGCTCAATCACTGACTTCCGCCAACTGAAGCCCCGCACTTTTTCTGGAAAAGAGGAGCCCACAGAAGTTCATGAGTGGCTCACCAACATACGGCATCAACTTGAAGTAGCCGAGCTTCCACGAGAACGCTGGATGACTGCCGTCCGAATGCAACTGACGGACAACGCCCATCACTGGTGGCTATCCGAAGAGGCACGGCTCGGACCAGACCGAGTCACCTGGGAGGAGTTCTCCAGACTCTTCCAAGAGATGTACATTCCTGCCATCGCTCGATCAGAACTGCGGGACAAATTCAATCGCCTCACTCAGGACTCCATGACGGTGGAAGAGTACAACGCAGAATTCATTCGTCTGAGCCGATTCGCCCCCACCCTGATCCCGACTGAGGAAGAGAAGGCCGAGAAATTCTTCGACGGACTGAACATTGAGCTGCAGAAACTAATTGGGTCCGTCGCACCAACATCATACTCGGACGTCCTTGCTGCGGCTCGACGCATAGAGCGCGTCACCAAGAGAGAGACCAGACTGAAGCGGTCGTCCCCATCCGCACCAACCAAAGCAGCACAAGAAGAATCTGCAAAGAGACCGCACCAACAGCAGAAAGCACCTACACCACAAACGGTAGTCCTCCTTACTTGTCACTACTGTGGCAAAGCAGGCCATATCGCCAAGGAATGCCGACGCAGACTAGGATTGTGTTTGGCATGCGGATCCCGTCAGCATTCAGTAAGGGATTGCACTCAACGTGGAGAAGGAGCACCAAGGGCGAACCAGCAAACTCCGCCAGCGCCTCGAGCAGCACCCTACCAGCCAGCTCAGCAGCAACCGAGGAATCTACCTCAAGGACGAGAGCAAGCTTACGCGATGACTGTGCAGGACGCCGATGCGAGTAAGTGATTTATAGTTATCCGTTTTTAGTCTTGTTGTAGTTCGTGCCTCTTGGTTCGTGACCTCAGCCCCAACCTAGTAAATTGCAACTTGTTAATAATAGCCTGGTTTTCATAAAAGTTATAGTTTTAACTAGATTTTCCTGGAAGTGCATAACTTTCATTATTAGGGAAACGGTAGTTCCCTGAAATATCTTGTGATGTGTTTCCAACCGATGTTTGCGACCGCGTCATCTCTGTTGACCGGTTATTCTTTGATTGCGAGGACGCAATCCTCTTAAGGGGGGTAGATTGTAAACCCCCTGAATTTTCAAAATTTTAAAAACTGGATTTTACATAATTTTCTGGAATTTTCTAGGATTTTTCGGTAATTTAAAAACAGGGTTTTAATTATTCAATGATTTTTAATTGATATTAAATGATATTAAAATATTATAAAAATAATATTTTTGGGTGTAAAATAGAAAACCGGACTTAGGGTAATTTTCTGGGATTTTATTGGGCATCAGACCTATTTTTAAAAGCCTAAAAACTAATTTTCCTAATTATTAATTAATTTCTGTTATTATTATTATTATTATTATTATTATTATTATTATTATTAGGTTTTGGGCCCGGCCCGGCCCAGTGGGCCGAGCCCAGTGCAACCCAGCCCAACCCCCATGGCCATAGCGGGTCGGGCGGGTCCGCTCACCCGGATCCGCGCCCGCCCGGACCCGCATCCCTGTCACCCGTCGTCCCCACGTTCGACCGAGAATTGCGCCGGCCGCCGCGATTTCGGCCACGCCGCAGCCACGTAGCCCCTCCCCCTCCGTTTCCCTCGGGCCACGACGCCCCGGCCTTCCCGCCTCGACAGCCCCTATAAAGACCCCCATCTCCGCCTCCTTCCATCCCCCAAACCACCTGCAAACCCTAACTCCCCGACGCTCCGGCGAGCCCCCGACTTCCCCTCAGCCCCTGCGCCACCACCACCCGCCGTCCAGGCCACCGTCCCCAGCCAGAACCTCTCCTCTCTCCTCCCCGCAGCCTCGATCTCGACCTCCAGACGTCTCCCCGCCGTTCGAGAGCCGTCCTAGCCGCTGTCGACGACCCCGCCGACCACCCAGGGCCTCGCCGACCGACGACCAGCCCCCCAGAGCACCGGACACGGCTGAGGAACCTCGGACACGGCGACAGGACGCGGACACAGTACTGCCCTAGGCTGGACACACTGACACGTGTCCAGGACACGATACGGACACAGTTCAAGCCCCGATTTCTCGGTCCCCTTCAGGTACTCGTATCTTGCAACCCTGATCTCCGTTTTCGATTCCGTCAATTCCTACGCGAAGCCTGTATGACCCTCTCGGTGCCCGGACAAACCGCTCGGGGCATCGCGTCCTGTGGTGATCGCACACCGCGATCCAAAAACAGGAAAAACCAGACCCTGTTTCACCCCGGAACTGAGTACGCCCCGCCAAACGGGACGACTTGGTCGCGCGCGGTCTTCACAGACACGAGCGCCTCGTCGATACGGACGTGTGGGATTTCGCGGAAGCTGATTTGGGTGTGCGTGCACACCGGAATCAACGCGTATCCGCGGACATCGCCCCGTATCCGTCTTTTCTGCAATTCGACCTAACTTTGTGTACACACGTCGGATTGAAACGAAACTTGCGCCATCGGACTCGTAGCAATACGCTGGTCCTGTGGGCCAAGTTTGGTTCGATTCTGAGAACGTTGACGAAATCGCGTGTCGTGGGCCCCACAGGCCCCGCTCGACGGGCGATTTTGTGATCGGCTCATCGGAATTCAATTCTGAAAGTTTCGTTGGGTTCGTATCAGCGTTTCTGACCTGTTGACACTAAGTTTGGTGAATTTGGAGACCGTTGACCCTGACGCGTTTTTCGGTGCAGAGTGGGCCCACCGGTGGACCCCGTTTTGGCCCGAAACTGCCGTTTTTGTCCTTGTCTCCAAATTGGACCCAAGGACAGGCGTTTCTAGCTGATTGATATTTTCTGGATCTGATGGTGATGTTTGTTTCAGCAACCGGAGTACCGCCTGCTAATCCAACCGAAGTCAGAACTGCGAACATAGCCAGAACCACAGGCAAGTGTACCTCGCCAAAACTTGCAGCTTGCTACAGATTTCCTGGACTTGGTTATACATCAGTGGACAAGTAAAGCTTGCCAATTTCTCAGATATTTCTGGTTTAGTATTTTACCTGATTGCTGTAGATTTTTTTATGTAAACTTGATTAACTGCTCAACCCAGGACACCTGACACACTTCATGTGACGGAATTGCCTGAGATATACCTGGTAATTCCGTATAGGTTACATATTCATGACATTTACAGATTCATGCTTAGATTCTATCCTGACTCATTGCATTAGTTAAATCTTGCGTGACTTGTACCTGATATATTCTGGAACTGTGACGTGAGATTACATGGGGTGGGGAGAGTATTACCATATCAAGGCTGATTATAATGTAAATAATGTTATCTGGAGGTGTCCTAGTCTCTGATACAGAGCTTTGGCACAAGTTCTGGCTCTTCTAGAAAATACTGCTATGGTTTCTTAGACACTGATCCTGTAGTAGTCTCAGCCTGAGTATGACTAAAACTCTCACTTGCATATCACTAGCTGGTTTACATATTTACCCTGCTGTTTATTTTATTGCTGCACTGCATATGTTTTGGCTTGTATTTTCTGTACCTTGTTATGTCCCCTGAGGACCTGGAATGGACTATGTCCCCAGGTACAGCTGAAGAAAACTACCCCGAGGTGTACGGTACTGGAGCACTCCTTGGAGCAGAACAAGGAACAGGGGACGAGATAGTGGCCGAAGACTTCTCTTGAGCACCGGCTTCAGTTATACAGTATTTCCATTTCCAGCATTTTAAATTCCTGTCTTTTCTTAAATGTAACAGACTAATTCTCGGATTTGTTCCCGAGATAGCTTATTTGAGATTTCAGTATTTATTTCCATTGCATAATTTCTGGCTTTTAAATCTGTGACTTTCTGTGGATGAGATTAGAAATACCTGAGACTTGTACTTAGTATTGCTAGACTACAGCTTAAGCATGCCCTGATGGATCCATTAAATTGGGTTGTCCATCGGTGCGTGCTGCTGGCCATTGCTCACGTGCTCAGTCCCTCGTCATTTTTGCACTGGGGCGTGACATGGAGTGCTTGAATTAATTTTTTACTAGTGCTTTGAAGCGAAAAAAATATCATAGACATGAAATTTCTTTTTTAAGGGGGTAATACCATACATAATGTGTAAAGTGATCAACAAAAATGACATAATACTTGAAATCATCAATATAATAAACAAGGGAGGTCCAAACATTAGAAAATATAATTTGTAAATGGTGAGATGAAACAATTATGGATGTAGAAAAAGAAATCTTATGACTTTTATTGCTGAGACGCATTACAATGAGAGGTTTGTGACATAGAATAAGGTAAAGAAAATGTTGACATAATATGCTGACGAACTCTGCATAAAACCTCTACATAAAAACAAGTACAACCAAGTTTTTTCGAACCAACAAACCATTACATGTACCGTGCGAAGCATGGCATTACATTGACCCCCATTAAGAGATCCTGAGATATCGTGGGGTCAAAATTTATTTCCATGTCAAGATTTTATCAGAAGCAAAATTTGGCGGCGACAAAGACCTACCCTGACAATCTCGCAAAGGCTTAGCATTTTCCCAGAATAAAAAAATATGTCTAAGGCTTTTAGGTTACTATAAGGAATTTGTCAGAACCAAATTTGGCTAAGGCCTGCCTCATAGTGACAGCTTTCGCAAAGATCCAATTGTTGTTAGAAATTTGTGAGTAACAAATATTGACCGAGGCCTAACCTCACCACATATTAGCTTGCCTATGATTAAAGCTACAAAATTGCAGAGATCCTAGCCTCGCTATATGGCATTACATTGATCCCCGACTTTTTCTCTCATAATGTCGTCTGAAATGAAGCTAAACTTTTGGCTAAACTATTTGTAACACACATCCTACGATATCGATATTTTATACAAATACACGAACATATTTTGTATTTAATTCATATTTCATATTTTATCGTAATGTGTAATTTTAGTATCTTGGTTGAGGGATTGAGTTTCTCATAATACATGAATCGTGGTATGCCAATGGTATACTATTATTCTTGTAGAGTAAGCTCTCGAGCACCTATATTGTGTTTTATTTATCTTCCTGGAATTGTATTTTCCAAAAATTTCTCAATTATGCGTGCATTGCGCATCAGAAGGGGTTGCCTCATGTGATACTCTTGGAAGTTTTTTAATCGATCAATGACATATGTAACTTATAAGTGTTTTTTGATTTTTAGGATTAACCGAGGCAACTTGCAGACCCCCAAAGACCACGTACCCCGACTAGGACCCACTAGTAAAATGGAATACTTTAATTTAGGGTTTTTTCTCTCTTCAATTTATCAATGTTAATAGTATACTGGCAATATACTGTCGATATATTGCTGGTGTTGTTTATGTGCAAAATAGAGCGGTTGTATACTCTTTATACCGTTAGATTGAGATATCTCAAAAGGTTTGGATGAGTTACTATAAAAAACTTAAGGGTCCGCTAGGTAATTATGGGTGCAGAGGTTATGAGGTATTTTTAGAGTAGAGGTTATAAGCGGTCCGATTTTGGGTGATTTTAAGTAGCGGCGACTTTTAAACCAGTGCTTGGTAATCATTAACGAACGGTTCTGAATTTTTTTTATAAAAACAAAATTTCCTTTATGTCTGTATATAAATAAAAGCTCTTCTAATATATATATATATATATATATATATATATACACACACACACACATCGTTGTAGCTCAGTATCCTTCAAATTCCTAGATGACGCAAGTAGAGTATTAAAAAAATTATAACATTTGTGTTGCCATTGCAAAACAAATCTCACATCAGCACTTGGAATAACTAGCTGAATGCATGTAATTAATTTTCTAACACACACACACACACACACACACACACACATATATATATAGTCTGGATCGGGAGTCCCATTTCTGGAGCCCCCCGCCGAAGTCCCGCGATGCTCGACCGTTGGATCGAGCGGGTGCGCGCACGGGCCCCCCGATCCTATGGTGCAGGGGGGTAGGGCTTCGACGGGACTCCGCGGACGAATATCTTGATCCGGACCCCCACACACACACACACACACACACACATATATATATATATATATATATATATATATATATATATATATATATATATATATATGAAGTTCCATGGGGATAGGAAGATAAGAAGCCATGGAAGCTTTACAAGAAACAATAAAAATAGTGCAATGGACTACGTTGCCTTTACAAGCAAACATTGTGCAATGAACGTTCCATTTGTGCTCCTGCAGTCCGCTCCTCTACATGTCTTTACAAGCAAGATGCCAACGACCTCTACATGAGTTTACAAGCAAGATGCCAACGAATAGGTAGAGGGAAAACTGTGGAAGAAATTTTTACCGAAAAAGTAGCAATTAGAAAGCTGCGGGAAGAGGAGAGAGAGTTCATAATTTTACCGGAAAAGAAGTCGCGGGAAGCTGCGGGAAGGGGAGCCGCGGGAGATGAGATGAGGAATAGAAAATATGGTTAGATATTATTACCTATATTTAAATTTTTTGATGATGATAGAAATAGAATAAAATAATAAAATTTCTCAAAATCCATCGATTTGGTGTGTTTATAATAAAGCCACCCAAAAATACACACCGGTTTTAGGAGATTTTTGAGCCGACCAAAACCGGTGCCTCAAAAAAAATTAACAAACAAGAATTTTCATAAACCGCCGGTTCAAAAATAATCCAAAACCGATAAAAATACTGTTATCAAGCAAACCATAATTCTTCATTTCCTTATCTCTGTGCGTGTGTGTGTTGAGGGAGCAATGTGTGTGCCATTGGAACGACATAGAGGTTGACACAAGTACGAATACGTAGGCAAGTATCTTGCTCAACAGAGGCTTTCACACGTGACAACCTTTGCATAGAATGATGAACATCTATACAAATAATTTTAGTGGGTGAACAAAAATATACTCCCGTAGCATTTCTTGTCCCTAACCCCTTTGGTTCTATTATCTGTGTGATATCATTTATAACAAAATAACTGAGAAACCACAACTTAATTAATACTCCCTTGGTCCAACTGAAAATCAGAATACTTGACTAATGGAGAGAGGTCGAAGATCTGATATGAATCTTAAGAGTTCGTGCAATAATTTGCTTTCGGTGGGGGAGGTAATTTGCTATCTGGGGGAGTGTTGATAGTGCTGCATATGCATTGGAGTGAAGAAATGTATTATAATTTGAATGCTCGAGGGGGCTTTCTTGAAATGATGGACATGTATTATATTATATATTATATATTATATTAGGTACATCTTGGTAATAAACAAGTATAGGAAGGGAAAAAAAAAACCTTTATTTGAGTTATACGAAGGAGAAGGTGAGAGCAAGTTTCCTTTCCGATTTAAAATCATTACCTTTGCCAGGATTTGCATGTGGTCATTGCAGTGAGTAACGTGTACCTAAGTCTTATGTAATCTATATGGAATTTTTATTTCATGGAACAGTGATTCATAGTGAAGCATTGGAGTAAAGAAATGTATTAAAACTTGTACTGCTCAAGTGGACTTTCTTGAAATGATGGGTACCGTATGTATTATAGTATTATATTAACTTAGTAATGTCTTGCTAATAAATTGGAAGAAAAAAGAAAAAGAATACGACCACGACTGATTAGAGTTTAGATTCAAAATTTTATATTAGTTTAGAGTTAAGTTTTGATATGTCTTATTGGAGAGTTTAGATCTTTATTTTTATTTTATTTTATCCTTTCTAGTCTATACATGAATGTTTTATTATTTGCATGGAAAAAGATATTAAAAAAATAATAATAATAATAATTTAGAGTCTAAATTTTCTAATTGGACAAATCAGAACTCAAATTCTAAGTTGATATAAAATCCAGGATGTAAACTCTAATTAGCCAAAAAAAAAAAACCTCAATTTGAGTTATAAGAAGATAACGTAAGTGCAAGTTCCCGCTCCAGGATGTAAACTCTAATTAGCCAAAAAAAAAAACCTCAATTTGAGTTATAAGAAGATAACGTAAGTGCAAGTTTCCGCTCCTATTTAAAATCACTACATTCTGTCCAAATTCGCGTGCGGTCATGCAGTAAGCAATGTACCAATCTAAGTCTAGATGTAATTAACTTAAGATTTTTATTTAGGTTATTTAGTTTTAGGATCTCGTATGATATTGAAAATTTACGTTTATGTCTCCATATCATTCTGAAAAGAATTTGGATCTCGTCCTAACGGTTGACTTGACTGGCCGTCCAAAATGGAGACTTAAACGTAAAATTTTAATATTATACGAAAATTTAAAACTAAACGAAAATATGTAAGAGTTGTATAATTTTGATTATTTAGTTTTATCATAATTATTCAAAAATAAAACGTATGATAATGTTGTTTGCTTCTATCTGATCTCAACAAGTTGCGATTGCATTGACTAGCCGTCAAACTACTAGAACACTCAATTCTACTATGAATAATTATATATTAGATGTTGCACGCACATGTGCATAACTTGGATGCCATCGATTATTTTACGACCTCCCAACCAATGCTATATTTAGGTTAATTATAAGGGCACTACTATATTTACTTGGGGCTAGCCCAGGATTGGGGCTAGCCCATTAATGAGGAAACTTTACTTACACTAGCCCATTAGTTTACTTGGGACTATCCCATTCATACTAGCCCACTTTGAAACCTTCTCCCAAACACTCCCAAACCCTCCCCACCCCACCGGAGCTCTCCCCCCTCCCGCCGGCTTCACTCCGAGAGTCTGTCCTCCTCCTCCTTGTCGATGGCTCCCAAAGTCTCGAAAGAATCAAGGTACAAATCATCATTCTCCTTGTGCTATTGCATTTGTAAAATTGTCCAAAAATTTTAAAAAATTCTATTGCATTTTGAAAAATTTGAGTGATTTTCTTTTCATTCTTCAAATAAGGGCATATAAGTCCTTGGCGGAGTTTAGGATGTAGTTTAGACGTTCACTTGGTTGATCGAACACGATTTTAGGGCATACAATATCGAGAATCGTCGACATTGTCGAGCAGTATCAGACGGGACTGTAGATTTTCCTACAGTCCCATATAGATTTAGGACTGTAGAAAAATCGACAGTCCTATTTATATTAAGGACTGTCGAATTTTCTACAGTCCTAGATTTATATAGGACTGTAGGCTTTTCAACAGTCCTAAAAAATTAGGACTGTTGAAAATTCTGCAGTCCTGTATACTTACAGGACTGTAAAAATTGCTACAGTCCTGAATGTAAAATTAAATTATGATGTTAAAATAATTTTTTTTTTTGTCTTATAGTCATGCCCCTGGGAAGGACACTGTGGATGAAGATATAATGAGAAGATGCCCTACTGCGTTGATGCGTAAGGAACGCACAGTTTCACGTACTATTGAACCAGGCGTTGTCACGCCCCGGTCCCGCCCGGGCCGCCGCTCCGCCCTGCCCCGCCCTGCCCCGCCCCGTACGGCCGGGATTTAACGAACCGGGAACGAATCACCGTGCCTCGGTGCGCCGGACGCGAATCACCGCGTCCGTCCCGCGGGCGCGAGGGAGGAAGGGGAGCTAATCGAATGGCCCGTTCGAGCTTTCGGGGACGTGATGTCTCACGAGCCTAGGGTTGCGCCCGTGCAAGGCCAATCGTTTAAGTTGATAGTTGGCTATCATCGCATCAATCGAGTAAGCAGCGGAAAGGGACTTGTTGCAATGCAATGCATTTAGCCAACTGAGCGTTCGGGACAATCGAGGCAACTTGGGTTTCCTTTAGCAAAGGCACACGTTCGTTCCATACATTATGCCCCCTTATACGATAGCATTCTCGGGGCAACAATCGAAACCAGGATTCTGGATCTTCGGGACTGTGGCACGCCTATCGCTCCCTCGGACGATCCAGTACCTGCGAGCAAGTAAACTGTTGGTGGGTCAGCACTTTATACAAGTACTGGTGAGATAAAATAACTGAACAGAAACAAGCATTCACTCAACCAAGCACTAAGTAATCATGTTATAAAACATTATATTACTAGTGATCTTTCTAGTTTTACCTAGGTTCGTTTCATGCAGTTCTAGCAGAGTCATATTACATTGCTTTTGGAAACATGTTTGAAAACAGAGTTTCATATTGAATATGCAAACAAGCAAGCCGTTCATGTTTCAGGGTGTGCGCAGCGTGTCTCGTGCGACTCCAGGGTCAGATGCAAAGCTAGACACACAATGCACAATCTTAGGGGCAGTCATCTATCCAAGCCAACATAATGACTTAGCTATATGCAGGACGGTCCCCGAGTATCTCAGGATCGGCAGCTGGTGGAACAGTATACCAATGACTCTTTATCTGATGCTAGAGGCAGCTGTGGCTCATGGTTGCTTTCCACTATCTCTGTAGCAGCCGTGACACATGCAGCTCAGCTCTCCACCAATAGCCATTGTCCGACCGTGTGCTAATGCATGGAACACTATCAAATAAACTCTATTATGCAGACGAGACGAACCATCAGAATACAATCGTTGTTGCGGGGCAATCCGACTTATCACTTGAACACGTTTAGGCACAGTATGGTTCTCTCGAAGCATAGACGATAGTGAACATGTTCATGCACTCTAAGCAGGCGATACAGGATTCTCGTTAAGCAGACATTGTTTCAAAAACAAGCTAGGTGAGTTCGTTCATTAACATGCAAGGCAGGTTCTATCATTCTCTTAAGAAAATATTGCAAGCAAAAACTCAGGTTATTATTAAGGCGTGCAAGAATCAGAGAACGAAGTTCTGCCCACTCACCTTGATACATAACGCCGACGCGGAGTGGGGCGTTACAGGCGTCACTATCCGCGAGCCCGAGGTACGCCCTGAAGTGAGGAAACGTCGATTGACGAAGAAGACTGCCACTCGTTCGAAGAGACGTGCTCCTTCTAGTTCTTCCGGTTCTTCTTCCTCCTCCGATGAGGACATGCCAAATGTTCCAAATCGGCCTACTGATGGTTCAGGACCTTCTCAGCCTGCAGATAGTCCTGTCGAGAGTCTCCCACAAACTCTCAAAAATCGGACTACTGATGGTTCAGGACCTTCTGAGCAGGCAGATAGTCCAGTCGACACTCGTCCAAACGGTTGCTCTATGTTACCGTCGATCGAAAACCATATTGCATACCAAATATGGAACAATCCGGTAAGAACATTACGTTTTGATAAATTTATATATAGTTGTAAGTTCAAAGTTCATTTTACATAGAGGTATAATTTCATCCAATTGTTGACTTTTCAGGAGAGTTCTCGTATGTTGACGGTGATCAACCACGGGAAAAAATGCAATACATGGAGGTATAAATTATTGGGAGATGATGTGAAGGCAAAAATCAGTCCCACCGGTCTACAGTATTTGGGTAGCTACTCATATACGACGGTGGATAATGCACTGATTTCAGCATTTATAGAACGATGACATCCAGAAACCAACATTTTCCATCTACCCAATGGAGAGTTGACGATTACCCTTGATGACGTCCATCATATATTGGGACTTAGGGTTGATGGTCGAGTCATGATGAATCAAACTTTTGATGAGTCGAGCATCAACTTTTACGACTATATTGTGGATTATGTATCAGGGTGTCTGGGAGTTGATGCCACTAGTTTTACTAGTCTTCGAGAATTCAAGAAGTCCTACGGACTTCCTCTAAAATATTTGGAGAAGATATTCGCTGAGCCGGCCCCCGAAATTGATAATAGCGAAAATGTGGCCCGCGGATATATGCAGTTCATCTTAGGGGCTGTCGGTATTACCGATAAGTCTGGAACGTCCATAAATGCCAAATATCTCCTCAATTTGGACAACATTGACACGGTGGACAGAATTTCTTGGGGAAGCGGTATACTGGCATACCTTTACCGCGAGCTTGGTGCGGCATCCCGTGTGGGTTCGAAGATAATATCCGGATGCCAGACTCTACTCCATGTATAGATATATCTTTGTCAACTTGTATACATAAATTTAAATTGTGTTATTTATTTTTGGACTAATATATTTTTAACCTGGTTACGTGAAGGCATGGATATACAAGCACTTTCCAACCCTGCAGCGGACGAAACTGAACCGAGGGTATGACGAGAACCTGCCTAGAATGTGTCGATGGAAGCCAACTAAGGAAGATGCCAAACGTTCTCACACATTGGCCGCCCTACGGCATGCACTCGAAGATATGACGACAGAAGAGGTAAATTTAGACATAATTTTGTACTTAATTGGTATTAATTTACTACGTTATGCTAAATGACGTTATGCTAAATTTTATGAGGTACAGATTGTATGGGATCCATACCGTGATTTGCGACAGACTACTCATCCATTGCAACCAATCGCCTTATATCACGGTCTTATAAGTTGTCATGAAATCGTAGAGGCTTATATGCCGGATAGAGTGCTCCGTCAGTTTGGCTACGTACAAACTGTCCCAAGGCGCACTTTGAAAATGATAACTCCTCCGCGCGGGACAAAACTGCTAAACTATATTCCTGTGTTGTTCAACTGGGTATCGAACTTCTTCACCGAGTGGCAACGCCACGTTATTAGAGATACCGATCGGCAAGCAGCAGTCAATATGGCGGAGTGCAGCGACGACTACCTCGCCTACTACGCTGGTGTCGGACTACCGACCTTGTTCCAACGCGGAGGGGATATTGTGCGTGTACCGTCAGATCTTCCTGCCAAATCGGTCTTGTATACTACACTGGTCAAGATGGTGAGCCAACTTGTAGACTTTAAGTTTGATATTTGTAACTGTGGCTAACAAATTTTTTAAATTCTCATGAATAGGCAAGGAAAGTGAAGAAGTTGGGAAGAAGCCTCGTAAGTTGCCAGGGTTCGAATTATATGACAATCAATGACGAATTATATGACAATCAATGACGAACTCCAACAAATCGACAACGCTGAAGATTTTTATTTCTTGGAAAATAGAGAGCAACGTACAAAGAGGCGCCATGAAGTTTAAACTATCATTTTGAGTTGTAAAAGTTTGAATGAATATGACTTTTGAGAATTGTAAAAGTTTAAACTATGATTTTGAGTTGTATAACTTTGATTGATTTGCTACTATTGACAGTTTCAATGAATTTGCTACTATTGACACTTTGAGTTAATTTGAGTTGTATCAAAGTTTAAACTATCAATTTGAGCTGCATACATACTGTTGTCCAATTTGCAGACAGTGTAGCTAATTTTACATATAAGACAGTGGGTAAACTTTAGGACTGTCACAATTTTGACAGTCCTAGTATATACTAGGACTGTCAAAATTGTGACAGTCCTAAAGTTACATATAACTGTGCATATATGACAGTGGGTAAACTTTAGGACTGTCACAATTTTGACAGTCCAAGTATATACTAGGACTGTCAAAATTGTGACAGTCGTAAAGTTACATATAACTGTGTATATATGACAGTGGATAAACTTTAGGACTGTCACAATTTTGACAGTCCAAGTATATACTAGGACTGTCATAATTGTGACAGTCCTAGTATCCTGGCAGTTTTACATATTGACAGTCCTAAGTTATTAGTAGCAATGCACAATATACAGTCAAAATCTATTAGTATCAATTAGATAACTCCTTTCATTACACAACATACAACATATAGTTCAATATACAGTTAAACATACATGGATCAACACAAAATATATTTCAATATACAGTATCAATCGATTAGAATATCAAAGTAGTCGTCCGGCATGATTTTTGGATCCTCCATCTTCATCAGCTTCTTATAGGCAGCCATTGCATCCTTGTAGGGTGTCGTTCATGCGATCGCTTCCTCAGGTGCGTGTTTATACCAAAGCGTAGAAGGTGGCGGAATAGGAGAATGAGCGATCAACCTTGGGATGACGAAGTGTTGTCCGACAAGCCCTATGCAACATAGATTGGATACTCGGTGTTCGGCCGGGGGGGCACACATTGGAAAGAAAGTATTGTTAATACCTTGTGAGATAATTATAATAGGTAACTTATACCTATTAGAGAATACGTAAGCAGCAGGCGGGACATCCATGTAATGGTCTGGTCCGGTAACTGTTTCCGTACAAGGTATGCCTGTCAACAAATCTCCAACAATTATCCAGGACTGTCACTATAACCAATATAAAATAATATAAAAATTAATAACTTCATATAATTATCCTGGACTGTCACTATTTTTACAGTCCTATTTTTAAATAGGACTGTCAAAATTATGACAGTCCTACTTTTATGTAGGACTGTCGAATTTATGACAGTCCTCTATTAATTTAGGACTGTAGAATATTTGACAGTCCTATATTTATATAGGATTGTCTAATTTTTACAGTTCTTACTCGTGACTGTCGAATTAGGGTTGTCGTTTTACGTACCGTACGTGCTTCGGAACAACCAACATGTTCTTCGAAACGTCCGGAGTGCATATTTAATGAATTGGACGATCCGACTTCGTCATCGAACATATTTTCATGCATTGTTCCTACAATAGTCAAAATAAACTAAATCTTTTTCGGACAATCGCAAAACTTATTCATCGTATGTTGTCGAAATACCGGAAGAATGTTCCTTGGAGTATCACCAAAGTAAAATCCTCCTCCAACCACAACTAGCAATTTCCAATTTTAGGTTTAGGCTTGGTGGAATGAGGGTTTCTTCAAGTCTAGATGGAATGCCAAAAATAGAAAAAAAAATCACTTTTATACCTTGGTGTGGGCTAGCCCCAAGTAACTATGAGAGTGGCAAACTTGTAATCTTGGGAAAATTTACATTGGGCTAGCCCCAAGTAAAAAGTGTAGTGCCCTTATAATTAACCTATATTTTATTTGGTGGAGGGAGAAATTATTATATTTCTTTCTTGTGTGTTTTGAATGGAGGCATGATCTATTCTTATATTATGATATAGAATACACATATTAAACGGTTGTTACTTGCGTTCATGAATAAAGCAAACAAAATAATTAAATGGCGTATTTATACATCAGTTACCAATATATTTTCTTATAAGTATGAATAAAAGCGATTCATAACTTTGATGTATAATTTAGTTCACCTTAATTCATTTTTATGACAATCCAATCTTTCAAATATATTGTAACTTCCGTTAAGTTTTTGTAGCATCCCGACCAATTCATTTTTTTTGCCACGTACAAAGAAGAAATAGCATCCCTAAGACTTATTACGTGTAAAAAGGAATAACCACAAAATTTAGATGAAACATATGTACTTTATATTTCAGATATTTAAATTTGAGTTTATTACACTAGAAAACCTTATTTTGAAATAATTTACACGAAATAACTTTATTGTAGAAAAGAAAAGAAAAAATGGCTGGTGTAATTATTTGTTTACATTACTTTCAAAATAAAGATATTCCATGTCATTATTATCAAAATAAGAATACACAGTCTAATAAATATAAAACATAAAAAAAAATTGTAATTAACTCTTTAAAATTGAGTTATTTGTATTTACTTCTCCAATTGCGGACACATATACACTTAGACTTGTAAGAAAGGCTCATTACTTCGGCCTAGCCAATTTCTATTTTAATTAGTACTATATTACATTTCTTCATAATATGTTAATTGTAATTGTAATTGTAATTGTAATTGTAATTATCCAAAAAATTGTCTAATTTTTTAAAATTGGAAGAGTAGTACTAATTAAAATAAAAATAGAAAATAGTGAATATATGATTAGCAATTAGAGAATAAATACAAATAATTCTTTATAATTTTACATTAAAGTTTTCAGAAATTAGACACCCAAAGCTATATATAGTATAGCTCGGTCCTGCTAAAAAAAACACTATTTAGTTTAGCTTATTAGTGTATCCACATCAATTTGTGAAATGTGCATCCTGACAAGTTTGGTCAGAAAGTTACCACAATAGTCCGTGACACTATTTTTTGTTAAGATGTACTTACTAATTACCAAAACCCACCATAAGTCTGAAATGTAGTTGCCACATTAAATTCTTAGTCATACCTCATTCGAACTACACAATCTTATAAATACAATGATTTTAAACTTCATCAATCCTTAGCTTTTAACCTCTCATCTAAAACTTAATAATCAAACAATTATCATTTTCGAACATAATTCAGGTAGTGCGACAGTAAAATTACGTTTGATTTGTGGAATTATAGTCTCGAAAAAAAAAAGTCATTTATATACCAAAGAAATTGGAGAGAAAAAAATGATTCAAACGAAAGAAAAATAACAGGGGAATGGTTTCATCTTGACGCTCAACATTCACTTTTCGGATTTTTTTAAAAAAAAGTAATATATTTATAGATAATTGCAACAAAGGGGAAGAGTTTGGTAAAATTATAGGGAAGGAAATAACTCGCCAACTGAGTTGGCGAGTTGGCGGATGGGAGTGGGACCGCCAATTGGCAGGTAGGAGTTGGATATATATATATATATATATATATATATATATATATATATATATATATATATATATATATATATATATTATTTCTTTTAAATTAATTAAATTTTCTACATTGGAATCTCCCCTGTCAAACGATTGCTGAACAGATATAGCCTCTTCAAATTATTCAGCTTACCAATCGCTCTGGGAATTGCTCCTGCAGCTGGTTTGAATACAACTCCAAGTGTTCCAGCTTCTTGCAGTTACCAACCTCCGGAGGAATCAAGCCCGATAAAGCGTTCGAGGACAAGTAAAGAATCGAAAGCTCAGTTAGTGAACCAACAGAGGATGGGATTTGGCCTGACAAGCTACTGCCAACTGCAGGTGCTCGGAATCAAAGGGATCTTCCCCGTAAAAGAATTCCAACTGAGGATCACATAGCTAAGCCCCTTGATGTTATCCAAGGTCTCCGGAATAGGTCCAGAGAGCAAGTTGTTCGAAAGGGAGAGCTCCACCAACTCAGTGCAATTGCCAAACGAATCAAGCAGGAAACCGGACAAGAGATTATCATCGAGCCAATGTTAGATAATTGTTAGATATTTTTTGTTTAACAGATACTATAGATAATATATATTAGATAATTTTTACTAATATACAATTATCTAATATATATAGATAATATATATTAGATAACAGATAATTTTATTTTTTTGTTGAACAGATAATATTAGATAATTGTATACAGATAATATAGATTCTAAATATATACAAATATCTATATACAATTATCTAACAAAAAATATCTATATATATCTACATAATTAGTGAAATTCTAAATATATATAGATAATTGTATATATATCTATATAAATCTATAAAAGTAAAATTTTATCTATATAAATATATATAGATAAAAATTTAAGATATGTTCGCACTATTTTAACCGATTTTTATTTTTATTTTTGGAGGATATGCTAAATTTTTTTTATTAGGGTATATACTACTTTTGATATTTTTTTAGGGACATTTACTAAAATATTCCATAATACTATTTATTTGATATTTTTTGGTATTATTTATATTTTTAGATTTAAAATTTTTAATAAATATTTTTGTTTTGGTATTATCAATGTAAATTTTTTATAATATTATAATAGATAATTTGTTATTATCCATTTACAAAATTTAATTGATTTAGAAAGAAATAATATATATATATATATATATATATATATATATATATATATATATATATATATATATATCCAACTCCTATCCGCCAACTGAGTGGTCCCACTCCCACTCGCCAACTCAGTTGGCGAGTTCCACTCCCACCCGCCAACTGAGTTGGCGGGCCCCAGCAACTCGCCAACTCAGTTGGCGAGTTATCCCCTTTCCTATAATTTTACCAAACTCCTCCCCTTTCTTGCAATTATCTATAAATATATTACTTTATTTAAAAAAATCCGTTCACTTTTCTATCCTGATTATTTATTTTTTCTCAAAATATTTTTTACATTTACAAACACGATATATAAAATTTGTTAGAAACTATAAATTTTTAAAAGAAAAAAATATTTAAAAATTAATTATTTTTATTTTCTTGTCACAAAACAAATGAGGTCTAATTTGGATAGAAAAGTTGGGAGAAGCAAGCAAAATATAATATAACAAGTAGGGTTCATTTTTGTTCACCCATCAAAACTATGGTATTTGTTTACCCTCTACTAAAAAAATGACACATGTCAATTCAGCCAACATAAAATCACCTTGGGAGTGGTTTCGTTCACCCACCAAAGTAGTTTTTACCTTTAATTTGACACACGTCAATTTTTTAGTGGAAGATGAACAAATACCATAGTTTTGATGGGTGAACAAAAATGGACTCATAATGAGTATGTTTTTAAATTTGTTAATTTTAAGGCTAAATTATAAGTTGATACATTAATTTTTCAAATTGTTCAACATGATACTCTCAACTTTGATAGGAATTAACTTGATACCATAAAAAAATAAAAACAAAATTATCCATGCTTCTCTCATCCCACTTCCAGCGTCTGTCCCCACCCCGCTGCTCCCCCCTCCCCCTCCCCTCTCTCTTCGCATGCTAGCACTGTCGCCGTTGTTGTATGCAGAGAAAGGGGAGGGCGGGAGAGGGAGGGGGGGTGCAGCCGAGGGCGGAGCAGCCGCAGGGGTGGAAAGGGGAGGGTCAGCCGTGAGGGGGTTGTGGGCGACCGGAGGGAGAGGGGGGTCGACGTTGAAGGGCGGAGGTGTTGGACAGCCGAGAGTGGGATGAAAAAGGAGGAAGAATTTTATTATTTTTATTTTTAGATATCAAATTAAAAATATTAGTTAAAAAAGAATATTAAAGCTGAGAATATCAAGTTAAAAAATTCTAATAGCCGAGAGTATCAAGTATTTAGCCTAATTTTAATAAACGCTTTACTCTCTTGCTCTCTCATTGAGCATGCAGCAGTAGACAATTGACTTTGTCTCTACGTGGGTCCCCATGTTGTTGTCGGCAAATTCACGTGACATTATTGAATGCGTTGCATTATTTATTTGAGACCAAGATCGATCTCTCTTATCACTATAGGGAAGGCCCATAGAATCGATATATATATATATATATATATATATATATATATATATATATTGATCACACACAGGTGTGACACACGGAGAAATAGATATGAATGGAAGTCATTAATGGCTACTTTTATGACCAACACCAAATATACATAACATACAGCAATAGTTATCCGTACATATTGTTGTAATTATTACTTGTTTGCCTAGGTGTCTCGGATTTTAATTGTTCACCAATCCAAGTTCAGTAGTTTAGATTTTTTTTTTATAAAATAAAGTTTAAAATGGGTGTTAGCGTATCATGTTAAATGAGCCAGAAAAATTGATCCCCTAGTGTTATGAAATCATGTCAAAGTTCGCTAGTCGGCTAGTGTACCAAAACTTTTATGTTTTGCGAGAAGCAAGGGTCTAACATTCTTATAACAAAATTTTCAAGTAGAACCATTATAGTTTGAAAAAATTACATTCGAAAAAAATAGTTTATAGAAATTTCATAGAGAGAATAAAAATATTTTTATTAAAGACGTTTCAGATAAATCGGATTATTGGATTGAAAATGCACTTACTAAGGGGATACACATGATTTACTAGCCTATATATAATTTTTTTATTTATTTAAATTTCTTCCACTCCTCCCGTTTTCAAACACAAAAAAAAAATTATGTTAAAAAGAAAAAAACTAAAAACAACATTTAGTTATATTTTATCTGAAACGATCTTTTCTATGCAATTCATGTAAACTATTTTTTTCTCACCTAATTTTTTCAAACTATAATGTTCTGTGTAAAAAAATTGGTTCTTATAATTGTTCAAAACATTTGACAGAGCATCTACGTTAGCTCCTAACGTCTCAATGGCCTCCGATGTCAGTGTACGGTGACAATCTATGCAAAACGCACCGTGAGGTTAATGATACTCTCGCCCACTTGGCGAGTAAGTAACACAAAAGACAAGTAGAGCAATTTATGGATCTCATCATCTTGTGGGAGAATTACATAGCATGGCATGCATGTTATTGTTTGCAAGTGTCCTAGTACATTAAAAAGAGCCACTGTATCAGTACAAGAACATGTCCACATAATCAGCTCATGCCACACCTTTCCAGGACACCACAAGGTCCACAAGGACCACAACTGGGTTTACAGTTGCGACAAACAACGCCAACCTCTAGAGAGACAGAATGGATCTACAGCTATGGCATCCAAAGATATGAAGGATGGCAAAAGTATATGATGCTCATTAAATTTTATTAGTTCCGAAGTCAGATCAAAGAAGAAGATATGGTCACAAAGTAGAAACTCACACAATAGTTTGTTTCTATAAACTTCAGAGAAGAAGTTGGTGCACTGAGATTCACACAAGAGTTTTTTACAGTGACACACAACCCCACAGAAGCACTAAACCAGGAATATGTTACAAACTGACAACCCAAAGAAAATACAAATATAATAAAAATCAGAAAACTATTTTTTTTTTCTTTACGTTCGCAGACGCTATACCGAGACAGAAAAACAAAGAAGGAAACTCCTGCTGGGGTGATCAAAACCACCCGAGCTCAAGGCATGATTCGCACTATACAACGATCTGCCCCCAGGATCCAGCAAGTCCACACGAGAACTTCTGGAACGTTCTTGGTCACATTTGGATCACTCGAAAGACTCTTCTGGAGTGATGCTAACTGCTGCCGCATGACTTGTTAGTGCTCTCGGTTTTCCCTCTCTCTCTCTCAGTTTTTCCGACTGCCCAAAATGAAAGAGGAGAGCCTCTATTTAAAGATAATTTCAGCTCCCATGCGGCCTGAGAAAAAAAAATCAGGTCGTATGCGCCGCTGTACTGCACAGAGCAGACAGTGCCGCCAGGCGCTGAATTCATGGCTAGGACTTCCGGTTTGGGTCAGTGGCCCACCGGGCTGAGATGAAGTAAATTGGAAAAATCAAGACAGCAGAGGAAAATATGAGCGAGCCAACCTGAGGATCTCCCAGCTACTGTTCCCAAAATAAATCCTTTGGGCCCGAGGAAGAGAAGGAAATGTATGGAAAGAACAACATGGCTGGGAAGGGGTTCAACCATACACAGAGAAACAATTTGTTTGGGCCATATTTAATGTGGAGGAAAGATTTTGGTGCTGGGGATAATGGATTAAATGATATGTTGGTACTATTGGAATTTAATATTGATTAAAAGGGCATGGTTGGGCTAAATAAAAAAAAAAATGAAATTGGTGGGAGAAGAGAAGAAAAAAATGATTCGCTGATTTGAAGGAAATGTATATCTAATTATACAGGCCCCCAGACATGAGGAAGGTTATTAGACCTAAGAGTATTAGATCATTTAGTAAAAATATCAATAATATTAATACTATATCTAATGGGCTGAAGACAACATGTAGGGAGTGGTTCCAAGGTTAAAGGTACACCATGACCTGCATATATACTCATATACATAAACCTTCACATCTAATTACATGATATTTTTATATACTTCATATAACTATACACTTATGCATAGTTGTAATTTATAAAACTTACTTACTAAATATTTATATCTAGTCATTCGAAATAACTAAATAAAATAAAACAAATAAATAAATAAATAAAACAATTGACTCCTAAATTCCAAAAAAGAAAATATTAACTAGAAAAGAGAGAGAGAAAAAAATCAAGGGGTTTACAGTAGCATTACACGTCGATGATGAAGAAGAAGATAAATGAGTAAAACTTTGATACAGATGGCTGTATAAAGGTTCTGATACAGCCATTGTATGACAAGTGGACCTCCCTCTCTCTTCGTAAAGCGTGCAAGATGGGACCCACTTGTTATATAGTGGCTGTATCAAAACTTTGATACAACCATCTGTATCAAAGTTTTACTCGATGATAAACTATCAAAGTCTACAATCCTGGCACGAAGTCCAAAATAACAAAGGAGGGTTGCACATTTAGTAGTTCTAATCCATTTCCTAGAACAATAATTTTTTGGGTCAAATGAATCTGCGCCAAGTGCATCAAAACTTCTTTTCCAAGTAATCTCAAGCCAGCTCTGGAAATGAAGAGATATCAGGAACAAAACCTGCGCCACCTTACAAAGTATCCCTTGATTCTTGTCTTTGCATCAATAATTGAGAGCTCAGCATCTGAATCTTGCGCCATCTACAACTCCATCTAGAATCCTCTGAGACGGTACTCTGATAGTGATTAATGTGTCATGTTATGACACTTTTGATATCTTCCCTTTCCAATTCCAAGCATCTCCTCAACAAAGTGATAAGACCGCCTTCTACTTTGTAAAACGTGTTTTTCGTTTACAAGGCAGCTAAACAAAATATATGTTCTTGATCTATCTTCGAGAGTCTTTTTCTCAGTAATATAGCTGTACAAAGAAAAACTACTAGTTGACATAGATATACTAGACCCTAGATGACCATTTTGTAATCAGGGCTAGATTAAAGTTGTTATCTTCGTATTTATCTATAAAATTTACCCTTCTTCAGAGGGGAAAAAAAAAAGATCTCTGTAGTCTGTGACATTGTGACTTGCGGTATTAGTTTTGGCAATTCTTCCTGAACATCAAAAGGTACTTCACATAATCCATTTGGTCATCCTGCAATGAACCATGTTAATTACTATCAGGAATACTAAAAATGGATTTTATTGATTTTAAAGAACATACATGTATTTGTTTACTCCATAATACTTGGTGAAAACAAAAAAGTGTAAGCAGAAGTCCATTCATAATAGAAATAGACATGAGACTGGAAATGGAACCCTAGTCTCATAAGAGCATACAACTAGATAAACTAAAAAAAATCTGCTGGTTGAAACAGTGATTAGAATGTCCTTCAAAGGAGCCTACCCCAAATTTAGGACTTGGTGAGGCTAATGCAATATGTTGTGCTGACTCCATGTCCCTAGCAAGTTCTTCGTCCACAGAGTGGCAAAGTGGCTATTTGTATGGCTGCACATATTATTGACACGCATCAACCAACAATAAAATATGACTTCTTTTATGATCCAAGTAAATAGGTGCCAAATAGTATACAGTGGACAGGAAAAAGAATAGACATACATAATACAGCAGAGATCATACATGCACAAAAAAAAAGGTATTGGCTGATTGAGAGGATGAAACCTTCCTGGAAGCAATTTTTTAATAATTGTTTCCCAAATATTCTACATGGTGAGGGAGACACAACATGCCAGATGGACATCAGACTACTAAATTTCTGTTCAGTAAATTCACTACAGGAAGTAACTAAACAAGCACAAAGTCTTACTATTGAAGAAGCACTAGTAATATAAGATGATATGCAAAATGTGTGGGCTATGAAGCACAGGTACCGGTACGTGTGTCCGGTGTGATACGTACCCGATATGGCAATTTCTAGCAATCAATGGTATGGTAAATATAAAAAAGCACACACACTAGCAATGCACATCTTCATAACTTCATAAGAACAACAACTAATAGACTAAATTTCTTCATCATCTTCATCATATGAATTTTGTTGGAAAAAACAAGACCTTTCCCGTCTTTGTGATGAGATGTGAATATAAAATAGAAATGGAAGGAAAGCAAAAAATAAGAGAGATGCACACACAAGATTTACCGAGGTTCGGCTCAATTTGAGCCTACGTCCTCACCCGCTCCTCCTTCGCCTTTTTCACTATAATCAAATGAAAGATTACAAAGAGCTCTTCTCTCAAGTTGGTACAACTTCACTTGAGGATCACTATCTCTCAATGCTCACTTGAAAGAATTACAAGTGTGAGGATTACAAGTTGTGTTTTAACCTTCACCATCTTCCCTCTATTTATAAGGAGGATAAGCCTCTTGGGTACACCACTCTATGTATGGAGAAGTCCAAAGGGCAGCCCTTTCATCTCCCAAGATTAGTCCTTCCATCTTCCAATGCATGGAGAAAGGCAATACATCATTATTGCATGCAAGATGAATACATGCAGAATATGAACAGATAGCCTACTTTCGAGAGCCATAACTCCTTCAATACACCTCAGAATGATCTGGTTCAAAGCTGGAATGAAAGAGAAAACTTTTTCCAACAACTTTCGTGTTGAAGACCGAGCCTAATAATGCCTACAACAGCTCCGAAAATGGCTTCCAAAACTGTATCTAGTCACAGAAACTGCACCCAGAAAAAATGGCTAAGTACTTGGCCGAACCCAACCATGGGTGACCGATTTTTATGGATCAAATCCATATTGGTTCATCATGGGGATGGACCCCGTTCCCATCAATCTCCCCCTCCATCCTCATGAGGAGAGAGGTTTTCAAACAGTAGTCATACCTGCCTTCCTTCGACAGAAGTCATGCTTCTCTTTTGGTAGAGGCTTCGTCATCATGTCCGACGGATTTTGGCTTGTATCAACCTTCTTAATGTGCATCAGTTGATTCTCCAAATTATCTCGGATCCAGTGATGGCGTACGTCGATGTGCTTTGTCCTTGAGTGATATGTAGCGTTTCTACTCAAGTCGATGGCGCTCTGACTGTCACAGTAAAGAGTGTACTTCTCTTGCTTGAGCGATAACTCCTTTAGGAAGTTCTTCATCCACAAGAGCTCCTTGCTAGCTTCTGTGGCAGCGATATATTCAGCTTCTGTGGTGGATAGAGCGATACACTTTTGCAGCTTTGATTTCCATGATACGGCTCCCCCTGCAAAGGTAAATAAGTATCCAGATGTGGACTTTCTTTTGTCCAAGTCACCTGCCATATCAGAATCAGTGAAACCCTCCAAGATAGGTCTGCCATCTCCAAAACATAAAGAATATTTAGAAGTTCCTCTAAGATATCTTAGGATCCATTTTACTGCTTCCCAATGTTCTTTATCCGGATTGGCAAGAAAATGGCTTACCACACCAACTGCATGTGCTATGTCGGGTCTTGTACAAACCATGGAGTACATCAAGCTTCCGACGGCTGAGGCAAATGGAATGCTCCTCATCTCCTCCTTCTCCTTCTCTCTTGAAGGGCTTTGTTGTGTGCTTAGCTTAAAATGAGCTGCTAGCGGTGTGCTGACCGGCTTGGAGTTCAACATATTAAACTTCTCCAGAACACGTTCAATGTATCTTTCTTGCGATAGCCACAACTTTTTCGCATTTCTGTCCCGAGAGATTTTCATTCCCAATATATGTTGTGCCGCTCCTAAGTCCTTCATGTCAAAGGACTTGCTTAGCTCTTTCTTCAACCTGTCAATTTTAGACATATCTTTTCCAACAACAAGCATATCGTCAACATATAGAGAGAGAATAATGAAATCATCATCAGAGAACTTTTGGATATAAACACAATGATCTGCAGATGTTCTTTTATACCCATGGTCAAGCATAAAAGAATCAAACCTTTTATACCACTGTCGCGGTGCCTGCTTGAGCCCGTACAAGCTTTTCTTTAATTTGCAAACCAACTGTTCTTTGCCTTTTACCTTGAAACCCTCTGGCTGCTCCATATAGATTTCCTCTGCCAAATCACCATGGAGGAATGCAGTCTTCACATCTAACTGCTCAACTTCAAGATCTTGAGAAGCGACAAGACCAAGAATAACCCGAATAGAAGACATCTTCACAACAGGAGAAAATATTTCTTCATAATTAATACCTTGCTTCTGACTGAAACCTTTCACCACGAGGCGAGCTTTGTACTTGACTTGGTCATTTCCTTCATTCTTGATTTTGAACACCCATTTGTTCTTCAAGGCTTTTCTGTTCTTCGGTAGCTTCACCAAGTCATAAGTGTGGTTCTTATGCAAGGAATCCATCTCCTCTTGCATGGCTTTCTTCCACTTGGTATGTTCTTCATGTACTTGTGCTTCATGGAAACTTTCTGGTTCACCTGCATCTGTCACCATAGTATATTCTGAAGTAGGATATCTGGTTGAGGGTTGTCGATCTCTATCCGACCGTCTCAACTGAGGTGCTTGTAGCTGATCCATATGAGGTGGCTCTGCATGTTCATGCTCCCCCTGATCAAAACCTGGGGAACCTGTAATTTCTTCTTCTTCCTGCACATCTTGAAAATCATTATTTTCTAACATAGGAGAAGGTAAAACAACCGGTGTGGAGATTGGATCTGGAACGATGTGAGTGTTTTGTGGCTCCTCTTCTTTTTCAAAATCAGTAAGTGTTTTATCTTCACAAAATACAACATCCCTGCTCCTCACAATTTTCTTGTTTTTAGGATCCCACAACCTATATCCAAATTCATCATTTCCATATCCCAAGGAGATGCATGGAATGGATTTGTCATCAAGTTTTGTTCTTTTCTCCTTAGGTACATGCACAAATGCTTTGCACCCGAACACACGCAAGTGGGAATAGGAAATATCCTTTCCACTCCAAACCCTTTCAGGAATATCTCCATCCAAAGGAACTGAGGGGGACAAATTTATCAAGTAGCAGGCAGTTCGTACTGCTTCTCCCCAAAATATTTTTGGTAATTTAGCTAAGGATAACATACTCCTTATCCTTTCCATAATTGTGCGGTTCATTCTTTCTGCAACCCCATTGTGTTGTGGTGTGTGTGGGACAAACTTTTGGTGTCTAATGCCATATTTAGAGCAATAGTCTTCAAACATCCTTGAAGTATACTCACCACCATTATCCGTGTGAATACACTTCAAGAGCTTTCCGGTTTCTCTTTCAACTTTGGTATGAAAATCTTTGAAAACTTCAAAGACTTGATCTTTGGCTTTTAGGACATACACCCATACTTTTCTAGATGCATCATCAATGAAGGTCACAAAGTAGGAGGCACCACTAAAGGTTTTTACATTTATGGGTCCGCATACGTCCGAGTAGACTAAGTCCAATATGCCGGTTTCCTTTTTGTTATAGTTTTTAACAAAAGCTACCCGATGTTGTTTTTCAATTAAGCAATGATCACAGTGGGATAATGATATACCTTGCATGGATGGAAGTAGTTGCCGCCTTGCGAGAGTTTGTAGTCCTTTCTCGCTCATGTGGCCAAGCCGCTTGTGCCACAAATCCATAGAGGTACCTTCCACTGTTCCAAGTCCATCATTCTCCAAGTGGAACTGAGTTTTGTAGAGAGTGCAACACTTCTTTCCTCTCGCAAGTACAAGTGAACCTTTGGGAAGCTTCCAACATCCTTTATCAAAGTTGCTTGTGTATCCTTCTTCATCAAGCTTGCCGGTGGAGAGAAAATTAAGACGAAGATCGGGCACAAATCTAACATCTTTTAGAACCATCTTTGTTCCAATGTTAGTGGTAACACAAATATTTCCAATGCCAAGAATTTGAGAAGAGTTTTTGTTACCCATTTTTACCGTCCCAAGGTTACCTTCACAAAGCGAAGTGAAGTAGTCCTTCCGGGGAGTAGCATGGTAGGAAGCACCAGAATCAATCACCCATTCCGAGTCTTGGCAAGTGAGATTTGTACAGTCTTCTTCACATGCCGAGAAAAGTACAATTTCATTGTCAATGGCAACGGCTGCACTTTCAGTCTTTTCTTGCTTCTCATTGGTCCTTCCTTCCTTTTGTTCTCGCTTGAGCTTGCGGCATTCCCGTTTTATATGTTCACTCTTCCCGCAGTGATAGCAACTGATGTCCTTTCTAGCCTTTGATTTCCCTCTTGACTTGTCACGGTTTTGAGGATATCGGCTTTTGCTCCTCCCCCTATTCTCGGTAACAAGAGCATGAGAATAGGAGGATCCGGATGACTTTCTTCGAATTTCTTCATTCAAGAGGCTGCTTGTAACTTGGTTCATGGATACAACTCCGTCAGGTGCTGAGTTGCTAAGAGACACCACCAGAGTCTCCCAACTGTCTGGCAACGAGCTAAGCAAGAGAAGGGCTTGAAGCTCGTCGTCCAACACCATCTTCATGGCTACAAGTTGATTCACAATACTTTGAATTTCATTTAGATGTTCAGATATAGAGTCACCTTCTTTGAACTTGAGATTGACAAGCTTCCGAATCAAGAAAGCTTTGTTGCCGGCGGTCTTCCTGTAAACCCCCTGAATTTTCAAAATTTTAAAACTGGAATTTTTCACAATTTTCTGGAATTTTCTGGGATTTTTCTGAAATTTAAAAACAGGGTTTTAATTATTCAATAATTTTTTAATTGATATTAAACAGTAATAAAATATTATGAAAATAATATTTTTGGATGTAAAATGAAAAACTGGACTTAGGGCAATTTTTCTGGAATTTATCGGACCCCGGACCTATTTTTAAATGCCTAAAAAGTATTTATCTATTTATTAAATTAATTAATTAAATAAATTACTGTTATTAATTATTATTATTTTTTTTTATTAAACCCTAGAATCCGGCCCGCGGCCCGTTGGGCCGGCCCAGCCCAACGAACCCAACCCAGCCCCGCCGGGTCGGGTCGGGTCGGATCCGCCCCCGACCCGCACCCACCGACCCGACCCATCCCCACTTTCGTCCCCACGTCTGCGCGCGCCCGAGTCCGGCGCCGCTCCGCCCGGGCCGCCCGCCGCATCCACCGGCCTCCCCTCCGCGCACCCCGCCACGTCGGCCACGACCCCGCCTTTCTCGGCCTGCCGCTCCTCCGCCGGATCCCCTATTTAAACCCTCTTCTCTCCCCCTCCGCCAGCGCCTCCCCGAGAACCGCCCAGCCCCGGTCCGGCCCAGCCCAACCCGAGCCCAATTACCTGGCGGGTCGGGTCGGATCCGCCGCCGCCCGACCCGAACCCGCCGACCCGTCTTCCCCCGCACCCCCCACGATCCGATCCCTCCGCCGCCGCCGCGGTTTCCGCCGCCACGACCGCGCCCTCCGCCCGCTGCGCTCGGCCCACGCCCCCGCGACCGCCGGAGCCCCGCCGCAGTGAACAGTAAACCCTAACCCTAGAAATTCCCCCGAATCCGCGTGTCCGACACGAGTCGGACACGGCTCGAACCTGTTTTTCGGGTCCCCTTCAGGTGCGTGTAACTTTTCATTCGTAGCTCCGTTTTCGATTCCGCAAATTGCGTTGCGAAGCCTGTATGACCCTCTCGGTGTCCGGACAAACTGTTCGGGGCATCGCGTCCTGTGGTGATCGCACACCGCGATCCAAAAACAGGAAAAAACCCAGATCCTGTTTCACCCCGGAACTGAGTACGCCCCGCCAAACGGGACGACTTGGTCGCGCGCGGTCTTCACAGATACGTGCGCCTCGTCGATACGGACGTGTGGGTTTTCGCGGAAGCTGATTCGGGTGTGCGTGCACACCGGAATCAACGCGTATCCGCGGACATCGCCCCGTATCCGCCCTTTCTGCAAATCGACCTAACTTCGTGCACACACGTCGGATCGAGACGAAACTTGCGCCATCGGACTCGTAGCGATACGCTGGTCCTGTGGGTCAAGTTTGGTTCGATTCTGAGAACGTTGACGAAATCGCGTGTCGTGGGCCCCACAGGCCCCGCTCGACGGGCGATTTTGTAAACGGCTCATCGGAATCCAATTCTGGAAGTTCCGTTGGGTTCGTATCAGCGTTTCTGACCTGTTGACACTGAGTTTGGTGAATTTGGAGACCGTTGACCCTGACGCGTTTTTCGGTGCAAAGCGGGCCCACCGGTGGACCCCGTTTTGGCCCGAAACTGCCGTTTTTGCCCTTGTCTCCAAATTGGACTCAAGGACAGGCGTTTCTAGCTGATTGATATTTTCTGGATCTGATGGTGATGTTTGTTTCAGCAACCGGAGTACCGCCTGCAATTCCCGCCGAAGTCAGAGCCGTAAACATAGCCGGAACCACAGGCAAGTGTACCTCGCCAAAACTTGCAGCTTGCTACATATTTCCTGGACTTGGTTATACATCAGTGGGCAAGTAAAGCTTGCCAATTTCTCAGATATTTCTGGTTTAGTATTTTACCCGATTGCTGTAGATTTTTATGTAAACTTGATTAACTGCTCAACCCAGGACACCTGACACACTTCATGTGACGGAATTGCCTGAGATATACCTGGTGATTCCGTATAGGTTACATATTCATGACATTTACAGATTCATGCGTAGATTCTATCCTGACTCATTGCATTAGTTATATCTTGCGTGACTTGTACCTGATATTCTGGAACTGTGACGTGAGATTACATGGGGTGGGGAGAGGATTATCATATCAAGGCTGAAAATAATATAATGAAAACATGGTTATCTGGAGGTGTCTTAGTCTCTGATACAGAGCTCTGGCACAAGTACTGGCCCTCTCGAGAAATACTGCTATGGTTTCTCCAACACTGATCCTGTAGTAGTCTCAGCCTGAGTATGACTAGAACTCTCACTTGCATATCACTTAGCTGGTTTACATAGTTACCCTGCTGTTTATTTCATTGCTGCACTGATATTCATTATGGCTTGAGATATTTCTGTACCTTGCTATGTCCCCTGAGGACCTGGAATGGATGATGTCCCCAGGTACCGCTGAAGAGAACTACCCAGAAGTGTACGGTACCGGAGCACTCCTCGGAACAGAACCAGGAACAGAGGACGAAGTAGTGGCCGAAGACTTCTCCTGAGCACCTGCTTCAGCTCCACAGTATTTCCAGTTCAGTATTTTATTTCCTGTTTATTTTCCTTAAATGTAATAAACTAAGTTCTCGGAATTGTTTCCCCGAGATAACCTTATTTGCTATTGCTAATTTAATTCCATTGCATTTATTTCCTGGCCATTAATCTGTGTTATCTGTGGATGAGATTAGAAATACCTGAGACTGTAACTTAGTATTGCTAGACTACAGCTTAAGCATGCCCTGATGGATCCATTAAATTGGGTTGTCCATCGGTGCGTGCTGCTGGCCATTGCTCACGTGCTCAGTCCCTCGTCATTTTGGGACTGGGGCGTGACATGGTTTTTGTGGTGGCCCATACAGGTCAACGACTAAATCGTTCGATTTCAACTTAGGGACCGAACAGGCCTGCAATAAAATAGGATAAGTTTTTAGGATCTCATCCACTTGCTTGAATCGTTTTTGATATCTGTATCGCATTCAAACTAATTTGAACTTGCATCTTGCCTTGATTCCTGTGCGCCTCTTATTGGGTATTTTGGATACAGGGAAATGGACCCACAAGAATGCAACGAGACTCCCGTCAGAACACCACCAGCTACAGGTGTCACCTACGACGACGAAGTGACACCAGTCGGAGGAATTCCCACAACTCAACAGAGCCAGCCGGCAGGTCAACCTACCTCCCGATTCCGGCGCGATGACATCCCGCCTCCGCCGCAGTTCGTCCCACCAATGCCCGTGTTCCCACCAGGACAGCCGATCGACGGGCAGCAAATATTTCAGATGATCTACGCGATGATGCAAGCTCAGCAGCAAGTCCAACACGAGGCTCAGCGTCGCGAAGCTAACTTCTTGAGGGACAGCATCGTAACTGCACTGGGGCAGGCCAACCTACCAGCTCGACGGCCAACTACAGGCTCAATCACTGACTTCCGCCAACTGAAGCCCCGCACTTTTTCTGGAAAAGAGGAGCCCACAGAAGTGCACGAGTGGCTCACCAACATACGGCATCAACTTGAAGCAGCTGAGCTTCCCCGAGAACGCTGGATGACCGCCGTCCGAATGCAATTGACGGACAATGCCCATCACTGGTGGCTATCCGAGGAGACGCGACTCGGACCAGACCGAGTCACTTGGGAGGAGTTCTCCAGACTCTTCCAAGAGATGTACATTCCTGCCATCGCTCGATCAGAACTGCGGGACAAATTCAACCGCCTCACTCAGGACTCCATGACGGTGGAAGAGTACAACGCAGAATTCATCCGTCTGAGTCGCTTCGCCCCCACCCTGATCCCGACTGAGGAAGAGAAGGCCGAGAAATTCTTCGACGGACTGAACATTGAGCTGCAGAAACTGATTGGGTCCGTCGCACCAACATCATACTCGGACGTTCTTGCTGCGGCTCGACGCGTGGAGCGCGTCACCAAGAGAGAGGCCAGACTGAAGAGGTCTTCCCCATCATCAACCTCCAGAACACCACAAGAAGAATCTGCAAAGAGACCGCACCAACAGCAGAAGGCACCTGCACCACAAACGGTAGTCCTCCTTACCTGTCACTACTGTGGCAAAGCAGGCCATATCGCCAAGGAATGCCGACGCAGACTAGGATTGTGTTTGGCATGCGGATCCCGTCAGCATTCAGTAAGGGATTGCACTCAACATGGAGAAGGAGCACCAAGGGCGAACCAGCAAACTCCGCCAGCGCCTCGAGCAGCACCCTACCAGCCAGCTCAGCAGCAACCGAGGAATCTACCTCAAGGACGAGAGCAAGCTTACGCGATTGCTGTGCAGGAAGCCGATGCGAGTAAGTGATTCGTAGTTATCCGTTTTTAGTCTTGTTGTATTTCGTGCTCGTTGGTTCGTGACCTCAGCCCCAACCTAGTGAATTGCAACTTGTTAATAACAACCTGGCTTTCATAAAAGATATGGTTTTAACTAAATTATCCTGGAAAGTGTAAACTTTCAAATTTTAGGGAAACGGTATTTCCCTGAAGCATCTTGTGATGTATTTTCAAACGATGTTGCGACCGCGTCATCTCTGTTGACCGGTTATTCTTTGATTGCGAGGACGCAATCCTCTTAAGGGGGGTATATTGTAAACCCCCTGAATTTTCAAAATTTTAAAACTGGAATTTTTCACAATTTTCTGGAATTTTCTGGGATTTTTCTGAAATTTAAAAACAGGGTTTTAATTATTCAATAATTTTTTAATTGATATTAAACAGTAATAAAATATTATGAAAATAATATTTTTGGATGTAAAATGAAAAACTGGACTTAGGGCAATTTTTCTGGAATTTATCGGACCCCGGACCTATTTTTAAATGCCTAAAAAGTATTTATCTATTTATTAAATTAATTAATTAAATAAATTACTGTTATTAATTATTATTATTTTTTTTTATTAAACCCTAGAATCCGGCCCGCGGCCCGTTGGGCCGGCCCAGCCCAACGAACCCAACCCAGCCCCGCCGGGTCGGGTCGGGTCGGATCCGCCCCCGACCCGCACCCACCGACCCGACCCATCCCCACTTTCGTCCCCACGTCTGCGCGCGCCCGAGTCCGGCGCCGCTCCGCCCGGGCCGCCCGCCGCATCCACCGGCCTCCCCTCCGCGCACCCCGCCACGTCGGCCACGACCCCGCCTTTCTCGGCCTGCCGCTCCTCCGTCGGATCCCCTATTTAAACCCTCTTCTCTCCCCCTCCGCCAGCGCCTCCCCGAGAACCGCCCAGCCCCGGCCCGGCCCAGCCCAACCCGAGCCCAATTACCTGGCGGGTCGGGTCGGATCCGCCGCCGCCCGACCCGAACCCGCCGACCCGTCTTCCCCCGCACCCCCCACGATCCGATCCCTCCGCCGCCGCCGCGGTTTCCGCCGCCACGACCGCGCCCTCCGCCCGCTGCGCTCGGCCCACGCCCCCGCGACCGCCGGAGCCCCGCCGCAGTGAACAGTAAACCCTAACCCTAGAAATTCCCCCGAATCCGCGTGTCCGACACGAGTCGGACACGGCTCGAACCTGTTTTTCGGGTCCCCTTCAGGTGCGTGTAACTTTTCATTCGTAGCTCCGTTTTCGATTCCGCAAATTGCGTTGCGAAGCCTGTATGACCCTCTCGGTGTCCGGACAAACTGTTCGGGGCATCGCGTCCTGTGGTGATCGCACACCGCGATCCAAAAACAGGAAAAAACCCAGACCCTGTTTCACCCCGGAACTGAGTACGCCCCGCCAAACGGGACGACTTGGTCGCGCGCGGTCTTCACAGATACGTGCGCCTCGTCGATACGGACGTGTGGGTTTTCGCGGAAGCTGATTCGGGTGTGCGTGCACACCGGAATCAACGCGTATCCGCGGACATCGCCCCGTATCCGCCCTTTCTGCAAATCGACCTAACTTCGTGCACACACGTCGGATCGAGACGAAACTTGCGCCATCGGACTCGTAGCGATACGCTGGTCCTGTGGGTCAAGTTTGGTTCGATTCTGAGAACGTTGACGAAATCGCGTGTCGTGGGCCCCACAGGCCCCGCTCGACGGGCGATTTTGTAAACGGCTCATCGGAATCCAATTCTGGAAGTTCCGTTGGGTTCGTATCAGCGTTTCTGACCTGTTGACACTGAGTTTGGTGAATTTGGAGACCGTTGACCCTGACGCGTTTTTCGGTGCAAAGCGGGCCCACCGGTGGACCCCGTTTTGGCCCGAAACTGCCGTTTTTGCCCTTGTCTCCAAATTGGACTCAAGGACAGGCGTTTCTAGCTGATTGATATTTTCTGGATCTGATGGTGATGTTTGTTTCAGCAACCGGAGTACCGCCTGCAATTCCCGCCGAAGTCAGAGCCGTAAACATAGCCGGAACCACAGGCAAGTGTACCTCGCCAAAACTTGCAGATTGCTACATATTTCCTGGACTTGGTTATACATCAGTGGGCAAGTAAAGCTTGCCAATTTCTCAGATATTTCTGGTTTAGTATTTTACCTGATTGCTGTAGATTTTTATGTAAACTTGATTAACTGCTCAACCCAGGACACCTGACACACTTCATGTGACGGAATTGCCTGAGATATACCTGGTGATTCCGTATAGGTTACATATTCATGACATTTACAGATTCATGCGTAGATTCTATCCTGACTCATTGCATTAGTTATATCTTGCGTGACTTGTACCTGATATTCTGGAACTGTGACGTGAGATTACATGGGGTGGGGAGAGGATTATCATATCAAGGCTGAAAATAATATAATGAAAACATGGTTATCTGGAGGTGTCTTAGTCTCTGATACAGAGCTCTGGCACAAGTACTGGCCCTCTCGAGAAATACTGCTATGGTTTCTCCAACACTGATCCTGTAGTAGTCTCAGCCTGAGTATGACTAGAACTCTCACTTGCATATCACTTAGCTGGTTTACATAGTTACCCTGCTGTTTATTTCATTGCTGCACTGATATTCATTATGGCTTGAGATATTTCTGTACCTTGCTATGTCCCCTGAGGACCTGGAATGGATGATGTCCCCAGGTACCGCTGAAGAGAACTACCCAGAAGTGTACGGTACCGGAGCACTCCTCGGAACAGAACCAGGAACAGAGGACGAAGTAGTGGCCGAAGACTTCTCCTGAGCACCTGCTTCAGCTCCACAGTATTTCCAGTTCAGTATTTTATTTCCTGTTTATTTTCCTTAAATGTAATAAACTAAGTTCTCGGAATTGTTTCCCCGAGATAACCTTATTTGCTATTGCTAATTTAATTCCATTGCATTTATTTCCTGGCCATTAATCTGTGTTATCTGTGGATGAGATTAGAAATACCTGAGACTGTAACTTAGTATTGCTAGACTACAGCTTAAGCATGCCCTGATGGATCCATTAAATTGGGTTGTCCATCGGTGCGTGCTGCTGGCCATTGCTCACGTGCTCAGTCCCTCGTCATTTTGGGACTGGGGCGTGACACTTCCTCTCGTAGAGATCTTCAAGTTTCTTCCACAAGCTATTCGCCGAAGTCTCATTTGACACATGGTGGAATACGGTGTCATCCATCCATTGTCGAATGGTGCCAATGGTCTTCCGGTCGAGCTTCTTCCAATCTTCTGCCGTCATAGACTCCGGCTTGGAAGATACTCCTTCAACCGGTGCATAGAGGTCCTTGCAATAGAGAAGGTCCATCATCTTCGCCTTCCATATCATCCAATTGCGGCCATTCAAGCTAATCATACGAACGCCGCCGATGGGAGTCTCCATCTTAACACAAGAAGATTAGCAACCTGGCTCTGATACCACTGTTGGGAAAAACAAGACCTTTTCCGTCTTTGTGATGAGATGTGAATATAAAATAGAAATGGAAGGGAAGCAAAAAATAAGAGAGATGCACACACAAGATTTACCGAGGTTCGGCTCAATTTGAGCCTACGTCCTCACCCGCTCCTCCTTCGCCTTTTTCACTATAATCAAATGAAAGATTACAAAGAGCTCTTCTCTCAAGTTGGTACAACTTCACTTGAGGATCACTATCTCTCAATGCTCACTTGAAAGAATTACAAGTGTGAGGATTACAAGTTGTGTTTTAACCTTCACCATCTCCCCTCTATTTATAAGGAGGATAAGCCTCTTGGGTACACCACTCTATGTATGGAGAAGTCCAAAGGGCAGCCCTTTCATCTCCCAAGATTAGTCCTTCCATCTTCCAATGCATGGAGAAAGGCAATACATCATTATTGCATGCAAGATGAATACATGCAGAATATGAACAGATAGCCTACTTTCGAGAGCCATAACTCCTTCAATACACCTCAGAATGATCTGGTTCAAAGCTGGAATGAAAGAGAAAACTTTTTCCAACAACTTTCGTGTTGAAGACCGAGCCTAATAATGCCTACAACAGCTCCGAAAATGGCTCCCAAAACTGTATCTAGTCACAGAAACTGCACCCAGAAAAAATGGCTAAGTACTTGGCCGAACCCAACCATGGGTGACCGATTTTTATGGATCAAATCCATATTGGTTCATCATGGGGATGGACCCCGTTCCCATCAAATTTAGCCTAAAAATTATGTAGTTTACGTTTAAAAATAAAGAAACCTTGATTTGTAAAAAAATACAAAAGCGAGATATTTTAAAAGATATACAATGACTTTACTAGAAAGCACAAACAAAGTACCAAAGAAGTACTAAAAACGAAAAATTAAAATACAGAAAAAAAAAATTGGATACTTTTGTATTAAGTACCCAAGTGTACTACCACGTAAGTACCCGGTATGGATACGAACTTGTGGGTGATACAGAAAAACCTTAAGAAATATTGTTCACATTATATTGCTTTACTGTCTGAACTGTACAATATCCTTGACGAACTAAAGTAGGTAAATAACTAATTTATGAAGGAAGAAATATAATCTTTCGACAATATATGCTTCAATATTAGCCGAGCAGCACCTTTATCACATTATAACGAGGCAAAGAGGCAATAAATGTTGAGATATAGTGGGGTCCTTGGGAATCCACTAATTCATTTCATTGTTAAGACTAATAGAACGAGCTTATGGATTTAATAGAATATACTGCATAGTTGTCATCGAAACTTGATCTTTACCGATATTTGTGATCAACAGATCGAAGAAATAATACAGGCCAATGATAAGAGTGATTAAAAACCACTTATCTCTGCATCATATAATCACAAATGAATGGTTTTGGCTATCCCAAATGATCTGCTATTTTTATTTGCTTAATATATTTGGAGGTTTTCAAGTTACTTTAACCTTTAATCCACTAAGGTTTGGAATCTTAGGATGTCCTGACACATACTTGTTTCGTTCTTTAGATTTATTTACCCTTATAATACACATGTAGGTCTAAGATGCTTTAGGCCCCTCAACGTTTTGATCTTTCTCACATAATTTAAACTATTGGGAGTATTAAAAAAAATTTTAGTTAGTAGAGAGAAGGATTAGCCTTTTCTATATATATGCATATTCATATACAGCGTACGTGTGTATAAGATTTTCATATATTGGGATTCATATACATATGGCTGGACGTGTTACGTATTCCTAGTCCTACGTATTTTGGGACTGGGACGTGACACTAGACGTGGAGAGGACGACGGTCAAAGGTGGAGATGATCTAGATCTGTCACCGTCTTGCTGATGGAAGAGAACAAGAAGAAGACGATGGAGAGCACGGGACATGAGCGGTGGCTCTCAAAGACACCGCTGCTGCTGAAGGAGGAACAGTAGACGTGAAAAGGACGGCGGTCAAAGATGGAGACGATCTAGATCTGTCACCATCTTGCTGATGGAAGAGGACAAAAAGAAGACAATGGAGACAATCTACGACAAGTTGACGGCCCAAGAGATGAAGGCTTTGATGGACGATCTCTTCTCCAGAAGGCTGATCGAGACTAGCTTCCGTGTTGCACACGCAAATGTGGATTCTTAACCATACAAAATGAAAAAGATGAAAAAAATGGAAATAAAGTTAGAGGGTGTAACTCCCTCTTCTTCATTACCAAATATAATCCTTCAAATTTTCTCAAACGATTTACTATTTAGAAAACATAACCAATATACAACATATAAAAGATTTTCCTTTAAAATAATAAATATTGGCCACATACTTATTAAGGAACATATAGTCCCTTAGTCAACCCATCAACCAATAACCCTATAGTCAACCCATCAACCAATAAGGAACATTCATAGTCCCTCCCCTGGCCCAATATCAACCTAGGTAGCAGACCCGATTGGATCGATAACTGATCCGTTATCAGTCGGACCCAAACCAACAACCTAAAGGCCAAACCCAATAGATTTTAGGTCTGTTCTTCTCCCAAATCGAGCGACCGCCCCAAAGAAGCTCGCCACCGCCTCGGAAGCGCCGGAAGCACCCAGACCCGCCTAGGCTATACTCGAAGACTCCAGAACACTCTCGATGAGTCGCGCCGCGTCAGCAATCCGCGTCCATCATCATCCCTGCCGTTCCTCGACCCACCGACTCACCTCCGACAAATCACCGCCGTCCACCGATAACCGTCGACGATGCTAGGTGATTCTGGAACCTTCACTCTAACCGACTATTTTCTCTATAAATAGGACCTCATGATTTCCTCCGTTCTCAGACCAACAGTAACGGCGAAGCTCTGCCCCATTTTCCTTCACCAAATCACTACCGCCATTGAAGTGATTCCGAGCTCGGAGAGACATTCATAGCGATTTGAGGCAGCTCACGCACACCGTGCCCATTCGTTTGATCGTCCTCAGTCGACGACCGACTACTCCGGATTGACGAACGTGCTATCCATCGAAGCAGCATTGCTCTTGCTCGGTGAGTTACAGATCCCTTCCTCCAATCTTCTATTTTCTTCAACTGATTCCTCTTTGATGATTCTTCCTAAACGTGATGCCATGAATTTGAGGTACAGAGTTCGACGACGTCGAGTTCGATCTCGTTGATCAAGAGTTGATCAACCGCTGCTCATTCGGTCTCGATTCGCAGAACGTACAGCAACAGTGAGCTCGAGGAGAGATCACGACGATGCACGCGAGATTGATCAGTAAGTCTTCTGATCCTCTGCTTCCATTGAGAATTCTTTGTAGTCTGATTTGATCTCGAAGTTACACTTAAAAATTTCGATCTCTTGTTCTGCACTCAAGTGTTCGGTATAATACCTGAGTCGGGTTTTTGAGAAGCTCTCGGCTTGTAATGGACTGCGTCCGACTCATCCAGACGCATTTTTGATATCTGTAGGCGGATCGAATTGATTCAGGTTCGTTCCATCGATCAATCATCTATTTAAAGTCTCTCTAGGATGAAGAGTGGGATAGAAGTTTTGATCATGTACTCATTCTATACTGGTGATTCGTTCGTATCAGATTCTGCGTTCGATACAGACACGGTTTTGATCTCGCATCCGCAAGCTTAGCCGAACCCAGGTTGATCCCCCTCTTACTCTGTTTTGTTCAATAGCATCGTTTTCTTTGGTTTTGGGGATAATAATAATACTTGAGATTAGAGCAATGACAAGTGCGTTGAATAGTGGGAAACCATAGGAAAGTTTGTATTGACACTGATGATTCTCTGTCATAGTTTCAAGTTGAGGTCAGCGGAAAATTCCAACGGCTAGTGATAAGGGCACTACAAAGTACACTCAGGACTAGTCCAGTATTGGGATTAGTTCAGTTATAAAATTTTTTTACTTAGGCTAGCTCAAATTTTACTCAGGCTAGCCCAAACTCTTCACCTCCCTCCTCCTGCTCCCTCCGCCTCCGCCTCCTCCTCCGTCCTCCACCGCCGTCTCCTGTCGCCGCCTCCGTCTCCTCCCTCGCCTCCCGCCGCCTCCTTCACCTCCCTCCCCTCCTTCCTCCGCCGCTACCACCAGGTCCTCCACTCCAGCGTCGTGGAGGACTGTCAATTTTGACAGTCCTAATTTTTGACAGTCTATTAAAGAGAGGTGACGATCATCCTTTGTCCACTCTCCAGTATTCTTCCAACATAATGTGTAAGGGTAATTAGACAGCCAGTAAAATGCATTTAAATGCAACATAAAACCAGTAACAAATAAATTATTTTCAACAAATCATATCTGATTCTTTTACTAACTGAATACTGTATAGTCACATAAACATTGGTCAGATGACATGAATAATAGCATAATGACAAAGAAAAATAACAGAACACAGAAAATCAAAAAAGAAGAAAAAATGGAAGGACAAGTTATTTTCAACAAATCATATCTGATCCTTTTACTAACTGAATACTGTATAGTCACATAAACATTGGTCAGATGACATGAATAATAGCATAATGACAAAGAAAAATAACAGAACACAGAAAATAAAAAAAGAAGAAAAAAATGTAAGGACTGCCAAAATTTTGACAGTCCTACCAATTTGAAGGACTGTCAAAATTTTGACCGTCCTAAAAATTTAACATATATTTTTAGGACTGTCAAACTTTTGACAGTCCTTTTCCAATTGGTAGGACGGTCAAAATTTTGACAGTCCTAACAATTGGTACGACTGTTAAAATTTTGACAGTACTGATTATAAAAAAAATCAAGAGTGGACAGTCCCGAGTAAATTTTGGAAGTGACAAACTTGTAATTATCAATGTAAACATTAGAACTGTTCCGAGTGAATTTTGTAGTGCCCTTATCAAGAGCCAATTCCAATACATGTTACCAGTTAAGTAATCCCAGTAGAAAATAAGGATGGGTTGAACCTTTAATCAAAATCTAAGTAGGGATTTAGTCCATTGCCATTGCCAGTCAGACTTGTTACTGTGGAACTTTAAGTAGGGAACAATTGTTGGAAAATAAAACTTTTAGTATGGGTCCAAGACAGTAGAATTGACCCATCAGAAGGAGGCTAGGGTATTTGTAGCTTTAGTGGTGCAGTAATCAACTATTGAATTGGTTAACAGTAATTATTTGATTAATAAGTAGCCAGGATGGTTGGTAAACAGTTTAAGATCATTTACAATATGTTAAGAGAATGATTATTTGTAAGAAATAGGTCAAATTGGAATTAAGGAATTAAGTTAGAATTTTAGAAACGTTTAAGGAAACCACTATAGGGACTAACGAATGGACCTTGATTTATCCAGGAGAATCTTTTCCACCTCATCCATTCCCATGGACAAAAACAAGTACATACTATTTTACTTTTCTATGCAATAATTCATACATGTTTATTATTCTTTTTGCACATGTTCACGTGTCTTGTCGGGAGGGGAAACACTAGAAGGACATATGGTTTACCTAGCCTGGGACAAACACGTGAATGATAGCACCGTCACTAGACGTGCCTGATGTCCATTTACGTGCGTGCGTGACTGATAGTATATAATTCGTGATATAACTGATTCCTGACTTAGTCCCTACATGCTTGATAGTGTTCCATGTGCACGTTCTACACGTAGCTAGAGCATGTATACAGTCATTCTTGTTTTTCCTACTTGTCATCTTCATCTATATGATATTATATTATTTTCTCGCATCATATTGTATAGCACTGTGAGATATGTATGTTACTTTGTTCCTTTCTGACTGGATAACCGTGGCAGGTGATGACGACATAGAGTATCCCACTTTCTATGGTCCCCAGGATGAGACTATAGGTGATGCTAGTTTGGAGATTACCCCAGACATGGAGGACCCCGTTTCAGAGGCTTATAGTGTTCCTTAGTTTCATTTCATTAGATTGTTTTGTATTGTGATTGTATGGTGGTGTGATGACTGTCGTCTTTACATTCACCGGGTTTGTTCCTGTATATTCTTGTAGAAGAATGTAATAGAAGCAATAGATTGTTTTGTATTGTGATTGTATGGTGGTGTGATGACTGTCGTCTTTACATTCACCGGGTTTGTTCCTGTATATTCTTGTAGAAGAATGTAATAGAAGCAATAGTGATTGTGGTAATTGTTGTATGGGAAAACGTGACTAGAAAAGCTGTAATGAGTAATTGAACAAATTTGAGGTGTAGATAGCTGACTACCGCTGTCCACGACAGCGTAGGCTTGAAATGCTCGGCTCATAACCGATTATTCGGGAGCGGAGTGTGACAAGTGGTACTTCTAACTACTTGAAGTGGTCGCGTCAGGCGATGCAGATTCTGAAGACAAGAGACTTGGTGGGCTATGTGAATGGTCAAACCAAGGCACCTGAAGATCACTACTCACGGTAGTTTGTTGTATGGAGAATCATCAACAATGTTGTTGTTGGATAGTTGACAGCCTCATTGACCGACCAAGTGTTGGGCAACGTGGAGGCAATGGAGGGTGTTGGTGACATTTGGATGATGCTGAGAGATGTACTCAGGGTCGGGCAACCCTATGAGGGCCTTCCAACTACAAGATGAACTTAATAAGGTGGTCCAAGAAGATCACACCATCTCTGAGTATGCGGCTCTGCTGAAGAAGTATTGGTCAGATCTCGACTATTATGATCCCATTGGCGTGGAGGATGAGCAAGTGGAACCGACATTTGCAAAACATTATAAGAAGTTCATGGAGTATGTTTTGCGACAGAGGATAATGAAGTTCTTGGAGGGGCTCAACCCAGTATTCGAGCAGAGGAGAAATGTCTTACTTGCACAACCCGGACTACCATCACTGAAGGAGGCCATAGCTGCTATTGCACAAGAAGAGGCACGACTGAAGCTAATGCCTAGCACCACTAGCTCTTCGGAGGGAAAATCAGCTCTAACAGTGTTTAACCCAAACCCTTCCGGAGGGGGAGGGTGCTACAACTGTGGAGAACCTGGACATTTAATCATATTATGTACGAAACCTCTAAGAGGTCAGTCCAGCAGTCGTGGACATAGCCGTGGAGGGCATAGGGGTGCCAGAGGAGGCTATGGCGGAGGCAGAGGTAATTATTCTAGAGGGCACAAGGCAAACATGACAGAAGGAGGAAATGGGAGTTAGTCATCCGATATGACCCATAGTGAGAGGAAAATGCTAGAAATGTGGAGGAGCATGAAGCTTGGAACCAACGACAGTCGAGTCAACATCACTGGGGCATCGACTCCAACCACCTCCGGGGGTAACATCACATACTATGTCCATACAAGCACAGGTATAATGTTCATGCCCTTGCATCTACCCACAGACTAGGAAGTCTAAATTGGATAATTGACTATGAGACATCCCGCAATGTCACGGGTGCCCATGATGAGTTCCAAGATTACACTCACCTGGCAACGCCTGAAAGCATTCAGACTGTTGATGGTACTGCTAGACCCATTATGGGTAAATACACAATTGAATACACCCCTTCCATGACTCTTACTGATATCTTGCATACTCCATCTTTTTTTTTGTTAATTTATTGTCCATTAGTGCCATTGTTCTTCAAATTAATTATGTTGTTTCCTTTAACATAACTAATGTAATTTTTCAGGAGAAGGAAACGGGAAGACGGTTGGGGACTGGCACTTGGCATAAAGGTCTATGGTACTTGGACATAGGTGGGCTGAATGCAACACTGACATCACTAGTAGATGAAGCACAACAGGAGGAGCTGCGAAGGATTGTAGAAGCAGAATTATTACTCCAACATCAGCGTATGGGACACTCTTCATTCAGTCTACTGAGTCAGATGTATCCCTCTATGTATCAAAAGGCTAATAAGCAAAAGTAGTTTGTGATGCTTGTGAACTTGGAAAAAAATACCAAAAGCTCGTATATGAGTTTTGAAAATAGAAGTTTAGCTGCTTTTGATATGGTATATTCTGATGTGTGAGAACCTTGTCCTACAACTACTGTTAATGGTTTTAAGTGGTCTGTCACCTTTATCGTCTGATACGCTCGTTTCACCTGGGTGTATCTTGTCACGCCCCGATCCCTAAAGAGTCAATCGTCCTCGCTGGATCCTTTACGGAACCGATCGTCCTTGCTGGGACGTGATGTCATGCGAGCCTGGAGTTGTGCTCGCATAAGGTAAGAACGTGCAATGATAGGAACCTATTTTGTAACACAATTTAGAAAACACATTCACATAAATTTGAACACAAGTATAGGAAGAAACATGCTTTTTATTGATAATTCAGAGTAATTTACATAGAGTTTACATTTGATGCGCCTCTCGGCAGCTTGATTTGCATTACAAAAAGAAAACTCAAAAGGCAGGGCGCTCTCCATCAGATAGTCCACGTCGTTCATACATTACGCCATTGTATAGATTGAAAGTTCAAGCCTCCAAAATAAACTGACTCCAACTATTCTTCAAAATAGAGGTGCTCCTAACGCCTCCTCGTCTATCCACCAGCGTTGCACCGCTTGAGTGCCTGAAATAGTTGTCCACAACGTGGGTCAGTACTCAACTTGTAATGGTGAGCGGGACGAACCCACTCGACTAAATCGACACTAGCTTATTAGGGCCGAGCATGCATTAAGATGATCTTTCTATAAAGAAGTACGTGAGTTCAATTCATATCAGTTGCATGTTTTGATAGGAATGAAAATAACATTGAATCCAATAAGTATACCGGTTGCTTACTCAACCGATGCACGCCTTCCCTGCAATGAAACACAAGTATACTTACCAGCTGCACAAGACAATAAATTAGCATGTGTTCTATTCTATGTGGTCATTGGTGTGATCGACACCTTAGGGACTTATTCCAAGCATTGTGGCGCGCTCTGTCAGCCCGGGTAGCAAGCCCTGCTGAAGGTCCCGCAATGCATCACGACTAGCACGATCAAATATTCTCCCCGGGTCGATGCGGTTCCAGTGCCCCGGAATACCGTTTCGAGGAAAGCCAAACCTTGTGCACAAGTTGTCCCAGACCATGCAAATGCATGAACAATTCATATATCATACAATGCATTGACATAAAACAGAAGAAGTAAAGCAGCAATATATTCTCATGCAACAGTTCATATTTTCTCAAACCTAGTTCCGATTTTGGTATCCAATAGGTCCAAAATCTATCCGAGGCACCAGGACGTAACCAACCAATAACCAAATTCTTTTACAAAGAAACCCAAGTTCATAAGGTGTGCAAGCATATAATGAAGTTAGTCTACAATCCCATGTTCCTTTCTTAGTGGCTGGCATGCATTGTGGCTAAGGATTCCTAGTTGTCCAACCGGACATTATCGAGTGAACGTTTGAAATATTAGAGATGTGGGCATGAAGAAGTAGGAAAGAAGGGTCCGAACCACTCACTGATTAAGGAAAAAATGCTGAAACAAGGAGCCCAGTCTAGCGACGATCAAACGTCAGTTACGCGGACCTGCAACATCATGAGCACCGAGTTAGAATTCTTGCCTATCCTTCCTGCCGAACTCCCCAAGAATCAAAGCTCCAAACAAGAAAGCCAACAGCGAAAACCAAGCAAATTGAAAGCAACACCAAATCAAAAATCCCAAGCGGCAATCAAGAAAACCAAGCAACAAAACACGAAAACTATTGGACTTGTTCAATAGAGGCCTATTCATGAGTTGGACAGGATCATTGCATTTTGTCCGTGGCAAGAGGATGCCAAAGATCTAAACTACAACTCAGACGGACTAGCCACAAGCCCAATTACATAGTGCATATCCCGGTCGGATCGAGATTTGAGGCACTACATAATATACCACTAAGAAAAAGTTTCGTCCCAAAACTTAAGAACAAGGCCCTACCTCTGACTCCATTTTCCAAGTTGATTCCTCCACTGAATGGTTCCGCCACAACACGCGAACCAAGGACATCGTACGGTTGGGAATCACTTTTTTCTTACGATCCAGAATCTGCACAGGCTCTTCTGAGTATGACAAGTCCGTGCGCAGTTCCAATTGCTCGAAGCTAACCACATGACTTGGGTCATGCACATACTTCCGAAGTTGAGAAACATGGAATACGTCATGCACTTCAGCCAAGGCGGGAGGTAGTACAATCCGGTATGCCACAGCTGCCACTCGTTCCAGTATCTCAAAGGGGCCAACAAACCTGGGACTCAGTTTGCCCTTCACGCCGAAATGCATTACTCCACGCATCGACGTCACTTTCAAGAAGACATGATCTCCGACCATAAACTCCAAAGGTCTACGATGAGCATCGGCATAGCTCTTCTGTCGGCTCTGCGCAGTGCGGAGTCTTTCCCAAATCAAACGAACTTTCTCAACTGCCTGCTCTACCAGTTTTGGCCCGAGTACCTGCCGCTCGCCGACTTCGTCCCAACAGATTAAAGATCGACACTTGCGCCTATAGAGTGCTTCGTACGGTGCCATCTGGATGCTCGATTGGTAACTGTTGTTGTACGCGAACTCTGCCAACAGAAGGTGCGTGTCCCAACTAGTCTTTAAATCGATTGCACACAGCCGCAACATATCTTCAAGTATCTGATTTGTCCTTTCTGTCTGTCCGTCAGTCTGGGGGTGGTATGCGGTACTGAACTTTAGCTTGGTTCCCAAAGCAGACTGTAGGCTAGTCCAAAAACGAGATAAGAAACGTCCGTCACGGTCAGAGACGATTGAGGCAGGTACTCCGTGTAATCGAACAATCTCGTCTATGTAAATCTGTGCTAACCGATCGATGCTCCAAGTAACTTTCATAGGGAGGAAGTGGGCTGATTTGGTCAAACGATCAACTATGACCCAAATCGTATCATGCCCCCGCGGCGTCTTCGAAAATCCCACAATAAAATCCATATTGATGTTGTCCCATTTTTACTCGGGAATAGCGAGGTTCTGCAGCTCCCCGCCGGGCCTCTGATGTTCAGCTTTTACCTGTTGATAGGCCATGCACTGTGACACAAAGGTCGCCACATTCCGTTTCATACCGTGCCACCAGAAGGTCTTGCGTAAGTCCATGTACATCTTGGTGCTCCCCGGATGCAAGAAATACTTCGCATAGTGTGCCTCTGTCATAATTTCCCTTCGGAGTACTGGGTCGCTAGGAACATATAGCCTTCCTTTCATCTGTAAGGCCCCATCTTCGCCTGCCACAAAGTCAGACATCTTCCCTGCCGAGATCAGCCCACGTACTTTCGTTAGCAACTGATCGCCCTCCTGAGCAGATTTGATTCTATCACATAAACTCGGTTCAAGAGGGAGTGGTGCCAGCTGCACTCCTTGATGCCGAACTCGAAACTCGATGCCCATCGCCTCAAGATCCTTAAGTAGACGATTGTTTATGGATAACGAGCCTACGTGCTTCCGACTCAGAGCATCAGCAACGACATTTTCCTTGCCCGTTGTATATGCGATCGTCAGGTCATAGTCCTTTATCAGTTCTAGCCAGCGCCACTGCCGGAGGTTCAGTTCCAGTTGGGTGAATAGATACTTGAGGCTCTTGTGGTCTGTATAGATTTTGCAAGCAACACCATAAAGATAATGTCGCCACAACTTCAGTGCAAACACAATTGCCGCCAATACCAAGTCATGTATCGGGTAGTTTTTCTCGTGCGGCTTCATTTGTCTGGAGGCGTACGATATTACCTTATCCCTTTGCATGAGCACACACCCCAAGCCGAGTCCCGAAGCATCGATGTATATCTGAAACTCTTCTACCCCATCCGGAAGTGCAAGAACAGGCGAGCAGAACCGGACGTAGTGATCGGATGGATTGCAAAGCTGGAGGGACTCTTCAACTTGGTTGGCATTAAGGGGTCCAAAAAAGTGGCTTGTGCATCGGTTCAACTGGAACTGCGCGCGCACGATTGGTGGAAAGCCACTAAGCAAGGGATTTATGATGCCAATTCCAACTGCAAGATTACCTGGGAAATATTCAAATCTGTCTTTATTGAACAATATATCCCACGGGCCATGCGACAACAGAAAGAAGACAACTTCAGCAATCTGGTACAAGAAAGTATGTATGTGGATGATTATGATTCAGTGTTTGCTAGACTTGCCAAGTTTGCCGGGTACTTCTTGCCTAACCAGCAGGCGTGGTGCTACCATTTTCAGAAAGGTTTAAATGACGATTTGCGTAGGACGTCATAAATCAGAAGTGCCAAACCTACAGGAAATGTTACGAAGCTGCCCTGAATAGCGAACTGATCTTTGGACGCAATCCACCAAAGGTCGATGTGCAGACTCTTCGTACCAATAACAACAAGAGGCCTCAGGAAATGGGAGGGTCTGGAGTGCAAAAGCGTCCGCACACATCCGAACACAGGGGTCCACCCCAGGCACCGTACTGCCATAGGTGCAGCAAATTGTGGCATCGGGTGAATTAGTGCCGAGTTGTTGGGTGCTTCAAATATGGTCGTTTGGACCATAAGGCTTTTGACTGTCGAGATCCAAGGCCGATAGTCAGACCACAGCCGAATCTGAACAACGGGAATCAGAACAACAAAAATCAGAATAAGGGGCCTCCAGCAAATGGCGCCAATGTTGTACCAGTGAACCCACGACGCCAGGGTGCTCAAGGCCGAGTCTATGCACTGACTCGGGATGAGGCATCCGTCTTTGACACTGTTGTGACAGGTACCTTACTTTACCGAGAATTGCTCGCTAGAGTCTTATTCGATTCAGGTGCTACGCATAGTTTCATATATGCTGATTTTACTGTTGAGAATAAATTAGCTTCTACTCCTTTAAAAATGAACCTTTGCGTGAGTACCCCTTCGGGATTCGACATGCCCGCCCATGCGATCTGTAGGGACGGTTATATTTGCATCGGAGGAAGGAAGCTTTCCTTAGATGTCATTGTGCTAGACATCAAGGATTATGATATTATTCTCGGAATGGACTGGTTGGGTGCTTGCCATGCAACAATCGAGTGCGCGGAGAAGCGAGTCATATTTCGTCTACCCGGCGAGGCAGACTTCTACTATTCGTGCAGCGCTACACCGAAGACGGCAATGGTGATATCAACAATTTCGGCTAGGCGTATGTTGCATTCGGGCTGTGAATGGTACTTAGCCTTTGTTCGAGACACCCAATAGGAAAGTGCAGATGCAGCTCAGGCTGAAGTCATAGCAGATTTTCTTGACGTGTTCCCGGACGAGCTGCCTGGAAGGCCTCCTGATCGTGAGATCGAATTCTCCATTGACACCTTTCCGAATTTGCGACCGATATCGAAGGCACCTTATCGAATGGCCCCAGCAGACCTAAAGGAACTGAAGATACAGTTGTAAGATCTGTTGGACCGAGGATACATTCGCCCAAGCGTTTCTCCCTGGGGAGCTCCGGTGCTGTTTGTGAAGAAAAAAGATGGATCCATGCGGCTGTGCATTGACTACCGAGAACTGAATAAGGCTACCGTGCGGAACCAGTACCCATTGCCAAGGATAGATAACTTGTTTGATCAACTGCAAGGTGCAATAGTTTTCTCTAAAATTGATCTCAGATCAGGCTATCACCAATTGAAAATTAAATCTGATGATGTTCACAAATCTGCATTCAGAACCCGATACGGACACTATAAATTTCTCGTAATGTCGTTCGGCTTGACGAACGCCCCTGTAGCTTTTATGGATCTGATGAACCGCGTGTTTTGACCTTTTGTGGACAAGTTTGTGGTCGTGTTCATTAGCGACATACTAATCTATTCCAAGAACGAGGCGGAGCACAAGGAACACCTGAAGATCATGCTGCAAACATTACGAGAGCATCAGTTGTTCGCTAAGCTCAGCAAGTGTGAGTTCTGGTTGAACAACATGGCGTTCCTTGGGCATGTCATATGTCATGCTCGTTGAACGTTGGTGGATGCATTTTGGTGAACCCTGCTGCTCGGCAGATATTCCTTGCTGGAGGCTGTGTTTCTTCTGACTCGTCTTCTACCGCTACACCCGGCGGTGTGACAGGCGTCACGGTGGCTCCTCCGTTGCTGGGTACCAAGGATGCAATCAATTGCATCATGGTATCCATCTGCTTCTGATGAGTAGTGAATTATGCCTGAATTTGCGTCTGTTGAGTGGCGGCTTGTTGTTGCTGCACCTCCATGAGATGCATAAGCCGCTCTGTCATATCGACTGAACCCGCTCCTCCGGATTCTCCAGAACTTGCCAGATCACTCTGGATGGGCTGAGCACTGCTTACAGCGGCAGTATTTTTCTCAGCCATTGCTACAAAAGAGAGTAGCTTATTAACACTCCAAAAATGATAGATTTTATATCTATGGGCTTATTGTATAGGCGACTCATCTCATGCAGCGAACGCCGAACGCAACTCAATTGAGAGGCGCATCAAACTCTTATATTACCTTTTTGTAATCCCAAGGAAGTGAAGCCGTGCTTTGATACCAATATGTCATACCCCAATCCTGAAAGAGTTAATCGTCCTCGCTGGATCCTTTACGGAACCGATCGTCCTCGCTGGGATGTGATGCCGTGCGAGCCTGGAGTTGCGCTCGCACAAGGCAAGAACGTGCAGTGATAGGAACCCATTTTGTAACACAATTTAGAAAACACATTCACAGAAATTTAAACACAAGTATAGGAAAAAATATGCTTTTCATTGATAATTCAGAGTAATTTATATAGAGTTTAAATTTGATGCGCCTCTCGGCAGCTTGATTTGCATTACAAAAAGGAAACTCAAAAGGCAGGACGCGCTCCATCAGATAGTCCACGTCGTTCATACATTACGCCCTTGTATAGATTGAAAGTCCAACCCTCCAAAATGAACTGACTCCAACTATACTTCAAAATAGTGGTGCTCCTAACGTCTTCCCGTCTATCCACTAGCGTTGCACCACTTGAGTGCCTGAAATAGTTACCCACAACGTGGGTCACTACTCAACTTGTACTGGTGAGCGGGACGAACCCACTCGACTAAATCGATACTAGCTTATTAGGGGCGAGCATGCATTAAGATAATCTTTCTATAAAGAAGTAAGTGAATTCAATTCATATCAGTTGCATGTTTTGATAGGAATGAAAATAACATTGAAACCAATAAGTACACTGGTTGCTTACTCAACCGATGCATGCCTTCCCTGCAATGAAACATAAGTATACTTACCATCTGCACAAGATAATAAATTAGCATGTGTTCTATTCTATGCGGTCATTGGTGTGATCGACACCTTAGGGACTTATTTCAAGCATTGCGGCACGCCCTGTCAGCCCGGGTAGCAAGCCCTGTTGAAGGTCCCGCAATGTATCGCGACTAGCACGATCAAATATTTCCTCCGGGTCGATACGGTTCCAGTGCCCCGAAATACTGTTTCGAGGAAAGCCAAACCTTGTGCACAAGTTATCCCTGACCATGCAAATGTATGAACAATTCATATATCATACAATGCATTGAAATAAAACAGAAGAAGTAAAGCAGCAATATATTCTCATGCAACAGTTCATATTTTCTCAAGCCGAGTTCCGATTTTGGTATCCCGTAGGTCCAAACTTTATCCGAGGCACCAGGCCACAACCAACCAATAACCAAATTCTTTTACATAGAAACCCAAGTTCATAAGGTGTGGAAGCATATAATGAAGTTAGTCTACAATCCCATGTTCCTTTCTTAGTGGCTGGCATGCATTGTGGCTAAGGATTCCTAGGCGTCCAACCGGGCATCATCGAGTGAACATTTGAAACATTAGAGGTGTGGGCATGAAGAAGTAGGAAAGAAGGGTCCGAACCACTCACTGGTTAAGGAAAAAATGCTGAAACAAGGAGCCCCGCCTAGCGACGATCAAACGTCAGTTACGCGGAGCTGCAACAGCATGAGCACCGAGTTAGAATTCTTGCCTATCCTTCCTGCCGAACTCTCCAAGAATCAAAGTTCCAAATGAGAAAGCCAACAGCGAAAATCAAGCAAATCGAAAGCAACTCCAAATCAAAATCCCAAAGCGGCAATCAAGAAAACCAAGCAACAAAATACGAAAACTATTGGACTTGTTTCAATAGAGGCCTATCCATGAGTTGGACAGGATCATCGCATTTCGTCCGTGGCAAGAGGATGCCAAAGATCTAAACTACGACTCAGACGGACTAGCCACAAGCCCAATTATATAGTGCACATCCTGGTCGGATCGGGATTTGAGGCACTACATATCTAATGAAGAGTAAGAGTGATGTATTCGCATTCTTTCATAATTTTTATCGCAGGGTTACAACACAATATGGTGCTACGGTAAAGACTTTGAGGTATAAAAATAGGATAGAATACTTATCAGCCCAAGGGATACAACATCAGACTTCATGGGCCTATACACCAGCTCAGAATGGCGTAGTGGAACGAAAGAGCATGCACCTGTTAGAAGTGGCACGGTCAATGATGTTTGCTATAAATATTTCTAAACACTTGTGGGGGCATGCCGTGTTGACGGCTACATATCTCATCAATAGGATGTCCTCTCAGGTGTTAGGATGGAAGACACCATTTGAGATGCTTATAGGTGAGAACAAGTACATTTTTTCCTAAATATATTTGAATGTGTTTGCTTTATGAAGAATGATAGGCCTATGGTGGAAAATTTGGACCCTCGGGTAGTGAAGTGCGTCTTTGTTGGCTACTCAGGGACTCAGAAGGGGTACTCTTACTACAGTCCTGTAGAGCGAAGGCTTTTTTTGAACATGGATGTTACATTCAGAGAGATAGAATCATACTACCACAATGGTTCAGGTGAAGGCTCCGCATTTGGTGACACACCTATCATAAGAGGTGTTAGGAGTGAGAGAGAGATGGGCCCAAGCGTGATTGTCGGGTCAGTTCCATGCCCAATGATGGAAGTTGGTCCAAGGGGGAGATAACGAGGGGGAGAAAAGTGATGAGGAAGCTCATAATGAGAAGGAAGAAAGTTATGCTGCAGTACATGGGGAGGAACAGACTACAAAAAAATCTAAAGAGCTTCAAGTCTACAGAAGAAGAAAGCAACAGTTCACTACTGTGCTTATTGCCCCTACTGTTCCATGTCCCCCGCCTAACCCTGCCCTAACTCCTGAAGATGTACCACCCGCACCAGATCCCTCTGATTCGGATGCGGATCCTCCTGATTTGGATGGTATGATCTCTCCTCCTTGTCCTTCTGCTATTCCCTTAAGGAGATCTTCTCGCAGTAATGCGAGAAGATTTCCTAATCGTTATGGTTATGAACATGACATCGCCTATTTTTTATCATACTCTAATCGGTTCCTTACTTCTGGAGCATTTATTGCATCGTTAGACACCATATTTTGCCTAAGTATTGGCAGGAAGCTAAGGAAGATCCGAGGTGGAAAGCTACAATGCTGGAGGAACTTGGGACACTTGAAAGAAATGGGACATGGAAACTTGTTACATTACCAAAAAGGAAATAGAGCAGTTGGATGCAAATGGGTCTTCACAGTAAAGGATACGCCAAAAGGAAAGGTGGAGCGATACAAGGCAAGATTGGTTGCAAACAAATTCACTCAGTTCTATGTCATCGACTATGATGAGACATTTGCTCCAGTAGCAAAGATGAGCACTGTAAGAACCATGGTTTCTCTTACAGCAATCATGGGTGGCAACTTCATCAATTGGATGTGAAGAATATTTTTCTTCATGGAGATGTACAAGAGGAAGTATACACGGAGACACCCCCAAATTTTTGTACGAAGCAGTCAACAGAAAATGTGTGCAAGCCGAAGAAATTATTGTATGGACTCAAGCAATCTCCTCGGGCCTAGTTTGAAAGATTCAAGAAGGCTTTCACAGACATGGGGTACATCTAGGACAATGCAGATCACACGGTCTTCTTCCGACATGCGAGAGGCCACGTCACCATACTTGCAGTATATGTAGATGATATAGTGATCACAGATGATAAGGAGGAGAAGATTACCCAGCTGAAGTCAAAACTTGCCAAGAAATTTGAAGTAAAGGACTTGAGAATGTTGAGGTATTTTTTCAGGATCGAGGTAGCTCGAGTAAGAGATGTGATCATCCTCTCTCAGAGAAAGTATGTACTAGATCTGCTCACAGAAACTGGTATGCTGGGATGTCGATCAGTAGTTACTCCAATCGATCAGAAAGATAAGTTGGGGGCAGAGACAGGAGAGTCGGTTGATCGTGAGAGATATCAGAGATTTGTAGGCAGATTGATTTATCTAGGCCATACTCGCACTGATATCTCATTTGCTATGAGTGTAGTGAGTCGCTACATGTATGATCCAAGGAAGAACCATATGGATGCAGTTTTTTATATTCTGAGATATATGAAGGGGGCTCCTGGAAGAGGGCTATGGTTCAAGAACAACAAACACATGAGTGTTGAGGGGTACTGCGATGTAGATTGGGCAAGCTGCATGGATGGCAGAAGGTCTACCTCAGGTTATTGTATCTTTGTACGTGGGGGGGGGGGGGTAACCTAGTCTAATGGAGAAGCAAAAAACCGTATGTGGTAGCACGATCGACCGCTGAAGCAGAATATAGAGCTATGGCTCTGGAAGTGTCAGAGTTGTGGGTAAAAGCACTGCTGACAGAGTTGAAGCTGGACCAGGGAACACCATTGCGCCTTCTGAGTGACAGTCAACCTGCACTAAGTATAGCTAACAATCCAGTTCAGCATGATAGAACAAAGCACATCAAAATCGATCTGTTCTTTATCAAAGAGATGCTAGAGAAAGGGATATTAAAGTTCGATCATATTCGCTCAGAAGAGCAAGTCGCAGATTGTCTTACTAAGGGTCTTAATTCATTGTGTCTTTCTAAAATATGTGACAAGATGGGGATGATTGATCTTGATGGGAAGTGTTGAGAGTATTAAAGAGTTTTTTAGTCCCACATGGAGTGGATTAGTATAGAGAGGGGTTAGCCTCTCCTATATATAGTCTCTTGATAAAGGCACTACAAAATGACTCAGGACAGCCCAAATTTTCACCATTGATAATTATAAGTTTGTCACTCCCAAAAATTACTCACCGGGCTGCCCACTTCTAATTAATTTTTTTTATAATTAGGACTGTCAAAATTTTGACAGTCCTTCCAATTGGTAGGACTGTCAAAATTTTGACAGTCCTAAAGAATATGTTAATTTTTTAGGACTGTCAAAATTTTGATAGTCCTTCCAATTGGTAGGACTGTCAAAATTTTGACAGTCCGGAGGGGAGGGCTACGCGAGGTGACACAAGGGAGGGGCTGCGTGGAGGCCGGAAGGGGGAGACGAGACGGAGGAACGAAAGGAGGAGGAGAAGGCGTTGACGGAAGGCGGGGGAGGAGGCGAAGTCGCGCCCATGCGGGCGACGATGAGGCGTAGGCGCACTCGCTCGCCTCCGCTGCTGCTGTCATTGCTGCTGTCGTCGTCGCCGTCGTCGTCGCGAGGTGTAACCTCATCCCCCGCGAGCGCGTGCCTCCGCTGCGTGCAGCCCCTCGCATGCTTTTTCTTTTTCTTCTTCTTCTTCGTGACAGAGCCGACGGGAAGGTGCTTGAGGTGCGGCTCGGCGGCGGCAACACAGTCGATGATGAGGTCGACGAAGCGGAGAGGTAAAAAATTGTGAGAGGAGGGAGAAGGAGAGGCCGGAGGGGTGAGGGTGGGGCAGGAGCAGGAGGAGAGAGGTGAAGAGGGTGGGCAACCCTAGTAAATTTTGGGCTAGTCTGAGTAAAAATTCTTCCTAAGTGGGTTAGCGCTAATACTGGACTAGTCCCGAGTCATTTTTGTAGTGCCTTTATCAAGAGCCTATATATATGTAGCTCTACATCAATAATAAACAAGCCAAATATTCTACTAAATTTTTATTTAAACAATGTCCCAACTATGACAGAATTTTCTGTGCCCCGTCAATTGCATGTCGGGCCTTGAAAGATTTTTTTTTTAAGATGTCCGACGTAACGATCGGTACTTTGTACAAGTTACATTGCATGTCTTATGGTGGGCCCATTTCTCCCAACTTCCAGCATTTTCTGATATTTTTTATATACTCTCGTGGTAAAATTAGGATAAGATGTTGGAACTATGGTATCCAAGGTAAAGGGACACTACAATAGTTTGACCATTACCCTTGTGTGTGTGTGTATGTGTGAGTGAGTGGGAGGAGAGGGGTGGGGGGGGGGGGGCAAGGGGTTGTGGGAGGGGAGGAGGTACGGGAAAGCTACATCTGATAGCAGAAAACTTTGCACTTGCCAAGCACGAGGAGGATTTTTTTAGGTTGACTCATTGTAGTTGAGTTTGGATTGAGGTTGTAAAAAAATATATGTTTATTTTAATGGTTCAAAGGGCGTAACCTTTTAACATGCTAAATGATAGAAAATGATTCAAGTAGCCAATTCCAATTTGAGATAAGCACTTTGTTGTCATAGAAACATTCAAAGTGAGTAAGGAAGACTAAAGACTTTGGAGATGAATTTATCACATATTATGTCAAAGAGACCCACTTACCTATGATAAGATGAAGAACAAAGACATTATTTTCTGGAATAAAATAGTTAGTGATAAGATTGTCTATATAACATCCAATAATAGTTGGATAATTGAAAATTGACTTATTGCCTGTTCTTTGTTAGTGGGTGGTTACCGATGATCAGGAATTTGTCCTCTATATATTGTGTTTCAGGACTTAGTGCTAACATGTCAGAGAAGAGTGGAAAATCCCATACAACAGTTGAGTGTATTTTTTGCTCCGGGTATGATTGTTACAGCACGTCTGTGCTCTGTCCGACGAACGATGATGATTTCAAGAGCGTTCCACAAGTTTTTCAGAACTTACTGGTTCATGGAAGTACATCCGCGGATACGATCGAATCTCGCTTTAGACAGTGATGATTTTTATCACCCCAGTAGGCAGTTGCAAGGTAGTCAAAGGCGCAAGGCGCACTCGAGGTGCAAATGGTCCAAATCGTCCGAGGCGTAAGGTGACTTAAGGTGCGCGCCCAAGCGACGCGAGACACAAAAATAATATATATATATATATATATATATATATATATATATATATATATATATATATATATATATATATATATATATATTCAAATCAGATTTCTATATTGATTAACATGTGTGTTTCAAATTCTCTCATGTTTAGGTTGCAATCACTTTGAATTGAGTGAGTGAGAGAGAAAACAGTAAAAAAAAGTACAACAGTTCAAAAAACAGTCTAAAAACAGTACAATCGTTCAAAAAATAGTCTAAACATGTTATTTTTTTCACAAGATTTCAAGGAGCCTCTAGGCTCGTCTTAGCTATTCCAAGGCGCTCGGAAAAGACGAGCCTTAGGTGCGCCTTAAGAATTATGTTCCATCTGGAGTGCCCTGAGACGCTATACCTGTGCCTAGGAGCAGGCGCGCCTGAGACACACCTTTGACTCCACTGGACGGTTGTACTAATCTGTTAGCATATAGCAACAGTTCTCGTTGCTATCATTTAGAATTATATCCTGTCAACAACAACTTCGTTGCTATCTTTTTTTTAGCTTCACAACTTACTTTTAGTGGTCTTCACCGTTGCCAAAACTTATAGAAAATTTTACTTCTTGTTTTACCAGTTTTGTGGTTCAGTCTTCCATAGACTTGTACGAAAATTTTCAAGCTTCCAGAACAAGGATGGCCTACGTGAATTGCGCTCTTTCAAGTGAATTTTAAGATCTATAGCTTTTTTATGGGTTTGTGGAAAGTATCAATCTTAATATAGTGATAAAACCCTATCCAGGAGTTGAGAGTGCTCAAAGAATCTCTGTGGATAGGTCTGCAGAAGCCAAAACCAGTTTTATACTGAATAAGGTCTTAATCTGAACTCAATGAACAATTCAGTTTAAATTTGAATATTATATGATTGCGGTTCATACTGAAGTTCAGTATCAGTATCTGTATCAACACACTTTGAAATGTAGTTATGAGCATAAGACAATAAAACTTAGGCCAATTCACAGGTAGGATAGGTGGGCCTACATTCTGGATATGTAGCTAATCTCATGTTACAAGAATTTTCTAGATTCTCCTAGACTATGAAGGTCAAATTTTTTTTTTTTTTTTTTATCATTTTATTTTATACATAGGATTGTCAAGAATCAGGATAAGTCTCTTATCATTTTTAATTTCTGTTGTCAACATAAAAAATGATTTATATGAACTCTCTAGAGAACTTCTATACGAAACAAAAAACAGCACTCCCTGAACCTTGTCCTTCCTTCAATCCCCATCCATCATGCTCATATTGCCCTTTGATGAAGGGATCGCGACAATGAGAGTTGCAATTGATGTGCACTACTGAAATTGCTCAAAATTTGTCATTTATGTCTTACTTAATCGTCATCTGTCGAAGCACATTACCATTCAATGCAAAAGGAAAAGGACGGATGTGTAGTAGAAGTTGTGTTCAAGTGGACTTCATACCTGGTCTGCACATCAGGTTTATGCCCAAAGTTTCCACCCAAGGGCTGAACCATTCAGTGGACTGGAATGGGTTCACAAAAAAAAAAAAAATCTTTTTTTTTCTTTTTTCTTACTTTTTTTTCTTTTCTAGAGTCTGTCTGCATCTAGTCCACCACAGTCTACTTCGATCCGTCCCAATTTAACTTTCGGACTCTGTCCTTATTTTCACCAATATATAAAAAACCGGGCTCATAAATCCAATACACAAAGAACAAATTTACTACAAAACCCATCATTTAACTTGTATCTATAAACCCAATATGTTAAGGCTTTAGGAACTATGCAGATGCTTTATGTATAGTTTATTTAGGCCGTGTGTCAGAGGACATGACCTATAAAAGCGCTGAATGAAAGAAAAAAAAAACGATTCAAATAGCCTACCCAAAAGAATTTGAATAGAAGATTTAATTATTGTTTGTTGTAGGTTGTCAAGACTATGTGTGAAGAAATAGTAGGAGAGAATAATCTGGATCTTTCATTCATCATGATATAACATATATATACATTCACATATCAACTTGGACCTAAGCCACATGGGCCAATCACCATATATACAATTTAATCCCAATACCCCCCCTCCTTTAAGTTGGAGCATGCAAGTTACAAATGTCCAACTTGCACAAAAGAAACTCAAATTGTCGTTTGCCGAAAACTTTGGTGAAAATATCCGCCAATTGTTCATCCGTCGGTACATGAGATGGACGAATAACTCCATCAAGAACAACATCCCTCAAAAAGTGACAATCCATCTCAATGTGTTTTGTGCGTTCATGAAAAACTGGATTATGCGCTAGATGTAAAGCAGATTGACTATCACAAAACAAATATATAGCACACGAATGTTGCACCCCCAAACTGCCAAGCAACCCTTTGAGCCACTTAAGCTCACACGTGACCACCGCCATCGCACGTTATTCTGCTTCGGCCGATAAGATGGACACCGTCACCTGTTTCTTCGTCTTCCAAGAGATAGACAAATCACCAAGAAAAACCAACAAACCAGACAAAGCGTCTCGTGATGGGACAACTCACCCAATCAGAATCACATCACCTCCGGAGCCGCAAATCACAGTCAGAGCAAAGGAGAATGCCTTGACGAGGACAACCCTTCAGATAACTAACAACCCTCAAAGCAGTATCCCAATTATCACGCCGGGGCTCACGTATAAACTGCGACAAGATGTGAACATCGTAAGCCAAATTCGGCCGCGTAAACGAAAGATAGATCAGCCTCCCCACGAGTCGCCGATATGCTTCCCTATCCGACAACAGTGGACTTGTTGTAGTGCACCGTTCCCCCTATTCGGGGAGCGCGGCTAAGAAATATTTGGTATCGTTCGATCGTGACAAATTGAATCAAGATCCTTTCCTCGTTATGGATTGGTTTCTTCGGAATCAGGTACCACATTCAGCGGATCGTGCCTCAAGGAAGGACTCGATGGCAAAGTCGAGAGGGGCCTTTTCGTTGCGCTGGTTTCCTTGCCCATTTTCGAAAGCCGCTTGGTTGCTTTCTTGTTGGTTTTGTGACTTGCGTTTTCTTGAGCGATTTTAATGGATTTCATTTTCTTCGTTCTTTGAATTTCGTATTTTGTATCGAACTATTGGAGACCGAGACATGAGATATTGATCATCTGTTGGTGCATGCAGGTAATCGTGTAGGCGACGCGCAAGCGGAGTCTTGAAGATCTTTCCTTTCTCTCCTCCCGATTCACCAACTTGTGAGTGGCTTTACTTCCGATTAGCGCCCTTCTTCCAAGTCTTCCTTCTTAATAATCCGACTCGTTTGTGCGTTCCGGTCAACGATACCATAATAACAAAAATTGAGTTAAAGACAGAAAGAAGAAGAAGTAGACCTGAAATACTTAATGCTTGTCACATGCACAAACTTACTGTACGATTACCTTGTTACGTGCTTGTTTGTTATGCATATGCTTAATTTTGTTTCAGTTGTAGCTAGAACTTATTTATCTATAACTGTTCAATGAGTAGTGCAAATTGAAATGTGATCATTGAGCAAGGTAGCCTATACTATGGAATATGCATGAAGTTCATTTTCTTATATTGCCTTGAAGTGTTTCATTTGATAACTTAGTTCGTAGATGATGCATGGTTAAGGACAACTTGTGCACAAGTGTAGAGTTATACGAACGATCGCCGGGGCACTGGGACCGCTTTGGCCTGGGTAGAACATTTGCTAGCTGAAGTCCTAGCACGGGATGAATCGGGACGTCCGCTAAGGGCTAGCTACCCGAGGCGGAAATATAGTCGATCATCCTTAGTTCGACCAGCGACTTGCTATGTATATTTTAACTGTGCAAACTAATTATATCTTCATGGCAGGGAAGGTCATGGTAAATTTTGTACCGGTGGTTCAGACGATGCAGGTAAAAGTCACCTAACGGTGGCACATTTTGTTATGTCATTTCATTCTATCGCATAAATAAAAATTGAACTAGTGCAAGATAAAAAGATCATATAATAATAATGTTACATGTTCACATGAATACAATGTCGATATAGTATCTTAGGTTAGCTCGCCCTTACCGGTACTTTTTGAAATACTGACCCTCGTTGCAGCAGGTTCCCCGAGCCAAGGCGACGCGGCGAGGAGCTGAAGCTTTCCCCCGACCTTTCACTGATCTGGCGCGTTCGTGTTTGTGACTTTTGGAGCGCAAGTACATAATCTTAAGGAGCTCGCACATACCATTTTGAAGCTCCTAGGCGATGGTGCTAACACACACCCAAGGTAGTTTGCTATTTTGAAATATTAGTAAGGGATGCAATGTATGGATTGACAATCTCATTGTGCGTCCAAGTTATAAGCCCATGCGATATCCTTATTACTTTTGAGTCAAGAGTCTGTAACCAGATGTTCATTATCAATAAAGAGAACTTTTCTATATTCTAATGTGTGATATCTCATTTGCATACTCTGTTGCATATGTTTCTAAAGTATATCATTATGCCTAGGCCTTGTGCGCACGCGCCTTATGTCACGCCCCGATCTCCCGCAGGCAAATCGGCCGTTCCCGCTAGGCGAGAATCACCGCGCCAGCGCTCCAGCAGAACGATCGCTTTGACCCATCCGGGCGTGATTCCGCATGAGCGTGAGCCACGCCCGTGCAAGACCGTAGTTTATTGGCTGGCGGTAAGAGTTCTAAGCCACAGAGTCGCACAGATTGTCCGAGTGCAGCAGATTCATGAACGCATAGGCGATCGGTAACAAGTTCACTGAGTTGACAATATAGCGGAAGCATTGAATAACATAAGTAGAAGTAAAGCAACTCTTTTGTTGATATAAATATGTGTTACAGGCGACGCTTGGCCGAGATTACAGTTTGCTCAAGCCTCTCTCTGAAATAATAAAAGCGTGCCAAGTGGCTACAATTGGGGGATGATTGTAGAGATGATGTTCAGGCTATGTTCTAACATTATGTCTTGTATATGTGCTTCAGTTCCGAATCGCAGCGCCCCAAGACTTCAGAGTGATCTCCATGCCTTAGCACGCACGAAGGAGCATCCGCACCGAACGAGGTTCTCCCGCTCCCTGCAAATGATCTAGTGGGTTATCAGTACATTGAATGCACTGATGGGGAGGCTACTCGCCCGCTCGACAAATCCAAACACGTAATATAAGTTCCATGCACCAACTATTAAGTTGTCTTTCTAGTTGCCTTAGGATTAGTTTCATGCAAAGATTGAATAGCCTAATTCGTGTGGCAGTGCGCCGTGCGACATGAGAGAAAACACGACGAGACTTACCAACTTACCATTTGGCCTTCCCTGTCCAAAGCAAACATTGTTAATTCAAGCACGGGCACGTATAAACATTCAGGGGCATTCATAATGAAAACCAAGTTATAGCATATGCAATCACGAGAGTCATGAACGGGGCCATATTTCGAGTGCACAGTTATTCTCGATGCGATACAATGACTCGCACGCGGATAGCCGTTAAGCGAGGATGACTTATCTATATGACAATTGTCGCTGGCATAGCCATAAAGGACACTAGTCACTAGCGGTAATGGTATGCAGCGAAAGTACAAGGAGCGCTACATGCCATCCCGTCCAGTACAATGGACTATACAATAGGGTTCAGCCACTGGAGAGAATTGTATGCAGCGAGAGAACAATGAGCGCTACATGCCATCTCGTCCAGCACAATGGACTGTACAATAGAGTTGAGTTCCATCCGGATCGGATCGGTCCCAGTGCCCCGGTGACCGTCCGTGGAACTATACCTCGTTTTCGAGTTGTTCGCGATATGCAGGTCAGGGTCCTTCCAATTTTACGAGATACACGGGAACACGAGAATACAAGTACACGAGATGCTTGAATCTTGATTCTTCGTTCAGTGAATGACTTGCCTTGATGCATTTCCCCTAGGATGGGGATTGCCTTGGTGACCTAACGGTCCCGAATACTTGCAGGTTCATTCTTGCACGGGACGACTACTTAGTAGTCTTCCAGGGTTTGGATGAAAACAAGGCAACAGACAAGCAAACAAGCATGCATTTGTATAAACACAAATATTCACGTTAGCTCGGGCCCGAAGGTAAGCCGAGGAGTGAGATCGTAAGGGACTTCCCGAGCGACACATTCTAGGGTAGCATGCGAGGGTCTGAACATATATAAGCAATGTTTCATTTCCATGTTCTAGCATAAGCAATACAAGTTGGGATTATTCCTTTAGCTAGGTGCGTTGGATTCTTATTAGCATGCATGGGGTGATTCACCTAGCGACTAGCATGTATCATTCCAGATTTAAGTGTGCTGGCTAAGCAAAGACAAGTTCACCGTAGCCACCCACCTTAGCGATGATTCACCTCGGTAGAGCGATACGTCAAGTGAGCCTCTAAAAGTCTAAGCCGGAATCCTGTAGGGACAAGTCTGGATATCCTTTGCTTCAAACGAGTATTCACGCCTGAGCAAAGTGGGTCGGGACACTGCACTTTTGTCATTTGAATCGGCAGTCCGCTTGAGAAGAACGGGGTGTTACACCTTACGCGCGCACGACATCACGCCCGGGGGACGATTATCGAACTAGCGGAAATTGGGGTGTGACATATTGGTATCAGAGCATGGCTTCAGATAGTGTCAAAAGTATTTTCTTAAAATGACCATGTCCCTCATAGTTAAACTCTTGAATTCGCTTGGCCAAAATGAGATGCGTTCCATACAGTGAGTCCATATTATGTTTTGAGACTTATGTAAGTTAATTTTATTTCAAGGAAAGGCCTCAGAGCTGGATGCACAAGAGCAGGTAGTGGCGCAGGTGCAAAGGAGAAGTTTTGGCACTTCGGGCAGCTCGGAAAGTCCAGCAGCCGTGCCCTTTGTCGACCCGTTCGAGCGGATGATGCGTTTAATAAAAACGCAGTAGAGGTAGGCATAATTACGTCAAAGCCAATTCGAGTCCCTAATTAAGGATCAATTTCAGGCGCAGTAGACTCAGGCCGAGGCACAACAGAAGCAAATGAATACCTTGCAAATAATTGTGACAACGCTCGTCGCCAACAACCATTCTGCATCAACTGCCGTCGCGACAGTGCCAGTTGTAGCCGAGACCGTAGGACTTCAGGGCTCTCAGGAACCCCCGCCCTCTGACGAGAAGGGTTCCATCCTTCAAATATCAGAGTTTAAGAGGATGTGTCAAGCTACCTTCAAAGGGACTAAGATCCCCTCCGTGGCGTTGGATTGACTGGTTGAGCTAGAGGACTACTTTGAAGTGCTTTGCATGGATGAGACAAAGAGAGTTGCTTGCTCTCAGCTTCATCTCCGTTTAAATGCACATGATTGGTGGGATGTGCACAAACAAGCTATCTTGAGTGAAGATGACAACACGACTATCTCTTGGTCCGTGTTCCGAAAAGCCTTCGAAGAGGAGTAACTTCCACCCGCCGTCCGTCGCGAGAAGGAAGACAAATTTATACATCTTCAACAAAAAAATATGACAGTGCGGCAGTACGCCGCAGAATTCAACAGGCTTGCAAAATTTGCCAAGTCTCATCTCTGTGATATCGAAAGTCGAGCTCGCAGATTTGAAATAGGACTGCGACCATCTATTCGTGCCCACGTCGCCGTCCCTCGGTACCGTACCATGCGGGAGTCTTTAAACCACGCCCTCTCCCTAGAGCCGCAATACCCCCCAGTTGGCACCGGCGCTGTGCAAAATTTCCATCACAAGCGTCCTAGCAACACGGAAGGTAACAATGACGGTTATCAGGGTACAAACCCGGGAAGGAACAATGGGCTCCACTGTGATAAGTACAATCGTGGTGGATACCTCGCTAAGACTGTCGTATACCAAATGGAGGATGCTTTCGATGTGGTTGCTCTGGCCACATACAGCAGGATTGTCGAAAGGGAGGACCAAACCAACAACGACGACCATATCGTCCGTCTCAAGATCAGGGTCAAGCACCTCGAGCGAACCAGATAGCACCGCAGAACGCTCAAGGTCGGATCTATGCTCTGACTCGGCAAGAGGCATTCACAACAAACACGGTGGTGTCAGGTATATTACTTTTCAATAATGTACCTGCTCGAGTATTGTTTGATTCTGGTGCCACACATAGTTTCATTGCGGCAGATTTTTGTCGCTGAGAACACATTTCATATGACCCTGCTAAGCCTAAACCTTAGCATCAGTACTCTATCAGGCGTGGATTTACCGATTCGCTTAGTTTGTCGTGAAGGTAATATTTGCATCGGAGGAAGAAAATTATCACTTGATGCGATAGTCTTAGACATCAGGGACTACGATATCATTCTGGGGATGGATTGGCTTGGCGCTTGCTCGGCTCCATTGATTGTGCGAAAAAGAAAGTCGTATTTCTTTTACCTGGCGATATCGAATTTTGCTATGCGTGCAGTCCACCGTCGAGAGCGCCGAATGCCTGCATGATGATCTCTGCAATGTCTGCTCGGCGGATGATACATTCCGGCTGTGAAGGGTACTTGGCGTCCGTTCGAGACACTCAGAGAGATTGCGCAAACATAGAGTCTACTTCCATTGCGGTAGATTTTTTTGATGTGTTTCCTGATAAGTTGCCCGATATGCCGCCCGACCGAGAGAAAGACTTCACTATTGTTACATTTTCAGAGACTCGACCGATTTCTAAAGCTCCGTATCGAATGGCCCCGGCAGAACTAAATGAATTAAAGGTCCAGTTACAAGAACTGTTAGATCATGGGTATATTCGTCTGAGTGTGTCTCCGTGGGGCGCGCCTGTATTGTTTATGAAAAAAAAGTATGGCTCGATGTGGCTCTGCATCGACTATCGTGAATTGAATAAGACCACTGTTCGAAACAAGTACCCCCTTCACAGGATCGATGATCTCTTTGATCAACTGCAAGGTGCGATGGTATTTTCAAAAATTGATCTTCGCTCAGGTTATGATCATCTCAAGATCAAGCCGGACGACGTGCTGAAGTCAGCCTTTCGCACTCGCTACGACCATTATGAGTTTTAGGTAATGCCATTCGGACTAACCAATTCCCATGCTGCCTTTATGGACTTAATGAATCGTGTATTCCGGCCATATCTCGACAAGTTTGTAGTAGTATTCATTGATGATATCTTGGTGTACTTGAAGAATAGGGAGGAACATGCAGAGCACTTGCGGACCGCGCTACAGACTCTTCGGGACAACAAGCTATACGCAAAACTGAGTAAGTACGAGTTCTGGCCGAGTAGTGTATCTTTTCTCGGGCACATCATTTTTGCGGGAGGCATTTCAGTCGATCCAAAGAAAGTTGAAGCCATTGCCGAGTGGAAGCGGCCTGCATTCGTTAGTGAGATTCGAAGCTTCCTCGGGCTAGTGGGCTACTATAGGTGTTTTGTGAAAGACTTTTCTAAGTTAGCATCACCTCTGACTCGCCTCATACAGAAGGGAGTCGTATTCGAGTGGTCCGCCGACTGCGAAGCCTCGTTTGAAGAGTTAAAGCAACGCCTCACCTCTGCTCCGCTACGTGCACTACTAGACGAGACCTCGAGATTCCAAATATTCAGTGATGTGTCAGGACAGGGCTTGGGGTGTGTACTCATGCAGCATGATAGGGTGATAGCCTACGCATCCATACAACTGAAAAAATACAAAATTTTTTATCCTACGCATGACCTAGAACTAGCGACAATTGTGTTCGCACTAAAATTGTGGCGACACTACCTCTATGGAGTGGCTTACCAAATTTACACTGATCACAAAAGCTTGAAGTACCTATTCACCCAAACGGACCTTAATCTACGACAACGACATTGGCTAGAATTGATCAAAGACTATGACTTGACAATCGACTGCACACCTGGCAAATAAAATATTGTAGCGGATGCGTTGAGTCGAGTGTTTGCGGGATCCCTATCCGTTGATCGCAGGTTACAAAGAGACTTTGAGGAAATGGGCATTGAACTCCGAATTCGATACCGCGATGCGCGAGTGGCTCATATGCTATTTGTACCCAACCTGTTAGAGAGAGTCACATCTACTCAGAGGGACGATCCATTCCTAAGGAAAATGCACGGGCAAATTCTACAGGGGAAGGCGAAGGACTTTGTAGTAGATGAGAACGGAGTGTTGCGAGTGAAAGGAAGGCTACACGTCTCCAACGACGCAGAACTCAGAAAGAATATCCTTGCGGAAGCTCACTATGCAGCCTATACAGTCCATCCCAGGAGCACGAAGATGTATAAATACCTTCGCACTGTTTTCTGGTGGCACGACATGAAGAGAGATGCAGAGCACTTTGTGTCGCAATGCATAACCTGTCAGAGGGTGAAAGCAGAACATCAGAGACCGTGCGGAGAGGTGCATAATCTTGCTTTTCTGGAATAAAAATAGGAGCACATAAGTATGGACTTCATTGTTGGCTTGCCAAAGACACAATGGGGGAACGATGCAGTCTGGGTCATCGTCGACCTGTTAACCAAGTCAGTGCACTTCATTGCTATTAAAGTTACATGGAACATTGATCGCCTCGCCCAGACCTACCTTGATGAGATAGTTCGGCTGCACGGAGTGCCGGTTTCTATAGTGTCAGATCGGGACGGACGATTCCTATCACGTTTCTGGGAGATCCTTAAGTCAGCGATGGGGACCAAGTTGAAGTTCAGCTCAGCCTACCATCCTCAAACCGATGGCCAAATAGAGCGGGTGAATCAGGTACTTGAAGACATGATCCGTCTTTGTACAATCGATTCAAAGTCAAGTTAGGACGTCCACCTACAGTTGGCCGAATTTGCATACAACAACAGTTATCAGTCCAGCATCTTAATGGCTTCGTTCGAGGCTTTGTATGGACGAAAATGTAGGTCACCGGTCTGCAGGGATAAAGTTGGGGAGCGACAAATCCTTGGGTCGGAACTAGTTGAACAAATATTCCAAAATATCGTAGCACAAAGCCGGCAGAAGAGTTATGTCGATATTCGTTGTTGACCCCTTGAGTTCTTCGAAGGTGACCATGTGTTTTTGAAGGACTCGCCCATACGAGGATTTATGAGATTTGGAGTAAAGGGAAAATTAAGTCCGAGATTCGTTGGCCCGTTCAAAATTCTCAAGAGAGTCACTTCAGTTGCCTATCAAATTGTATTACCACCAGCCATATCAGACGTGCATGCTATTTTCCATGTGTCACAGCTTAGGAAGTATGTGTACGACCCGAACCACGTAGTAGATTTTGCTTAGCTGGATCTGCAGACAGCCTTGTCGTACGTCGAAGAGCCCATTCAGATTTTGGATCGGAAAGAGAAGCATTTACGGAATCGTGCAGTCTCGCTTGTGTGTGTTCTTTGGCGGAACCACGCGGTCGAGGAGTCGACTTGGGAAATCGAATCGGACATGAAGGAAAAGTTTCCCTCATTATTTTATTAGGGGTAGATTATATTCCTAAGTTTCGGGGACGAAACTTTTTATTAGTTTGTTAAGATGTAGTACCCCGTTTTCCCTATTTGGGAGCGCGGCTAAAATATTCTTGGTATCGTTCGATCGGGACAAATTGAATCAAGATTATTTTCTCGTTATGGATTAGTTTTTTCGGAATCAGGTCCCATATTCAGCGGATCGTGCCTCAAAGAAGGACTCAGCGGCAGAGTCAAGAGGGGCCTTTCCGTTGTGCTGGTTTCTTTGTCCGTTTTCAAAAGTTGCTTGGTTACTTTCTTGTTGGTTTTGTGACTTACTTTTTCTTGAACAGTTTCGATGGATTTCATTGTCTTCGATCTTTGAATTTCGTATTTCGTATCGAATAATTAGAGATTGAGGCAGGAGATATTGATCATCTGTTAGTGCATGCAGTTGATCGAGTAGGCAACGCGCAAGCGGAGTCTTGAAGGTCTCCCCTTTCTCTTTCCTGGTTAACCAACTTGTGAGTGACTTTACTTCCGATTAGCTCCCTTCTTCTAAGTCTTCCTTCTTAATAATCTGACTCGTTTGTGCATTCCGGTCAACGATACCATAATAACAAAAATTGAGTTAAAGTCAGAAAGAAGAAGAAGAAGTAGACTTAAAATACTTAATGCTTGTCACATGCACAAACTTACCATACGATCACCTCGTTGCGTACTTGTCTGCTATGCATATGCTTAATCTTGTTTCAGTTGTAGCTAGAACTTATTTATCTATAACTGTTCAATAAGTAGTGTAAATTAAAATGTGAGCATTGAGCAAGGTAGCCTATAATATGGAATATGCGTGAAGTTTATTTCCTTATATTTTCTTGAAGTGCTTCACTTGATAACTTAATTCGTAGATAATGCATGGTCAAGTACAACTTGTGCACAATGGTAGAGTTCTACGAACGTTCACCGGGATACTGGGACCGCTTCGGCATGTGTAGAACATTTGCTAGCTAAAGTCCTAGCACGGAATGAATCGGGACATCCGCTAAGGGCTAGCTACCCGAGGCGGAAAGACAACCAATCATACCTAGTCCGACGAGCGACATGCTAGGTATATTTAAACTGTACAAACTAATTATGTATTCGTAGCAGGGAAGGTCATGGTAAGTTTTGTACATATGGTTCAGACGGTGCAGGTAAAAGTCACCAACGGTGGCACATTTTGTTATGTCATTTCATTCTATCGCATATATAAAAATTAAACTAAGGAAAGATAGAAAGATCACATAATAATAATATTGCATGTTCACATGAATATAATGTCGATCTGGTATGTTGGGTTAGCTCGTCCTCATCGGTACTTTTTGAAGTACTGACTCTCGTTGCAGCAGGTTCCCCGAGCCAAGGCAACGCGGCAAGGAGCTGAAGCTTTTCCCCAACCTTTCACTGATCTGGCGAGTTCGTGTTTGTGACTTTTGGAGCGCAAGTACATAATCTCAAGGAGCTCGCACATACCATTTTGAAGCTCCTAGGCGATGGTGTTAACACGCACCCAAGGTGGTTTGCTCTTTTAAAATATTAGTAATGAATGTAATGTATGGATCGACTATCTCATTTTGCGTCCAAGTTGTAAGCCCATGCGGCATCCTTATTACTTTTGAGTCAAGAGTCTGTAATCATATGTTCATTATCAATAAAGAGAACTTTTCTATATTCCAATGTGTGATATCTCATTTGCATACTCTGTTGTATATATTTCTAAAGTTTATCATTATGCCTATGCCTTGTGCGCGCACGACATCACGTCCGGGAGACAATTATCGAACTAGCAAAAATCTGGGCGTGACACTTGTAGAGCATGCTGGTTGATGATGTTGTTCCATAAAAAAGCTTGCGGGTTTCGCCTCCAACAATCATGTCTCAGAGATAATGTCAAGTGTATATTTTCGTTGGCACAAAAAAATCTCTCCGCACTTCGCCTCCAACAATCATGTCTCAGAGATAATGTCAAGTGTATATTTTCGTTGGCACAAAAAAATCTCTCCGCACTTCGAGCTACCTCAACTCCAAGAATAAACTTAAACACCCCAAGGTCCTTCATATAAAAGCATGTACTCAAATAATTCTTAAAGGCAGTAAGAGCAGCAGAATTATTGCCAGAGAGAATCAAATCGTCGACATACACAAGAATATTCATCTAAACATCACCCTTATGAAGATCACCCTTATGAAGAGTAAAAAATGAGTAGTCAGAGTACGATTGGCAAAATTCGTACTCCCGCAAAGAAGATGCCAACTTCACAAACCAACAACGAGGTACTTGTTTAAGCCCAAAAAGAGATTTTTGAAGCCGACATACCTGATCAGGGCATGTCGTTCGAAAACTAGGTGGTAGTTTCATATACACTTCTTCGGTAAGATCTCCATGCAGGAAAGCATTGTGAACATCCATCTGATATAGATCCCAATTCTTTGCTGCAACTACAGCTAGAAAAGTATGAACTGTAACCATTTTCGTAACCGGAGCAAAAGTATTAGTGTAATCAATCCCTTCAACCTGATGATTGCTGAAAACTACCAAACGGGCTTTAAGCTGCTCAACACTCCCATCAGAATTATACTTTATCTTATACACCCACCGGCTCCCCTGAGCACGTTTTCCAGTCGGAAGCGTCTCCTTTGTCCAGATATCATTATCCTCCAAAGGCCGTATCTCCTTCTGCATAGCTTCATGCCACCCTGCATCTTTAACCGCCTCTTTAAAGGAGGCTGGTTCTGCACCTGCAGTTACAGGTGCAAAAAAAATTCCTGTCCCAGAGAAAATCGATCATAATTCAAAAAATGTGCTATAGGATAAGGAGTACTTGAGGAGTAATTGGACGTGGTGGAACATTGGGAGGAAGGACTGGGACTCAACTTTCGTATTGTATTTGTAACAAAATCACGGAGCTTCCCGGACGGAATTTTGGCACGCATTCCACGCCGTAGTACACCCTCACTATCTGGCGCCCCCACCGCCGCCTCATCCTCCACCGGCTTATCCTTCATAGCGGCCTCAGCCGCGCCACCCTCACCATCAGCCGCCCCCACTATGTAGTTTCCATCCGGGGATACGACCGTCCCATCCGTATGAGGTAAATCATACCCCATAGTACTGTCGATCACAGGATCAAAACCCAAATCATCATCACCCACGATAGGAGACACAATCTCAGGTGAAGCCGTACCACCACGGTCATCCTCAACAGAATAGGAAAACTTATTCTCATAAAATTTAACATCTCGAGAGAAAAAAATCACCAGTATCAAGACCATACAATTTTTGACCCTTTTTGCCATGGGGATATCCCACAAAAATACACTTTCGATTGCGACTGGCAAAATTTTTTATTTTAGCTTTTTGGTTGTAGGCAAAATATAGACAAGCAAAATACGTAATTCATCATAAGAAGGAGAAGCACCAAATTAAATTTCATAAGGGATTTTAAAACCAAGAAGACTTGAAGGGGTTCAATTGATCAAATAATCGGCCGCCAAAATACATTCTCCCAAAAAGAATTTGGCAAATTTTCTTGAAAACGTAAAGCATGTGCCATATTCAAAATATGTCTATATTTTTGTTCAACCCTCCTATTCTGTTGAGGTATACCTACACAAGATGTCTGAAACAAAATATCATTTTGTGCAAAGTAGTCACGCCGGCAATTAAACTCAGTACCATTATCACTTTGCATAATTCGAACTTTGGAATTATATTTCCGCTCAATCATAAAAAAAATGACGAGAACATCTTGTATACTTCAGTCTTATCAATAAAAAAAACCCTAAACATCACGAGAAAAATCATCCACAATCGTTAAAAAATATCGAGCTCCACACGAAGAAGGCGTAGGATATGGCCCCCAAAGATCACAATGTATCAAATCAAAAATTGCAACAGCCCGAGAGTCACTGACAGAAAAAATACCTCGAGTTTGCTTTCCCTGATGGCAAACTTCATATGCCTTATTCACTAAACTACTAGAGCTAATAACAACAGGAAGTGACTTTACTACTTTATCAGAAGGATGCACAAGTCGATGATGCCAAATGTCCAAAAAAGTCGTCCCACTCACTACCAAGGCTTGAGTCTTGGTTCAATATAAAATTAGTAGAGTCCGTCCCGCCGTTCACCGATGCCAATCAGGGTCCTCAAACTGGGGTCCTGTATCACGCACAATTTTTTAGTGAATTGTATAATACAATTTGTATCATCAATAAGATTGGCCACAGAAATTAAATTGCAATATAATTAAGGTATGAATAAAATATTCGTGAGAACAACACCCGGTGCAAGAGCAACAAGCCTGCAACACGAGGCAACCGCAGTCTGTCCGTCCGAGAGCCCAACCGGATATTCCTCCATTTCTGTTATCCCCGATAATAAATCCAAATTTTCAGTAACATGATTCGAAGCGCCTGTATCAATAATTCGAGGTGCAATAGACTAACCCACCATACGGTCCTCCGGAGATTTGACCGAAGAGTTACCAAGCAGAGAAATAAGTTGTTGCCATTGGTCCAGAGTTATTTTTGGAACACCGCCTTCACCATCACCTGCTATACGTGTCTGTGCCATAGTCGTCATGCCACGTCCTGCCACCGTCGCACGCACCTCCGTACACCTTCCACGTCCACCACCAGCATCGTGTCCGCTACCACGTCCGTGGCCAGCCCCTCGTCCGCCGCCACGCGGCCTATCCCCCCACCAATATGGAAAGCCATGTTTCTCGAAGCAAGTGGCTTCTTCATGTCCATTGCATTTGCAAAAATTCTAAAACAACTCCGATTTATCCTGAATATCCTAACGAGATGACCCACGGTTGACAGAAGGAGTTTTAAACGCAAGCGCCATAACCTCATCCCGTTCAGAGGAGACTTGTGTGGACGTGCACAATCGTTCCTCCTGTTGCATGGATTGATAAGCACGTGTCAAAGTAGGGAACGTATCTTGTGCTAATAAAGTCGAGCGGACGTTGTCATAGAGTTCCTGATTGATCCCATAAAGAAACTGATGAAAGTGCTCCTCATTAACCTGTTTCTGCAGCTTCTTTGGGATATCATACGTACATTTGTTGCAACTGCACGCCAGAATAGGTTCATAAGTCCCCAACTCATCCCAAAGTGTCTGCAATTGGCTGAAGTAGTCGACCATGGACATGGATTTTGTTTGGCGATACTTTGCCAATGAATGTTTACTTTGTTGAATTATAGCGCCATTCCCCACTCTAAATCAGTCGTTGAGCGAATTCCACTGCGGTTTTGCCTCCTCAAAGTAGGGTATCGTCTTCTTCACTGAAACATCAATAGTGTGCAAGATCCGTTGCACAAGCATCGATTGGACGCAGTACCAATCCTCCAATTTTTTATTCTCCGTAGGTTTATTGATAGACCCGTCAATAAATCTATTTTTTTTGTCAAGCCCGTAGAGAAAGCTGAATAGATCTCGACCATTCCTTATAAATTTTCCCACGAAACACCACTTTCGTACCACTAAGGGGGTATTTGTTTGAGAAGAAATGCAGTCCTTTTGAATTGCCTCATCCCTCTTCAAGAGTACCCAGATTGTCATTAGAACCAAGGTAATATAGGGAAGTGGGATCGATCTTTGTTGCTGTCGCCACCGACGTAGAAAACTCGCTACCGCCGTAATAGGTCGTTATACCGCCGGTCGAAGGGAGACTCGCCGCCGCCGCCATGGAGAAATATCGTTGCCGCTGCCGCCGCTATGGGAAAGAAAATTATGCCATAGCCGTCATGCTCTGATACCATGTGAAGAAGTAGTAGAAGAGAAAAATCTGGGTCTTTCATTCATCATGATATTACATATATATACATTACTACAAAAATACTGTTAAATAGCGACGGATCTCAGCGACAAAAAATAATCCGTCCCTGAGTCAGCGACGAACTTTTGACGAAATTATGACTAATTTATTTATGTAAACCAATTATATTATTTTCTGTCAACGAGCCGTCGCTAATCTGTCGCTGTTACGTTAGCGACGGAAATATCTGTCGCTGCCCAAACTTAAAATTCCATAGTGCATTTTATTTTCCCCCAATCTTAATCTCTCTCTCTCTCTCTCTCTCTCTCTCTCTCTCTCTCTCTCGATCTCGATACCCTCTCTCCCTCTCTCCTCGATACCCCTTTCCCCTCGGCTCCGATGACCCCCTCCTCGAACCCCCTTATCTACGACCCCTCCGTCCCCTTCCGCCCCATCCTCGAACCCCCCCTCTCTGCCCCCCTCCGTCCGCCTCTGCCCCCTCCTCGAACCCCCCTCTCCTCGACCCACTCCTCGAACCCCCCTCTGCCCCCTCCGTCCGCCTCCACCCCCTCATCGAACCCCCCCTCTCCAGCCCCCCTCTCCGCCCCCTCCTCGACCCCCTCTCTAGCCCATGCTCTGTCAGATCCCTCCTCCTCCGTCGAAGGTAAGCTCTAACCTAACCCTCATTTATATTTTGATTAATTATTAATTAGCATACAATATTTAGGGTGTTGGACACGTAGACACTGGACATGGACACGAGAAAATAGATATGGACACAGATACACTGGAAATACTCTATTACATGCTTTTACAACCTTATTGTTTACAGTAATTTTATAGTGGAATTAATGTGGTCATTTTGCTATAATGTTGATATTCATCTACATGGATTCTATATATTTTACATGATTTAAAATAACATATGGGCACTCTTATAAAATACGAATAGATAAATATGGTTAATATATAGACATATATAACAGCAAGTAATGTATGATAAATAAGCATATAATATAGAAAGGAAGAATCTGTGAACATACATATTTTCTCACTTGTGAATATTTTGAAGTGGCTATTTGATTTCTAGGTCATCTATCATTATGTTGGAAAAATGAATCTTCATAGAATTTATGAGGGAATAGGAGGATGAATTCAAGCATTATTATGTTCTGACATTTTTAAATTCTAAAATATATTTATTTATTGACCTGTCAAAAGTAGCGAAAGCCATGAATGAGAAACTTCAGTCTCATTCAAATGACTGAAGTTTTCAAAGTAACTGCTATTTTTTGTTATTAATATAAGAGAATTTCTTTGAACTAGGGCTTATGTATTTCAAAAACAATAATGCTAAGTTTACTACCAAATGCTTGCAACCTTCTTACAACCCTCTCACCCCCTGCTATGTGGGCCACCTTCGATCACACCTCTCCCCCAATGAACAACCTCTCACCCCCTGCTTAAAAACAATAATGCTAATTCAGACCTAAAAGATCTCAATGATAGAAATACGATGACACTATTCTATATAGATATACTATCAAATTGTGGCTTATACTATATATCTATAGACACCTCAATCTTAGAGTAAAATGGGAATTGGGAAGAGAATATGGTTAAATATAAAAGAAGTTTGAAATCTTATATAAGCTATTTAACAGAATTGGGAAGAGAAGAAAGCGAAGGAGTGCTGAAGCAAGCCTTCTCGTACATAATCTTTCTCCTGTCTCCCATACTTGTTCGGGTTCCCATTGGCATAAAAAAGTACTCAAAACTATAATGGGTGCCTACTAAGACATGGTATCATACTAAAACTTGTTCTTTAGTCATTCTTTTATCTAGAACTACTTAAAGCTATACAATTTCAAAACTTAGAAGAAATCTAGTGATATTTGATGAAGAGGACACATTTTTTATGCCATCAAAAATGAACCACCACCATAGCAATCGCAACATCAGCAACCACAAGTCGCACCACAAGCTCAGGAGGATACAAGGGCCTCAATATGTGCCCCAACCTCAAGGGGTACAAGGATCTTAACCCACACAACTTCAGTGGGCACTAGACTACATAGAAATAATAAAATATTATTGGATGAGATCAGAAATTTAGCACCATGGCGGAGTTTATAATGAGCGTGCATACCGAAAGAATAACCATGCTTGGAATTTTTAACTTAGAAGAAGATTGACAAATTGAATATTACATATATAATTATTTTAATTTATATGTGTATCCTTAGACGTACGTAATTCTTAATGCATAGGCTTGAGCGTATCCTAGAATATCGAAAATAGAATATGTGACGTTCAAAAATTCGTATCGGTATCAATTTATTCATCAGCCCTAAAATCGATACAGTTATCACTAATTTAACCTATAATGAATTATTAACATTTTAGAGTATTAGTCTTTGTATCGGAATCGGTATCGGACCATTACTATGAGTATCGATTATCACTTCATGGTACTAATATGAATAGTAATTAGTAGTTCCAACCTTACTATGCTATGGCATGTATCGGCCATATTCGAATGAGTGTCACAGAATTATGGTTTTGGATACTTTAAAACACGAAGAAATGCTCAAATATGGTCTTTCCAATAGCTCCTTTAGTTCTTTATGAGACTTGCTCATCAAGTATTCTAACTAACTAATTCTTTAGCAAATATCCTAACTTATTTTGTATCTAATCCATATTGTTTGAATATATGGTACATGCAAAATCAATGAGTCGATACTTAGTTGACTGGTCGTTGATGCACAATCGGTGACATGAGAGTATGATTGGTTTGACAAATGATTTCATGGTGAACGTTAAGGAATTTCTCAAATATGCCAGTAGTCAACCTTATTTCATGGATGAGAGGCTCATCAAGTGTCCTTTTTATCAAATGTCATAATATACCATTCAAAGAGGTGGATCTCGTGAGGGAGCATCTCTACAAGAAGGGTTTCGTACCGAACTACTAGGAGTGGACGGTTCAAGGAGAACCTTTGTTTTTGCAATATCATCATTCCTCCTTTAATACGGAGGTAGAAGAGTCCACTCTCAGAGATAACTTTAAATATCGACCGCGAAACCTGGCGCGTGAGTTGGTATTTGATGCGGCCGATCCAAGTTTTGATTCGGAGGATCATAATCCTGATACGAACGAATTCTATAATATGTTCAAGAATGCCTTTACTCCGTTATACCCGGGTTGTGATTCTCATTCTGTCCTGTCGGTGGTGATGCGGCTATTGAACCTAAAGTCTGATTTTAACTTGCCGCTGGAATGCTACGACCAGTTAATTCAGTTTGTTAGAGAGTTGTTGCCAAAAGGATCAAATGAGTTGCTTGATAACTTCTACAAGTCGAAGATGATGATACGAAAACTCGGATTAGGCTATAAAAAGATAGATTATTGTCGAAATAGTTGCATGTTGTACTACAAGGAGAACAATGATAAAAAATGCATTTTCTGTCATGCGGACCGGTACAAGCCAATTCGGGGCAAAGGAAAGTCAACTGTCCAAGCAAGATTGCATCACTACAAATACATACAATTTTTGTTGATCACAAAGAGGCTGCAGTGGATGTATATGTCCACAAATATAGCACAACACATGACATGGCATAGCAAAGAACGAAAGATGGATGAAGGCAAATTATCTCATCCTTCCAATGGAGAGGCATGCAAGCATTTTGATTTGTGTCATCCTGAATTTGCTGCTGAGCCCAGGAATGTCCGGTTGGATTTATGTTCTGATGGGTTTACTCCTTTCAGACAGTCGGGATCTCAGTACTCTTGTTGGCCGATGATTTTGACTCCTTACAATCTACCACCGTGGATGTGCATGAAGACTCCTTATATGTTCTTGACACTTATCATATCCGGTCCAAAAAATCCAAATAAGAACATCGATATCTACTTGCAGCCTTTGGTGGATGAGTTGAAACAATTGTGGCAATTTGGCGTTCGGACATATGATATATCAAAGGAGCAAAACTTTCAGATGAGAATGTCTCTCATGTGGACCATCAACGATTTTTCAGCATATAGTATGTTATCGGGGTGGAGTACTCATGGTACTTTGTCTTGTACGATAGGTATGAAAAAGAGTAAGGCATTTCGTCTCCAGAATGAAGAAAAAGTATTTTTTTATTGTCACCGTCAGCTCCTTCCTGCGTCGCATCCGTGGAGAAGGAACATAGATGCCTTTAAAGCTGGTAAACAGGAACTGTCTCCTCCTCCGTTGAGACTGACAGGAGACAAAGTTTGGAAAGAGATAGATGGATTGCCGACTGTGATGGAAGATCCGATATCGGGCGATCACTTTGAAGGGTTTGGACGTAGGCATAATTGGACGAAGCGGAGTATCTTTTGGGACTTACCTTATTTGAAGGAAAATCTCATAAGGCACAATCTTGATATCATGCATATCGAAAAGAATGTATTCGATAACATCTTCAATACGGTGATGGATATCAAGAAAAAAATGAAAGACAATGTCAAAGCAAGAAAGGACTTGGAAATTATTTGCAGGCGTTCAGATTTGCACCTAAAACGAAGTGGCAACGACAATTGGGTCAAGCTTCCAGCACCGTTTACATTGAGTAGAGAGGATAAATTGATAATATGCAACTGGATGTCAAAGTGAAAATTTTCTGACGGCTACGTGTCAAATCTGGCGAGATTTGTTGATCTCAAGACCATCGACTTCCCAGCAATTTTTCAGCGGACCCACAAAAGAAATAAGGATGGGAAGCTTGTAGATGAGCGGGCCGCCAAAGCATATGTAAGTTATCTTTATAAAATTTTGTCAATTTAATTAGATTATTTTTATAATTTAATTAGATTCTAGGTTTCTTGTCAAAACAGTCAAACTAGGTCAACTTTAGGTCAAACAGTCAAACTATGACATTTGCTAGTTTCTAGGTTAATTTTTTATCCATTCTAATGGTTTATGAAGTTATATTAGATTTATATTAAGATTGTAAAAGCATATAAAGAGGAAAACTTATCTATCGCATGTAAATTAATCGACAAGAGTGATTACTATTTTTATTCAATTTCAAAAATACTAAGAATCAAATAGGTTTAGAGTTAAGGAATTGTCCGATACCGATTCCGATACTTTGAACCTTGGTTAAATTATATAATATGATATCTAGTATCTAATATGATACTCTAACCAAAATGAAATATAGCACATATAACTCTAAAATCCTTAACTCCAAACCTATTTATATAAATAAATATAGGAGACGTATGAGACGTTAGAGGGGGGGCGCTGAGAGCAGTACGCCGACTGAGAGAAACGATCGGTGGGTACAAGCTGTCGGGAAAAGAAAATATGGCAACGTGTACGGTACTAGATCGTTGACATCCCAGCCATCGGTTCTTTCCAGAGCTCCTCCGACGGCTACTCCAGCTCCATCAGTGCCTGGCTCCGGCGTTCCTTCTGGTGCGATGTCTCTGTAGCAGCTCACAACGACTGTGCATGAGCTACATGGGCTGGTCTGACAGTTGATAGACATGCGCGATGCTCCAGCACCTGCTCCTCCGACGGCTACTACGACTGCTCCTCCAGCTCCTCCGACAACATCGATGGGTCCTCCAGCTCCTTTGATGGCTCTTGCTACTGCTCCATCTTCCCTTGATCCCGATGATCTACATAATATCATCGCTATGGTTGTGGCGCAGTACATGGCTAGCCGACATCCGCCGCAGCCTCCGCTTCCACCGTCGACTTGATAGATTTTTGAGTTTGTGGTATTTTTTTGAGTTGGTTGTATTTTTTTGACTTGATTGTTTTTATTTGACTTTGTGGAATTGTATAACACCGTTGTATTTTTTGACTTGAATTGTATAATAACGCCTCTGCCTCCACTATTGTATTTTTTGAGTTTGTAGTATGTTTGGATTACTCTACTTTATTAGTTCATTGTATATATAACATTTGGACATGTTTGTGTGGGTTTTCATAGTTTATGTGAAATTTACTTGTGTGAAAACTGATTTCTGAAAAAAGTATTACCTTTAGCGACGGACTAGCGACATACTAACGACGAAAAATCTAGTAAATCTCAGCTCAGTGACGGATTTCCGACGGACAATCTCAGGTCAGCGACTCCCGTCGCTAAAACGTCTGAGACAGACAAATGTACCAAACATGTATTAGGGTCCGTCGCTAAAATCCGTCGCTAATTCGTCACTGGGAGTGACGACTTAGCGACGGATTAGAGACGAACTATGTGATTCCAGAATGTGCAAAACCTTCTGAAAAATTTGACAATTTTTGGACTTATATAATCCCTCGCTATTATGTCGGTAAGTAGTCAGAAAGTTTAGCGACAGAACTTATACGTCACTAATACGTCGCTGACATTATGTCGCTCATTCCGTCGCTAAGCCGTCGCTTGAGCGATGGATTAGCGACGAAAAATTCGTAGCGACGTTAATATTTCTGACGGAAGAATTCCGTCGCTATTTGAAAATAGCGACGAAAAATTGTATTTTAGCGACGGATATTTTCGTCGCTAAAATAGTGTATTTTTGTAGTGTATCCACATATCAACTTGAACCTAAACCATATGGACCAATCACCATATATACAATTTGATCGTAAAATTTAATCCCAATACTATGTCTATATTTTCTTCCTTGTCAATCACCATTCTATCATGTAAGAAATCCACATTGCTTGTCCTACTTGTGATGTATTTATGAAGAAAGTGATATAATGCCAACAAGATAACGAGATTTCTGTTCTGGTGAAGGTTTATAGCATCATCATGTACCTGTTCTTGTATCAATCATAATTAGAATGGGGAATGTCTTACGCAAGCTTCCCTGTTGTAGGAGAAATTATTAATGACACATGATAATCAAGGACGAAACTATAATTTGAACTTAGGCTGGAGTAGACTAGGATAGGTATGAACTTAAAAAAAGAGAAACTTTTTTCAGGTGTGCTAGAGACCACCTTAGCCTTAAAAGATGGCTCTGTCATTGATAATAATATCATGATAATATCAAAAGTCAAAAAACATATAATAATCAAACAATTGATAAATATTATTAAAATACGATCACAAAAATTAATGAGATATTATCGTGTGATATTATATACTCTGATGAGCTAACCATTCACTATTGCCACGTGGTAAGTGGTAAACCACTACAACTCCCAGAAAATAATTTCTTCCCCAACTAAATTTTTATATGGAGGCTATTGACAACTGTTATATATCCTAATCTTTATTTGTTTGCATCTACTTTCGAAAGATCCATCAGGTTACCGGCAAGCGCACTTGAGCTGATAATGTTCCAAATAGTTTAAAAACTAAGTTTAGAATACAACTTCAGCGAAAACTATGGATTTTAAGGGACTCTGTGTCCAAACTCCCCATTCCATTGCAAGTTGACAAGAGTGTCACACCATTTAGATTTATATGGTCTTTCGAGAACTAGAGATAGCCACAGGAAACAAAGATGAAAACTTTTGAAGTTGGGTTTTCGAAAACCACCTATTAGAACTCCTGAGAATAGACACTACAATCAAATCGTGGTCAGGGCAGTGACCTATGTTGCACCAACACCGGTAAGAAATGACACAAAAAGGAAACAATAATAAGAACAGGATGCTATGTCCTAGTGTACATTGGAGTGTCCACTTTTGTTCAACACGTGTATACAAAACGGCTCATATTTTTGGACACAAAAACGGACACGAATATGACACAATATAACAAGAATATATATATTTTTTATGGTGATGCTCTCATAAAAAAGTTTGATCACTCTTTCTACTTCTCAATGGATGAAGCCTCTAAACATATGAAATATATGATGAGATCCACTAATGCTAGAGTTGTTGCTAAGCTGATGCTCAATGATTAAATATCTATCTTAGAATCTCAGAGAAATTTTTCATTCACATTCCATTTGCATTAAATTTGACATTGTAGTGTATTTGACCGTGCTTAACTTTCAAGCTACTAGTGTATTCAATGTTTAGTGTTTTATATTAATAAAATTTGCCCGAATCTCCTTGATCCCATCTTTAGGGGTGTGAATTGAGAAAAAGAAAGGAAAATGAAAAGAAAAGAAAAACAAATATGTTTGGAATATTTAGTTAGGAGAGAAAAGAAAAAGAAAAAGAAAAAGAAAAAGAGATTGAGAAAAAAATACTAACATAAAATTTCCTTCTTCTTTTTTTTCCCCTATAATAATAATATTTTATTTTCTCTCTCAACATCTCTCTCTCCTCTCCATTTCTTCTCCCCTTTCTCTCTTCCTCCCCTCTCACCACATCTCTTCCCCTTCTTCTTCTTTTTTTTTTTTATAATTTTCATATCCACCTCCATTCCAAACTTTCTTAGCAACCAAAAAACTATTTTTTTTCTTCATTTTTTTTATCTGTCTTTATCTCAATTTTCCTAAAAAAAACACACTTAATATCAAAAATAAAAAAATAATTGTAAGGACATGGTGACATGGACACACCATCTATTTTGATATGCTCAATTATATTTTGGAGTGTCTATATTGTGTTTAATACGTATTTGATACGATACAATTTATATTTTTACAGTATTCATACTTCCTAGACAGTGACGGAGAGAAGACTACCATTAAGGAGACACTTATCGTGAGCTCACGAATCCATGAATTTTTATAGGATCAGACTGTAGTTACCCTCTTTTTCGGGACTTAGTTGTTTGCCATGTCTGTGGGTGTAATGCACCCATAAACTTGTAAAACAAAAATATATGTATTTATAGATCCGTGTTTTCAATTGTCTCGGTCTTTCTCAAATTTATTTTTACCAAATTCCTCAAGCTTGTGTTTCAAGAATTTTTAAAACCCAGTTTAACCTAATGGCTGCATGAACACTGAAAAAAGAAATTAATATCATGTCCGTATTCATATTCATGGAGAACTATATTGTATATACTTGAAAATGTTTTCCATGTATGTGTATTTGTATTGTGTATATTCTTCGAAATGTTTTTCATGTATGTGTATTTGTATTGTGCTCTTATTTGTATATATCTCCTTATTCATAAGTGAAAGCTTCTGAAATCATCAAATATGGCCTCCTTCTGGGAATTGCTCTCCATATGATAAAAAGCTAACAAACTTTTATATGCTCAAACAAATCCAAAAACATCAGCAGCAGCAGCAGCAGCAGCACAGACTCACTTTACGTCAACTCCATCCATCCCAACAAACATATCCATATTCAGCTTTTGCTCATCCATATTTTCATGTATCAACCTCTCTACTGAGAAATTATTCAGTTTAACTTGCTGACATGGAAATAAATACATACAGTGGCATCTAAGTAAAAGAGAATTTAAGATGCACGACGAGTCCGACTCACTGAATAATTTTTACTATTTCTCCTACTAGAGATCAATCAACAATCATGCCGTGGAGGAGGCGGGGGGCACGGGGCCCGCAGCCAGCTGGCAGGTGGTCCGGCACGTAGGGCAGGAGCTCTTGGTCCTGAGCCACCTCTCCACGCACCCGGCGTGGAAGCCGTGGCTGCACGCCGGGAGCACGCGGACGCGGTCCCCGTCCGCGAACTCGTGGAGGCAGATGGCGCAGTCCGCCTGGTCCGTGCCGGCCATCTTCGTGCCCGCGGTGAACACCTGGGCGGGTGCGGACTCCGCGGCAGGCGCCGCCGCCTCGTCGAGGGACGGCTTCTCGGGGTCGGAGGAGGAGGAATGGCGACGACGCCCGGCGCAGAGGAGGTAGCGGATGATGGCGTTGAGGGCGAGGGCGAGGAAGAGGGCGCAGAAGAGGACGACGAGGATGACGATCATGTTGGCGCTGAAGTCTCCGGCGCCGGAGTAGGGCCCCCACTTGTTGGACGCGGCGGGAGGGGAAGGGTGGATGGACGCCTCGTGGTAAGGAACTGCCATGCTACAATAATTTGTGTGTTTGTGTGACTGACTGTGAGCTGCTGTTGCTGCTGCTGCTTCTTCTTGTTGTAGTAATAGCAGTAGCAGTAGCAGTAGTAGTGTTTTATTCAATTTGATATGGAGTGAGAAGTATATAAAAGGAAAGCAAAGGTAAGAAAGGGGCTGTAGTTTATTGTTCCTCTCTTTTTACTGGTTCAAGCAAGGAATGAGATGAGAACATGTGGTCCTTCACTTTGGTAAATGTAGTTATGATATGGGGCCCTACGGCCTGTGGCGCAACCGGATTGGTGCATGTGGATTATTACTCAATACCGTGGTATCATTAGGGGTTGTTTGGTACTTTAAAGTGAAGTAAAATAAAAAATCTCGAAATCAATAACTTTTTGTTTAAGTTGAGAAGAAGTAGTCCCCAACTAAACACGTAAAGTGAGAATAATTTTTTTTTTTCCACTTTTGTACTACATTTTGGAGGAAAAAAAATTCGATTTCGTAACAAATAAGATTTACCGTTCATATTAAATTACAGTAAGTCTTTTCTACAAATTCTACAATCAAATACGTAAAGCGGTTCCAAATTCAAATTTTAGTCACTACCGTGTTCCAAATTCGCGAACCAAACAGTTCCTTAGGTTAACAATTTGTAAATCAAAATCTAAAAAATATAATAAGAAATGATAAGCTCGAATAGTTAGGTTAGTAATTACCAATCGAGAAAAAAAAAATACAGTAAAAAATGATAAGAAAAGGTAAAACATATTGACACATTTGTTATAATGATCACTCCAATGTCTGCTAATTGTTAAATAATGTTGATGACAATTACTCGTCATTTGAAAGGAAATCTCCAGTAGAATACTAATTAATGGTGTGATTGATTGGGTAATTTTCATATGCAGAAGGCTCCAAACAAATTTAATTCCTGCCCTCTAGAAATGGGCACCAACCAACAGCTTTTCTCCTTTGAGACGTACCAGCTGACTGCTCAGTTTGTTATTGACATAACATTTACTAAGCATAGATGGGCTACTTTGGTGATGGTGAGATGCAACCTAAAAGTAAAATTGAGATAAGCTCGATCTAAGAATATATAAAATTTGCAGTTTTTTTTTTTTCCTTTTTCTTTGTGTGTCACAGGTGGGAACCTAGACAAGTTTATCAACCACCAAACTTTACCAAGGATAGCTTCAAATAATCAAAGGTACCTTGCTTTGAGGAAGGGGTAGCAAATGAATCCCTTATTTTAGCTGAGTGGAAGAAAGCTTGTAGTAAATTATGGACAAGTTGGGGAGTGTTTGTATCATGAATTTAAGGCTTAGCTAGGCTATATATATGAAAGTTGGAAGTGGATTGACTCCTTTCATTTCTTGAAAGAAAAAGACAAGCTTGAACCCCAAAAAGAATGACCACAATTTCTTACTTGTTCCGCAACTTCTTTTAATATAGATCATACTCCTCCTATTGTTATTAAAATTAACAAATTGCTATCATAAATTGCTATTATTAATAAACTAAAATATCTTAAACTTGTCCAACTTCGTAACATATCATTCCTATGCCACTAATGCCCGTATCTATGGTACGCTTTATGTTGGGCCCACAACAAAAATAGATTCAGAAAAATCAGAGAACACCTCAGAGAAAGTTCACAATCACAAAGATAAGGATTTACGTGGTTCGGTCAAGATGTCTACTTCCACGGACGACAGTGATTCAATTTCACTATGAAGTAGAAAAAGAATTACAATTGCTCTCAACAATTCTCTCCATGCTCTCAAGAACTCTCTACAAAAAAACTCTCTTAAAAACTTTTGTGTTGAACTTATTCAACCAATTTTTGCTCGCTTATGTCAAATTTATTCAACAATCATTGAGCACAATTTAAGATTATCTTGTGTTGAACTTATTCAACAACTTACATTGAGCATGCTTGAGATACTCTTGTGTTGAACTTATTCAACAACTTACATGAGCACGCTTAAGATACTCTTGTGTTGAACTTATTCAACAACTTACATGAGCACTCTTGAGATGTCTCAAGAAGAAACCTTTGGCCCATTTATATAGCATGTCATATGTCTATACATGAAAATCCAACATCATGTAGGAATAGAAATCCAATATTATATAGGCTTACCATAAATATATTAAAAATATATTTATGGAAATTCAATATATATTCTTGTCAAAGATTTGGTCAAAGGTCAAAGTCAATCTTCTTCAAAATATGATCAAATATTGTTTTTTCATATCTCAACCTTGTCAAAGATTTGTTCTTCTTCAAAGTTATGGTCAAAGATCAAAGTCAATATTCTTCAAAGATATGGTCAAATATATTTTCCTTCATTTCTCTACCTCGGCAAGATTTTGCCACAAAATCGAGCCGACATACTTCTCCACCGCACAGCTTCACCAAATCAACCACTCGTCAATCCCGTCCCGAAGGTCTCTCAAGCAATTGGAATGACTTGGAGTGTCACTCCCCGTTCCCAATATACATATTTTGGAACGTATTATTCTCGCTTGCATGTTATTTATTTGGTTGCATGAGACTAGACCCATTCTTTGGTTTGTCTTGGTTCTTGGTTTATAGTTTGGGTTGGTTTGTTCATGAGTTGAACCCCATGGTCTAAATTTCAAACCCTAGCTATAACCCAACTTATTTCTCTTTCCCTCTTCATTCTTTCTTTTCCTTCTATCTCTTAGGTTTTTTCCTCCCTCCATAGGCAAGTACACATTGCATGAGAAATGGAAAAACTCTCCATATTATTGGTTCATTATGTTTATTGTGTAATTTTAAGCATGTTTAGAACTTGGTATTTTCGTATTTGGTGGATGAAATGGTGTAGATCTGGATTTTTATAAGTACGGGTGTTCTTGAGTTTTTCTTGATTTTGATATTCAAAAGCTTGTTGTTTTCAAAAACTTATTGTTGTATGTGATGGAGCATTTTATTTCGAGCAATTTGACTTTTGAACCACTTGATTTGGAATTGAGATGAAGATTTTATGGCAGAACAAGTTTTTCGGATTCTTGGAGTTTTTTCATGGCCGAACTTGCTGTTCTGGGACGATGGAGTACCATGCGGCCCAACAACATGAGCCCCATCCAGCATGCGCCCATCTTGTTGGACGCATGTCTGCTTTGTCCATACTTTCAAAAGTCGAACACATAGTACCTTGAACGCATGAAAATCCACTAAGGCCTGACTCCATGCGCCCAGGAGATTATGCGGTCACGAGCCATGCGTCCCTTCTTTTGGGTACATGTCTTTACGCGACTTTTGTGTCTTTACACGTTATTTTGTGCTTTTGTCTTTTCTCTCTGACACTTGTGCCTTGTCACATCAATCACCTTTATGTCACTTTCTTGACACTTCATTTATTGTCCATCACTTCGGCACTTGTCCCAAGTAGTGGACTTTCGCCCGAGCATGCAACCTAAAGGAGCATACGGCCAGGTTAGAACATGCGGCCGGGTTGGTTCATGCGGCCTGATCTTCTTGTGCACGACTTAGACACATATTATCCCTAGTGACTCCCTAGGTACACGTAGTACTTTCTTGTTAGAATCATTTATTTTATTTGGAATATTTTTCATCATCCTCTATGTGGTTGATCCTGGTTATTACTTGTGTTATGATTCTAGGGGATAATGGACTCAGTAATCCGACCATGTACTAGAACTCATGCTTATGACCGATTGGTAATTAGACTCGGATAATGTATTTGTGATGATACAATTATTGCCTGATATTGTTCATGATCTGTGCACCGAGGTACGACATACCGTGTTACGTGTTAAGTGATTTATATTTGGGTTGTGCATCGAGAATGTCTCTAAATTTTTGAACGCGTGATACTATATATATACACTTTTCCCCAGCACGAACATGATATACGAGTAAAGTACCAAAGCGTGGTTAGGATTTTGATTGTTGAATATTGCATAAACGCTCGGGTGAATCCAGATTGAACTTCCATGGATTCGTATCTAGCGTGCCCGTACTTTGTACGATATCTTAAGAGAAATTCTCATGTGACCACGCCTTGATATTTCTTAACAATATAGGGTTAATTAGGCAACTAAAAGTGGTAGTAACATTGGAAGAAAACGGTATCCCGAGATCATGCCAACGAACCTTCCAATAAAGATTAATTCTAAGTGCACTATGGGCTGGCCACCATAGATACTGTATATCATCCGCCTTAGTGGAGTACAGTATCTGACATATTATAAATAATGTCGAGCTACTATTTCATTATAGGAATATTGGAACCGCTAATACATGATCTAGCGTAGTGGCTCTACGGGGTACTGGTACAATTCGTGAAGTGCATGTATAATCATTTTATTTGGCTCGGTTAGCTCATATTCGACACTGGCATGATCTGAGGATACATATTATTCATTATTCTGAGATAACCTCAGACTCCACAATTAGCAAGTCGTACAAGTGATTGGCTGATTTTATTAATTAGACTTGGTTGTAATTGTATTATTTCGTTAGTAGCCTAGGGAAACAAACTTTCATAGTGTGATGGATTCAACCCTTGTCCTTATTTGCTTGTAGGGTTGGGTCTTTGTACTAGGATATGCCATGGACCTAAGTTACGACGCAAAACCTATATATATTATTATATATTTATTGCTTGGGTTTTTGTTTCTCTATTTTATGCTTCCTTTGCGGTACTTGCTATTTAGGGTCTAACCCCACTGATTTTGTATGGCCAAATTTTGAGCCAGCACCCGAGGATTCAGCGTACTTTCTTACGACTCATGGCGCGTACAAAAAATATGGTCGTCGAGGATAATGAATGGGTTTTCTTCTTCCCTGCTCGTCATTGTATATTTTACTCTTTTGGATGTTTAGCCACCGACACCTGTTAGCCGGCACGTCTAGACATTAGTTCCTTTTCATGACTGTATATAAACCAGATTGCAACTGTAATACTGTTATGTACTTTTGTTATTCCACCAGCTTATTATTTTGTACAGATGGTCTCCAGAATATCTTGAGAAAGCATTTAGGATGCCTAATTGCTTTATCATATATGCTCTATAATTTCTGTTTCTTGTTTGATTGATTGAGACATAGATGTTCGTGTAATCCTAAGTGACCTGATTGTAGCATGCAACCCTTGTCTAGTTACAGACGTGATCGTCGTACGACGTATAGTACCTTGTACGGGGTAGCTGATCGTGTCCGTCTCCATATACTGGTACTGGGGCGTGACATGGAGAAAGTCCAAGCAATGTTGAAACTTTGCTCTAGGGACAACCTTAGTCATCATATCAGCGGGACTGTCCTTGGTATACACCTTCGAGTGCATTATCTTCGTCTTCTATGATATCCCGTGTGAAGTAGTAGCGAACATCAATATGCTTGGTCCTTGCATGATGGACTTGATTATTTGCCAAGTGGATAGCACGCATGTTGTCACAATGCACATCAACTACATCCTGCTTCACTCCCAATTCATTAATCAAGCTACGAAGCCATAGGACCTCTTTCACTGCCTCTGTCTGTCATGCCCTGATCTCCCACAGGAATCGGCCATCTCCGCTAGGCGCGAATCACCGCGCCAGCACTCCCACGGGACGATCTTTTCCCATATGGACGTGATGCCGCACGAGCATAAGCTGCGCCCATGCAATACCATGATCCGAACAGACGATAAAATGACTAAGCCACATAGTCACATAGATAGTCCGAATGCAGTAGAATAAGAAACGAACAGACGATTGGTAACAAGTTCACAGAGTCATCAATAGCGAAAGCATTGAATAAAACAAGTATGGAAGTAAAAGAAGCACTTTATTGATGTTGCATAAGTATTACAAGCGGCACTAGGCCGATATTATAAGTCGCTCAAGTCCTCTCTCTCTCGGAACAAAAGCGTTCCAAGTGGCTACAATTGTGGAATGATGCATAGGAAATTTTCCAACATTATGTCTTGTATAAGTGCTTCAGTTCCGAACGCAACATTCCAAGGCTCCAGAGCAGACTCCATGCCTTAGCACGCACAAAGGGGGTTTTTGCACAACGATGTTCTCCCGCACCCTGTAAACAATCTGGTGGGATATCAGTACATGAATACACTGGTGGGGAGGCTTCTCGCTCGCTCGAAAAATTCAAACACGTTATATAGGTTCCGTGCACCATCTATTAAGTTATCTTTCTAGTCTTGCCTTAGGATAAGTTTTATGGCATAATGTACAAGCCTAACTCGTGTGGCAGTGCACCATGAGATATAAAAGGGACCACAACGAGACTTACTAACTTACCATTCGTCCTTCCCTGTCCAAGGCAACTAAGTTAAACCAAGCACGAGTATATACATAATGAATTCCAAGGAAAATGCATAAGCAAACACGAGTGTCATGAGCGAGGTGCTATTTCAGGTGCACGAGTTACACAGATTACTCAGGTGTGTTACAATAAATTGCTCAGGTTGTTCAAATTATGTATAGGTGTCTTATACTCATAATCGTTCAGATATTTCTGATTACTAGATGTGATGCAATAACTCGTATGCAGATTGCCGCTAAGCGAGGATGACTTATCTATATGAACATGAGGTCAATGGCTTAGCAATAAAGTATGATGCATAATCTCGAACGGAAATGAGGTGTAGCGCAAGAGTCATTGGGCGTTACCCACCATTCCGATCAAACATGGAGAGACTACCATAGATATTAGAGTCAGACGGGTTATCCAAGTGTAGAATGCACTACCAAGGGCCCGACCACTGAATATATTGCGTCGCCCCAAACCGGGGAGCATCCTACCAATTTGATCACGCAATACCCATATTCCTCCTACCTATATTCCTCCTAGGACTGTACGATCTCGGTGTCCCGATAATCGTTCGAGAAATCTTTTTTATTACCTCATGCACGAGTTGTCCGTGACCATGCAAGTCTAGGATCTCAGATTCGCGAGATTTATGACATGACATGTTGATTCTTGATTTACGTTCAGAATGAGTATGCTCTACGAGCTGCGATTCTTGCTTTACTTGACATGATTCTCATTCATAGTTAAACTTGACATGGTACAATCCCCTGGTTTGGAGATGCCTTGGCGACCCAACGATCCCGGATACTTTCAGGTTAATACTTGTACGAAACGACTATTAGATAGTCTTTTAGGGAGAACTAAATGAATGCATGACATAGATAGTGTTACTTGATTGTGGCATAAATTATGTGACAAGCATTGAAACGAGGCAATGAGTACAAGTTACAATGTAAGCAGACAATCATGCATTTGTTGGAAACATAAGCATAAGAAAATATATTGAACAGTCTACCTTAGAACGTAAGTCTAGCCTTTATGTTTCCATAGGTCTAAGGTGTAGTGCGATGAGTGAAACTATACAGGGACATATCGAGCGACATAATTCATAAGACGTATAGTGTAAACAAGTGAAGAAGTACACTACGAAGAGTCTATAATGATCTACTCGAGGCATAGCGGGATCTACTTGCATAAAACTAAAGTAGCATGTGAGGGTCCATTTATGAGCCAAGTTTTATTTCCATGTTCTAACACAAACAATACAAATGGGATTATTCCCTTAGCTAGGTGCGTTGAATTCTTTATTTGCATGCAAGGGGTGATTCAACTAGCGACTAGCATGTATTGTCCATATTTTAAGTGTGCTGGCTAAGCAAAGACAATTTTATTGTAGCCACCCACCATAGCGATGATTCGCCTCAGTCGAGCGATACTCCGAGCGAGCCTTTAATTGAAAGTCTAAGTCTGAACTCCTGAAGGGCCAAGTTTGGAATCCTTTGCCTCAAACAAGTCATCTCGCTGGGCAAATTGGGTCGGGTTATTGCACTTGCGTCGTTTGAATCTGCTGTCCGCTTGAGCGGAACGGAGCGTTAAACTGTTAATGCCATATACTATGGTTCTGTAGTCGACAAGGCAACCATATCCTACAACATAGACCTCCAACTGACTGGCGCACCTTGTAGAAAATACGTATCCAGTAGTTGACATACGCCTATCTAGATTGCCAACATAGTCTGAATCCACATATCCACTGACCTGACTAAAGTCTCCACCAAAGTGTAATCCTACGTCAACCAGTTCCCTTCAAGTACCTGAAAATCAACTTCACAGCCTCCCAGTGCTTTTTTCCTGGATTAGACATAAAACGACTAACCACACTTACGGCATGTGCAATATCTGGTCGAGTGCACACCATAACATAAATTAATCTGCCAATTACACTCGCATAAGAAACTCGAGCCATGTGCTCATTCTACTCATCTGTAGTAGGGGATAACTTAGCTGAAAGCTTAAAATGACCAGCCAAGGGAGTAGAAATAGACTTTTTATCTTCCATACCAAAACGAGCAATGATCTTCTCAATATAGGACTTCTGAGACAAAAATAATCTCAATTTCTCCCTCTCCCTTTTAATCTCCATCCCCAAATTTATTTTGGCTCCATCCGAGTCCTTCATCTCAAACTCTGACCTAAGTTGAGACTTTAGTTTATCTATCCCTATCATGCTTTTTGAAGCAATAAACATATCATCCACATAAAGCAATATATAGATATAACCTCTACCACGAAGTTTATGAAAGTAAACGCAACAATCATACTTACTTCGGGTAAAATCATGTCGTGTGTCACGACCCGCACCCGGATATTTGGGCACGAGTACGTGGGTACGTCCAGCCTACGCCGCAGTATCGGCGGTAGTACGCTGTCTAGGTCATAATCACAGGTAATTTAGAATCTATCTCATCCACAGTAAAGTAAATAGACAAGGAAAATAACAGGAAATAGGAATGCCAAGATTTCATCAACAAAATGTGATATACAAATCCATAGTTTAATACAGAATCCAGAAGATAAATCGGGGACAAACCCGATTGTTGTGCTGAAAGAAAATGAATAACTAACTGCTAACTACTCCTCAGAAGTAGTCTCCTGAGTGGGAACCAGCTCCTCAACAGTATCACCTGCTACCTCATAGGGGCCATAATAGGTGGGTGCATAGTCCTCATCATCGCCTAAATCAACGGATCCAGTCAGGAAAGGAGCAAAGTACCAATACACAACAAGATTAAACTAAATATTTATGACAAGTAAAAAAGAAACTGTCTAAGTATCATGATGAGAATATGCATAGTAAGTAGTAACAATTAACTGAGAATTAAATGCTATAAATCAGGAATATAAGTAAAAAAAGGATTAATTACTATAAACCAGGGACATGAGTAAAACAGGAATGTAATGAGACAAGAAAATGTAACTGTAACAAGACAACAGGAACTGCAACAAGACAAGAACTATTGTGTGTGAACTTGTGTATTTAGAATACATAGTTGGCATGTAGGGGCTTATAAGGCTAATCCGACCATCATAGACGGCTATTAGATAGGAATAATCGAGATCCGGCTGATGGTACAGTCGCGTACCAACAGCTATTAGACAGGAACAGGGGGAAGGGTAAACTACATGCCTCCTAGTATTCTCCCACCCGACACGAAAAGCAAGACATGAAATCTAATATTCAAGACATGAAATCCAGTATTCTAACACTACATGTAACAACCAAGGATACTAGTATAGCAAGGAATTAATTATCATAATATAAAGATTAAACTTGAAGTGCAGGTACTTGCCTGATGTTTGGATCCAATTACAGTTATGTTCTCGGGGAATTTTCCAGAAATGTGTCCAGATGCTGAAATAAATATTACCATCATGCTCAGAAGATATCAAATAGCTAGGAACGCCTGTCCTTGAGTCCAATTTGAGGACAAGGGCAAAAACAGCAATTTCGGGTCAAAACGGGGTCCGCATGTGGGCCCGCTTTGCACCAAAAAATGTGTCAAGGTCAAAGGTCTCCAAATTCACCAAACTTAGTGTCAACAGGTTAGGAACGATGATACGAACCCAACGGAACTTCCAGAATTGGATTCCGATGAGCCGATCACAAAATCGCCCGTCGAGCGGAGCTTGTGGGGCCCACGACACGCGATTTCGTCAACGTTCTCAGAACCGAACCAAACTTGGGTCACAGGACCAGCGTATCGCTACGAGTCCGATGGCGCAAGTTTCGTTTCGATCCGACGTATGTACAGGAAGTTAGGGCTTGATTCAGAAAAGGCGGATACGGGGCGGTGTCCGCGGATACGCGTTGATCCCGATGTGCACGCACACCCGAATCGACTTCCGGGAAATCCCACACGTCCGTATCAACGCTGCGTACGTATCTGTGAAGACCGCGCGCGACCAAGTCGTCCCGTTTGGCGGGGCGTACCCAGTTCCGGGGTGAATCGGGTCGTTGTTTTTTTTGTTTTTGGATCGCGGTGTGCGATCACCACAGGACGTGATGTATCACGCCCCAGTCCCAAAATGCCGAGGGACTGGAGATGCGTGGCAATGGCCAGCAGCACGCACCGATAGATAACCCAATTTAATGGAATCATCAGGGCGTGCTTAAGCTGTAAATAAGGTCTACTACAACAAGTCACACTAATCTCATCCATAAAGATAAAGAAATAAACTGCATAATCAAATGGAAATAAGTAGCAACAACATCACAGCAAGTCAGTCGGAGGAACAATTCGACTATAGTCTGAATAAGCTGGCTCTATAGGCCAGGAACAAAAGATATAAACATGAAATAAATAAATGAGTACTGGGACAGGCACTCAGGAGAAGTCCTCGGCAGTCACCTCGTCTTCAGTGTTCGGTTCAGCTCCAGCAATAGCTTCAGCTCCGGTCCCGTATACCTCGGGATACTGCTCCTCAGCTAAACCTGGGGACATAATCCATTCCAGGTCCTCAGTGGACATAGCAAGGCACAAAATAAAATAAGCCAAATGAATAAGCAGTGCAATAAATAAATGAACATCAGGGTAAACTAAGTAACCATCTATGTGATATGCAAATGAGAGCAACACTAGTACTCAGGCTGAGACCGCTACAAGCTCTGTGTCGGGGAGCCGGTAGCAGTAATAACACGTAAAGGGTCTAGCTCTGCTGGAGAGTCTACAACCTCACAATAATAGTAGATATATATATAGAACAGCCTGTAGCCTGTGTGTCTCTCCCCACCCAATGTAATCACGTAAGCCATGACCATAACGTCTCATGTCCATGTCAGCGGGATTATGACTAATGCAACAAGTCATACTGTCTATAAATAACTGTCTCTGTCAAGTCCTGTATCCTATTCAGAATCACCATGAATACCTCAGGAAGATTCTGTCCATGATAGTGTCAAGTGTCCTGGGTTGTAGGGTACTTGATAGGTCAAGTACAAAGTAAGGGGATCGTAAATCCATCTCTAAATGACGAACCCAACACCGCGTACGGTGTCGGCACCCGACTATGATCGGACACTAGGTACGTCATACGTTCCCTAGGATAAGCAGTTTAAATCAGTTTATATGAATTTGCACAAGAAATCCAGCAGAGTATTTTTACAGTAAATATGAAAATAATGACTGCAAGTTTGGCAAGGTACACTTGCCTGATATTTGAATTCCACTTAGGTCCTGGTTTCGAAAATTTCCAGAGATGTCTCCGAAAGCTGAAATAAACAGTACCATCACACTCAGAAGTTGTCAAACATCTAGGATCGCCTGTCCTTGGGTCCAATTTGGAGACAAGGGAAAAAACGGCAATTTCGGCCCAAAACGGGGTCCGCTGGTGGGCCCGCTTTGCACCGAAAAACGTGTCAGGGTCAACGGTCTCCAAATTCACCAAACTTAGTGTCAACAGGTCAGGAACGCTGATACGAACCCAACGGAACTTTCAGATTTGAATTCCGATGAGCCGATCACGAAATCGCCCGTCGGGCGGGGCCTGTGGGGCCCACAACACGCGATTTCGTCAACGTTCTCAGAATTGGACCAAACTTGACCCACAGGACCAGCGTATCACTACGAGTCCGATGGCGCAAGTTTCGTCTCGATCCGACGTGTGTGCACGAAGTTAGGGTGAATTGCAGAAAAGGCGGATACGGGGCGATGTCCGCGGATACGCGTTGATTCCGGTGTGCACGCACACCCGAATCAGTTTCTGCAAAATCACACACGTCCGTATCAACGAGGCGCACGTATCTGTGAAGACAGCACGCGACCAAGTCGTCTCGTTTGGCGGGGCGCACTCATTTTCGGGGTGAAACAGGGTCTGGTTTTTCCTGTTTTTGGATCGCGGTGTGCGATCACCACAGGACACGATGCCCCGAGCAGTTATTTCGGGCACCGAGAGGGTCATACAGGCTTCGCGTAAAAATTTACGGAATCGAATTCCGAGCTACGAGGAGGAAATTAGGAGTACCTGAACAGAGCCTTGCAAACGGGTTTCCTCGTGTCCTCGTGTCAATTTGACACTGTGTCCGACACGAAGGGCCGTGTCCACTGTGTCGACGAGTCCCGTGTCCTGCTGTGTCCGCGGCGCATCCAGCTAGGTCAGGGTCCTGCTCGCCGGAGGAGGGCGGTGCTTCGGCTAGGTCGGGGGTCGTCGGATCGGGGCCGAGCGGTGCCGAGAGGGTCGGCGGAGCTAGGGGAGGCCGGCGTCGGGTCTGCGGAGGGTTGCTTGCTGGAGGAGGAGGAGGAAGAAGAGAAAGGGCAGCCGGGGTCGGCGCTGCAGCGGGGTCGGGGCGGCGCTGGAGGAGCGCTGGTCGACGGGCTCCGGTGAGGGGGTTTTAGGGTTCCGGTGAGGGTTCGGGTAGGGGAAGATGAGGGAGGAGGAGGAGGTCGGGGTATTTATAGGGGGCTGGTGAGGCCGAGGCTCCGGGGCGTCGTGGGCGAGGGTTTCGGAGGGGGAGGCAGTCGTGGCGGCGCCTTTTCCGGCGGGCGGAGCGGGGGACGCGGTCTCCGGAGGAGATCGTGGGGGAGAGGGTGATGGGGACCCGGGTCGGGTCGGGTTCGGGTTTGGCCGACCCGCCCGACCCGCTAGGCCAAGGGGGCTGGGCTGGGCTGGGCTGGGCTGCTAATGGGCTCGGCCCACTAGGCCGGGCCGGGCCCCCAAAAATAAAAAATAATAATAACAGTAAATTTAATAATAATAATAACAATAATAATTAATTTAATTTTAGAAAATAGTTTTTAGGCTTTTAAAAATATGTCTGAGGCCCAATAAAATCCCAGAAAATTACCCTAAGTCCGGTTTTCTATTTTACACCATAAAATCATATTTTTATTTCATTTTAATGTTATTTATTGGCAATTAAAAATTATAAACTCACTACAGGGCCTATGTAAATTCCTGAAAAATTGCATATTAATTCCAAAAATTGATTTTAAAAATCTAAAAATATAGGGTGTTTACAATCTACCCCCCTTAAGAGGATTGCGTCCTCGCAATCGAAGGGTAAACTATAAAGGCAAGATTTACAGAATTAAAGAATGCTTAGGTTCTACCTGATTCTGTAAATAGGTGTGGATAACGCTGCCGCATAACATCTTCTCGCTCCCAGGTCGATTCGCCAGGAGAGTGCTGCTTCCAAGCTACTCGAACCAGCCTGATTGTCTGCCCTCGCAGTGTCTTCTCGCTGGTGTCGAGTATACCCACTGGCTGTTCTTCGTATCTCAGGCTAGGTCCCACCGAAATCTCAGAATGATCAACTATATGGCTTGGGTCCGTCACATACCTCCTCAGTTGTGAGACATGGAATACGTCATGCACTCCCTCTAAGGACGGAGGTAATGCAAGACGGTAAGCCACCTCACCGATGCGCTCTAAGATATCAAATGGCCCAATGTACCTTGGGCTTAACTTGCCTCTGCTGCCAAATCTGATAGTACCTCTAGTGGGCGAGATCCTCAAAAATACATGCTCTCCTTCCTTGAACTCCAGGGGTCGTCGGTGTGCATCGGCCCAATGCTTCTGTCTATCCTGGGCTGCACGGAGATGGGTCTGAATCTGTTTTACTTTCTCCACTGTCTCTGTTACCAACTCTGGACCCAGTATTTGACGTTCGCCAACGTCGCTCTAGCATATTGGTGATCTGCACTTCCTTCCGTACAATGCCTCGAAAGGTGCCATCTGAATGCTTGCCTGATAGCTGTTGTTGTAGGAGAACTCCACTAAGTGCAGATGATCTTCCCAAGATCCTCCGAAGTCCGGTATACATGATCGTAGCATATCCTCCAGGATCTGAATTGTGCGCTCTGATTGGCCATCTGTCTGAGGATGATAGGCAGTACTGAACTTGAGCCTGGTGCCGAGACTCTCTTGCATGCTTCGCCAGAAGTGAGATGTAAATCTCGAGTCTTGATCTGATACAATACTAACCGACACTCCATGTAATTTTACGATCTGACGCATATACATGTCGGCTAGTACTTCCGTGGATTGTCCGACTCTGAACGGCAAGAAGTGAGCCGACTTAGTGAGTCGATCCACGATGACCCATACTGCATCCTTACCACTAGGGCTTCTTGGAAATCCAGTGACGAAGTCCATGGTAATATGCTCCCACTTCCATTCAGGAATGGGAAGCGGCTGCAACATACCTGCAGTCCTTTGGTGTTCGACCTTCACCTGCTGGCAGACTAAGCATTTTGCCACAAATCGGGCAATCTCCCTTTTCATTCCATGCCACCAGTAATATTGTCTTAAGTCCCGGTACATCTTGGTTCCTCCTGGATGAACCGAGTATATGGAGCTATGGGCTTCTGTCATCAATTCCTGCCTTAATTCTCCATTTGGAACACATAGGCGATTTCTGCACCTTAATGTTCCGTCCTCGTGGATGCGAAGTCCCGTCTGCAGGCCTGCTTCTGTTCTTTCTCTCAGCCTTCGGAATCTGGCATCATTAGGCAAAGCTTCCTTGATTCTCTCCACTAGCGATGACTTCACTTCGAGGTTAGCCAGCAAACCATTTTGTCCAGGTAGAATAACCTCTATCTGCAGATCTTCAAATTCTTGTAATAGCTGAGGCTGCTCCGTTAAAAAATAAGCCGAGGGTTTTCTGCTGAGGGCGTCGGCTACAACATTTGCTTTCCCCGGGTGGTACTGCAGATCGATATCAAAGTCCACCATCAACTCAAGCCAACGCCTTTGCCTCATGTTGAGCTCCTTCTGTGTATAACATACTTCAAGCTCTTATGATCAGTGAATATCTCGACCTTCTCTCCATACAGATAATGTCTCCAGATCTTCAATGCAAAAATCACTGCAGCTAGCTCCAGGTCGTGTGTTGGGTAGTTCTTTTCGTGGACCTTCAGCTGCCTCGATGCATAAGCGATAACCTTGCCATGTTGCATCAAGACACAACCTAGTCCACTACCGGACGCATCACTATATACAACAAAACCTCCTGACCCTGAGGGAAGAGTCAAGACTGGTGCTGTTGTTAGACGCCTCTTCAGTTCTTCGAAGGCATTCTGGCATTCTTCCGTCCAAAGGAACTCCTGATCCTTCCGTGTCAGCTTAGTCATCGGCTCTGCGATCCTTGAAAATTTTTCTACGAACCGCCGGTAATACCCAGCAAGTCCAAGAAAACTTCTCACTTCCGCAACAGAGGTAGGGGTAGGCCAGGTTTCTATAGCAGTGACCTTTTCTGGGTCCACAGACAGTCCTTCACCCGAGATAATATGCCCTAAGAATGGCACATTGTCCATACAAAACTCACATTTGCTGAGTTTGGCATATAGCTTCTCCCTTCTCAAAGTTTCTAGCACAATTCTAAGGTGTTCCTCGTGCTCTTCGTGGTTCTTGGAGTAGACTAGGATATCATCAATGAATACCACCACGAACTTATCCAAGTACTGATGGAAGACCCCGTTCATCAAACTCATAAATACGGCGGGTGCGTTGGTTAAACCAAACGGCATAACTAGGAACTCATAATGCCCATACTTAGTTCTGAAGGCCGTCTTTGGGATATCTTCCTTCTTCACCCTAATCTGGTGATAACCGAATCTAAGGTCAATCTTTGAGAATACCTTAGCACCACTTAATTGGTCAAACAAATCATCAATTCGTGGTAATGGGTACCGGTTCTTAATAGTTACAGCATTAAGGGCTCTGTAATCGATGCACAACCGTACAGATCCGTCCTTCTTGGGTACAAAAAGTATAGGTGCTCCCCATGGTGAAATACTGGGCCGGATAAATTCTTTCTCCAGAAGGTCGTCAACTTGTGTTTTCAGCTCCACTAACTCCTTAGGTGCTAGCTGATATACCGATGAAGTGATAGGTTCGGCTCCTGTAGTTAGGTCAATTGTGAATTCTATCTCCCGATCAGGTGGTAAACCTGGAAGATCGTCGGGAAACACATCCACAAATTCTGTTATGACTCTTGGGTAACTTGAATCTTCTTCTACAGTCAATACCCTAAGAGTTGGCTGGACCCCTTGTTCTACAGCTCCTCGTAGAAATTCAAACTCAGGAAGGCTAGGGGGTCTAAATATCACTTTTCCAAGCCGACAATCCAGTGTCGTATGGTACTGACTTAACCAGTCCATACCAAGTACAACATCGTAATCAGGCATAGAAAAGATCAGGAATTGGGCTCGCATCTCTCGGCCACAGACTACTACCGAACATGATCTACAAGTATCACTAACCGGGATAATTCCACCTCCCGTTAGAATTCTCTTCATCTTCGAGAGAGGTGCGATAGCTATTCTATGTGTGGCTACGAAGCTAGCAGCAATAAATGAATGCGAAGCTCCAGAATCAAATAATGCTACAGTAGGAATTGAAGCTACTAATATGGTACCTGCTATCACTTCGCCTGCAGTAGCTTCCTCAGTGACTGCTAGTGCATATGCCTGACCTCGTCCCTGAGCGGGACCCCTTTGCTGACGAGCTTGTTGGAACAATGCTGCCTGAGGTGGTAGAGGTGGCCTGGCTCCTCCAGGCCCTGTCTGTGTTGCTCCCCCAGCTGGAAGAGCTGCAGGTGGAGCGGGTCGATTCGGAACTCCCTCTCGACGTTCCGAGCAGTCCTTTGAGAAGTGTTGTCCAGATCCGCAAACCAGGCAGAGTCCCAGCTTGCGTCGACATTCCTTTTCAATATGTCCTATCTTGCTGCTGTAATGGCAAGTAGGCAGGTTCTTAGTTGCTGCTCTTAGAGGCGGGCTCTTCTGGGGCCGTTTAGCAGATTCTTCTGGTGATGACTTGGACGGTGCTGAGGAGAAGGGACGTTTCAGGCTTGATTCCCTCCGAGTAACGCGCTCCAGCCGACGTGCTGCAGCTAGGACGTCGGTGTAAGAGGTGGGCGCGACCGATCCGATTAACTTCTGAAGCTCGAACCTGAGCCCATCAAAGAACTTTTTCGCCTTCTCCTCTTCGGTAGGAATTAGCGAAGGGGCAAAGCGGCTCAGGCGAATGAATTCGGCGTTATATTCCTCCACCGTCAGTTGCCCTGGATCAGGAGGTTGAATCTGTCTCGGAGTTCTGACCGAGCCACAGCAGGGATGTACATTTCCTGGAAGAGTCTGGAGAACTCCTCCCAGGTAACCTGATCATGTCCGAGCCTTCTTTCTTCGGACATCCACCAATGATGCGCGTTGTCCGTCAGTTGCATCCTGACGGCAGTCATCCATTTGTCCCTTGGTAGTTCGGCGGCCTCCAACTGATGCTGTGTGTTCGTAAGCCATTCATGCACTTCAGTTGGTCCTTCCTTGTCCGAGAAGGTACGGGGCTTGAGTTGGCGGAAATCTGTAATAGATCCCGTCGCTGGCCGCCTATTTGGTGGATTTGCATGCTCCAATGCTGCGACTAGGCTGTTCCTTAGGTTCTCGGCCTCTCGGCGTTGGGTCTCCTGTTGAATCTGTTGTTGTGCCTGCATCATGGCGTAGAATATCTGGAACATTTGCTGGCCGTCCATTGCCTGTCCTGGGGGAAAGACATGCATCGCAGGAGGAAACTGGGGAGGAGGCGGAATGTCATCACGCCTGAACCTGGAACTTGGCTGGCCAGTTTGATTGCTCTGAGAGGATTGTCCTCTGGTATCTGGCATCGTTCCAGCTTCGCAGGTAAACCCTGCTTCAGTCGGTGTACCCAAGGGGGTCTCGTCACCGCTTCTGGGATCCATAACTCTGCACCAAAAAAAAACAATGAGAACGCACAGAGGAATCAAAATAGGATGCAATTCAAGCAATTAAATTGAATTCGACATAGAGTTCAAAAATGATTCAATCAATGGATGAGATCCTATAACCTATCTTATTGCAGGCCTGTCCGATCCCTAAGTTGAAACCGAAGCATTTAGTACTGACCTGCATGGGCCACCACAAAAACTATGTCACGCCCCAGTCCCAAAATGCCGAGGGACTGGAGATGCGTGGCAATGGCCAGTAGCACGCACCGATGGATAACCCAATTTAATGGAATCATCAGGGCGTGCTTAAGCTGTAAATAAGGTCTACTACAACAAGTCACACTAATCTCATCCATAAAGATAAAGAAATAAACTGCATAATCAAATGGAAATAAGTAGCAACAACATCACAGCAAGTCAGTCGGAGGAACAATCCGACTATAGTCTGAATAAGCTGGCTCTATAGGCCAGGAACAAAAGATATAAACATGAAATAAATAAATGAGTACTGGGACAGGCACTCAGGAGAAGTCCTCGGCAGTCACCTCGTCTTCAGTGTTCGGTTCAGCTCCAGCAATAGCTTCAGCTCCGGTCCCGTATACCTCGAGATACTGCTCCTCAGCTAAACCTGGGGACATAATCCATTCCAGGTCCTCAGTGGACAAAGCAAGGCACAAAATAAAATAAGCCAAATGAATAAGCAGTGCAATAAATAAATGAATATCAGGGTAAACTAAGTAACCATCTATGTGATATGCAAATGAGAGCAACACTAGTACTCAGGCTGAGACCGCTACAAGCTCTGTGTCGGGGAGCCGGTAGCAGTAATAACACGTAAAGGGTCTAGCTCTGCTGGAGAGTCTACAACCTCACAATAATAGTAGATATATATATAGAACAGCCTGTAGCCTGTGTGTCTCTCCCCACCCAATGTAATCACGCAAGCCATGACCATAACGTCTCATGTCCATGTCAGCGGGATTATGACTAATGCAACAAGTCATACTGTCTATAAATAACTGTCTCTGTCAAGTCCTGTATCCTATTCAGAATCACCATGAATACCTCAGGAAGATTCTGTCCATGATAGTGTCAAGTGTCCTGGGTTGTAGGGTACTTGATAGGTCAAGTACAAAGTAAGGGGATCGTAAATCCATCTCTAAATGACGAACCCAACACCGCGTACGGTGTCGGCACCCGACTATGATCGGACACTAGGTACGTCATACGTTCCCTAGGTTAAGCAGTTTAAATCAGTTTATATGAATTTGCACAAGAAATCCAGCAGAGTATTTTTACAGTAAATATGAAAATAATGACTGCAAGTTTGGCAAGGTGCACTTGCCTGATATTTGAATTCCACTTAGGTCCTGGTTTCAGAAATTTCCAAAGATGTCTCCGAAAGCTGAAATAAACAGTACCATCACGCTCAGAAGGTGTCAAACAGCTAGGATCGCCTGTCCATGGGTCCAATTTGAAGACAAGGGCAAAAACGACAATTTCGACCCAAAATGGGGTCCGCTGGTGGGCCCGCTTTGCACCGAAAAATATGTCAGGGTCAACGGTCTCCAAATTCACCAAAATTAGTGTCAACAGGTCAGGAACGCTGATACGAACCCAACGGAACTTTCAGATTTGAATTCCGATGAGCCGATCACGAAATCGCCCGTCGAGCGGGGCCTGTGGGGCCCACGACACGCGATTTCGTCAACGTTCTCAGAATCGGACCAAACTTGACCCACAGGACCAACGTATCGCTACGAGTCCGATGGCACAAGTTTCGTCTCGATCCGACGTGTGTGCACGAAGTTAGGGTGAATTGCAGAAAAGGCGGATACGGGGCGATGTCCGCGGATACGCGTTGATTTCGGTGTGCACGCACATCCGAATCAGTTTCCGCGAAATCCCACACATCTGTATCAACGAGGCGCACGTATCTGTGAAGATCGCACGCGACCAAGTCGTCCCGTTTGGCGGGGCGCACTCAGTTCCGGGGTGAAACAGGGTCTGGTTTTTCCTTTTTTGGATCGCGGTGTGCGATCACCACAGAACGCGATGCCCCGAGCGGTTTATCCGGGCACCAAGAGGGTCATACAGGCTTCGCGTAGAAATTTACGGAATCGAATTCTGAGCTACGAGGAGGAAATTAGGAGTACCTGAACAGAGCCTTGCAAACGGGTTTCCTCGTGTCCTCGTGTCAATTTGACACTGTGTCCGACACGAAGGGCCGTGTCCACTGTGTCGACGAGTCCCGTGTCCTGCTGTGTCCGCGGCGCGTCCAGCTAGGTCAAGGTCCTGCTCGCCGGAGGAGGGCGGTGCTTCGGCTAGGTCGGGGGTCGTCGGATCGGGGCCGAGCGGTGCCGAGAGGGTCGGCGGAGCTAGGGGAGGCCGACGTCGGGTCTGCGGAGGGTTGCTTGCTGGAGGAGGAGGAAGAAGAGGAAGGGCATCCGGGGTCGGCGCTGCAGCGGGGTCGGGGCGGCGCTGGAGGAGCGCTGGTCGGCGGGCTCCGGTGAGGGGGTTTTAGGGTTCCGGTGAGGGTTCGGGTAGGGGAAGATGAGGGAGGAGGAGGAGGTCGGGGTATTTATAGGGGGCTGGTGAGGCCGAGGCTCCGGGGCGTCGTGGGCGAGGGTTTCGGAGGGGGAGGCGGTCGTGGCGGCGCCTTTTTCGGCGGGCGGAGCGGGGGACGCGGTCTCCGGAGGAGATCGTGGGGGAGAGGGTGATGGGGACCCGGGTCGGGTCGGGTTCGGGTTTGGCCGACCCGCCCGACCCGCTAGGCCAAGGGGGCTGGGCTGGGCTGCTAATGGGCTCGGCCCACTAGGCCGGGCCGGGCCCCCAAAAATAAAAAATAATAATAACAGTAAATTTAATAATAATTAATTTAATTTTAGAAAATAGTTTTTAGGCTTTTAAAAATATGTCTGAGGCCCAATAAAATCCCAGAAAATTATCCTAAGTCCGGTTTTCTATTTTACACCATAAAATCATATTTTTATTTTATTTTAATGTTATTTATTGGCAATTAAAAATTACAAACTCACTACAGGGCCTATGTAAATTCCTGAAAAATTGCATATTAATTCCAAAAATTGATTTTAAAAATCTAAAAATATAGGGTGTTTACATGATACCCCGAGCGGTTTGTCCGGGCACCGAGAGGGTCATACAGGCTTCGCAACGTAATTTACGGAATTAAAAATGGGGCAGCGAGGAGAAAGTTACACGCACCTGAACAGGATCCAAAAACCGGGAAATACTGTGTCCGACACGGCTCGACGTGTCCGAGTCGAATTTGGGAATTAGGGTTAGGGTTTGTAACACCCCGTTCCGCTCAAGCGGACTGCCGTCTCAAACGGCAAAAGTGCAACTGTCCCGACCCGCTTTGTCTCAAACGAGAAGCAAAAGATATCCAGACTTGTCCCTACAGGAATCCGGCTTGGACTTTCAGAGGCTCGCTCAGACGTATCGCTCTACCGAGGTGAATCATCGCTAAGGTGGGTGGCTACGGTGAACTTGTCTTTGCTTAGCCAGCACACATAAAATCTGGAATATTATGCTAGTCGCTAGGTGATTCACCCCCTGCATGCTAATAAATCCAACGCACCTAGCTAAGGGAATAATCCCAACTTGTATTGCCTATGCTAGAACATGGAAATTGAAATACTACTTATATTCAGACCCTCGCATGCTAAGTCCCTTAACGGTTTCATCTCTCGGCTTACCTTCGGGTCCGAGCAACGTGCCTGCTTATGTTCCTTAGAAACGCATGCTTGTCTGCTTAATGTTTGTCTTGTTTTTATCCAAACCCCCGGGAGACTACTAAGCAGTCGTCCCGTGCGTGATTGAACCTGCAAGTATCTAAGACCGTTGGGTCATCAGGCAGCCCCGAACCAGGGGAATGCATCAAGACAAGTCAATCACTGTACAGAATCAAGATTCAAGTATCTCGTGTTCTCGTGTTCAAAGTGCATTTGCGTCCTCAATTCCAGTGCACTCTTGTTCCCGTGTATCTCGTGATAATTGACTGACCCAACCACTGCATGTCGCGGACAACCTGTGCACAAGGTATTGAACGTTCAAGTTCCTGCGGACGGCTACAACCGGGGCACCAGAGCCGATCCGATCCGGACGGAACTTTCTGATAGTCTAACGTGAGTGGGCGGCATGGAGTGAACGCCCCAATTGCCTAGCGTCTCTCTCCATACCGTCCCGGGCGAGGTGACGTGTAGCGATACAAGACCTCTCGCACCCAACCGCCCAAGACTATAAATCGTCCTTTATGGCTATGCCAGCGACTCATGTTCATATAGATAAGTCATCCTCGCTTAGCGGCTATCCGCATGCGAGTCACTGTATCGCATCAATGAACAACTAAACACCTGAATGATCATGATAAAACGACTCTCATGTTACATATGCTATTGGTTTGGTTTTCATCAAGTATGCCTCCTGAATGTTTTATACTTGCCCGTGCTAGATTTAACAATGTTTGCCTTGGACAGGGAAGGCCAAATGGTAAGTATCGCCGTGTTCCTCTCATATCACACGGCGCACTGCCTCACGAGTTAGGCTATTCAATATTTGCATGAACTGATCCTAAGGCAACTAGAAAGACAACTTAATAGTTGTGCACGGAACCTGTATTACGTGTTTGGATTTGTCGAGCGGGCGAGTAGCTTCCCCACCAGTGCATTCAATGTACTGATAATCCACCAGTTTGTATGCAGGGTACGGGAGAACCTCGTTCAGTGCGGACGCCTCCAACGTGCGTGCTAAGGCGTGGACATCACTCCGAAGCAACGGTGCGTCCGGGACTGAAGCACATATACAAGACATAAGTTGTGAACATCGCCTGAACATCGTCTCTACAATCATTCCATAATTGTAGCCACTTGGCATGCTTTTACTGTTTCAGAGAGAGGCTAGAGCGACTTGTAATCTCGGCTATACGCCGCCTGTAACACATGTTCAATATCAATAAAAGAGCTTGCTTTACTTCAACTTGTGTTTCAACGCTTCCGCTATATTTGTCAACTCAGAGAACTTGTTACCGATCACCTATGCGTTCATGACTCCGCTGCACTCGGACAATCTGTGCGACTCTGTGGCTTAGAACTCTTATCGCCAGCCAATGAATCACGGCCTTGCACGGGCGCGGTTCACGCTCGTGCGGCATCACGCCCGGATGGGTTAAGCGATCGTTCCGCGGGAGCGCTGGCGAGGGTAATTCCCGCCTTGCGGGAATGGCCGAAATAGCCTGCGGGAGATCGGGGCGTGACAGGGTTCAGGGGATTCTGGCTAGGGGAGGCCGGCCGGAGGAAGGCTGGGCTGGAGGCCAGGGCGGCTCGGAGCGGAGGGGCGGCCGGAGGCGGCTGCTCGAGGCGACGGCGGGCAGCTCACGGCGGAGCTGGGTGGCGGAGCCACTGCTGTCGGCTGCTGCTCGTGCTCGTCGTTGCCGGAGGCAGGCGGAGGAGAGGGGAGGAAGAAGGAGGAAACGGCGATGGCGCAGGGAGGCGCGGGTGCTAGGCGGTGGTGGGATGGCCGGAGGTCGGAGCGGCGGTCGGGGGAAAGGTTCTGGCCGGAGGGTGAGGGATTTAATGGGGAGGAGACGGTGGTGTTTAGGCGGAGAAGGCGGAGGAGCGTGGGGCCGAGGGAGGCGGCGGCGCGCTGGCAGCGCCGGGAGACGCGGGCGGCGCGAGGTGGTTGGCGGAGGACGCGGGCGGCCGGGGAACGCGGGGGAGTGGGGCTGGGGTGCGGGTCACGGGCGGCGGGTCGGGTTCGGGTGGACCCGACCCGACCCGTTAGGCTATACAGGCTGGGCCGGCCTGTGGGCCTGGGTTTGGGCCAGGCTGGGTTATTCATTAAATAATAAATAATTTAAATAATAATTTATTAATTAAATAAATAAATAATACATATATGTTTTTAGGTGAATTAAAAATAGGTCCGGGGCCCGATAAATTCCAAAAAAATTACCCTAAGTCTAGTTTTCCATTTTACACCCAAAAACATTATTTCCATAATATTTTAATATTATTTGTTAACAAATAAAAATCATTTAATAATTAAAAACCCTGATTTTAATTACAGAAAATTCCCAGAAAATTCCAGAAAATTGTGAAAAATCCCAATTTAAAATTCTCGCAAAATCTGGGGGTTTACAATCTACCCAACTTATAAAATTTCGTCCTCGAAATTTAAAATTAAGCCATAATCTGTTAACCCTTCATGTACATAAGGCAAGTCAATCGCAATCTCCTTGCGATAATTAAAATCCTAATCATATCCGCTGCAATCACTTCAAGGTTAAGATGACTACCGTTCCAACCAAAATTCAACCTATGGTTATCACTTCTTTAAATTAAGTCCATTTAACATCTTTAAGATTTGCATACGCATATAAATTTGCCTCACGATCCTAACTATCATAATTTCCTCTAGAAGTGATTCGAGTCCACTAGTATTCACATTGTATACTTCAACTTTTTAAATTCCATTTACATTCTCAATATTCCAACTAGGTAGTCCAACCATCAAATTTTTAATTCTTAATTCCAATCATCAAATTTAGAAATAATTTAAATGTAGTCCACCAATGTTCAAGTCTGAATTATATATCCTCTAGATTCAAGTTTGATGATTTTACCTTCATTATTCAAAATTTAAATCATGTACCTAAGGTATAACTATTGGGTCCTCGATATCAATTCATTAATAATCTTAGTCACTCCTCTAAATTTTCAAAATTAGAATGGCTTGAGCCTCTTCCAATCTAACCTTGCTCGGTCACAATCTAAAAGAAATTTCTTTCGAGTTGACAATGCACTGCTACCCAACTTAGAATTTACCTATCCATCATAAAAGGCTATATACCTTAAGAAAATATTCCTTAATATGTTTACTCATGTCATTCAATCCTCGAAACTTCAACACCGATCATATCACATGTGATATGTCCTTAATTTCGAAAGAATAATCCTCAAGTATGTGATCGGCCTATGGGACATATCTAGTATTCTCTGTGTATCAGACTTATACCAAGCACGAGGTTTCGTCTTTCCGAAATAAGGGAAGACGAAGATCAATAATACGGAGTTCAAGGGAGAGGTGATAGAACAAAAATATCGGGATCAAGGCGTTTAAAGAATTCAAGTAGGAATTGTCAAGCAGTTGTGGATTGAATCCTATCTTGGTAATTCTTATTCACATGTTCGTATTAATACAGTTATATAATCGATACGATATGCTCGGACATATCTAGAGGGCAAGTATACTAGTCAACTGTATATCTCAATCCACGTAAAGTAGTGCGAAGGGCGAATCAAAATGCACTAAGGTTGATCAGACCGTAATACACTGATTCTGAATAGACAATTGTATTAGTGTGTCGACCCAATAATACATTTATCATGAACAAGCTTGATAAAAGGATAAGCTTGTAAAACTAGGCTATACTAGCAGCATAAGTCAGGGTGCAACGAATATAAGTACGCTAGATGATGATAAAAGGAGGTACAAATTATTTAAGTACACAAAACAACCTACAATAAGCACAATGACAAAAGACTCTAAAATCTCTACAGTTATCAAATATAAAAGCATTCCAGGTTATTAGCAAGTTTAAAATTACTAGGTTGGGGCTGAGGTCACGAACCAATAGGCACGAGCCAAACAAAACTAGAAACGACAGCTAAAATCACTTACGCGCATTAGCTACTCCAAGAGTCTGCGCGTTCTCCACGGTCATGCTGGTAGAGCATCTCGTGGTGATCTTGTAGGAACCTTGTCGCTTGCTGATAGATCCTTTACTCTGCATCAAAAATAAACGATAAGAGGCGCACAGGAATCAAGGCAGGATGCAAGTTAAGGAATTAATTCAAATCCGAGATAGATGTCAAGAACGATTCAAGCAAGTGGATGAGATCCTAAACTTATCCTATTTTATTGCAGGCCTGTTCGGTCCCTGAGTTGAAACCGAACAATTTAGTCGTTGACCTGCATGGGCCACCAAAAAAACGTGTCACGACCCGCACCCGGATATTCGGGCACGAGTACGTGGGTACGTCCAGCCTACGCCGCAGTATCGGCGGTAGTACGCTGTCTAGGTCATAATCACAGGTAATTTAGAATCTATCTCATCCACAGTAAAGTAAATAAACAAGGAAAATAACAGAAAATAGGAATGCTAAGATTTTATCAACAAAATATGATATACAAATCCATAGTTTAATACAGAATCCAGAAGATAAATCGGGGACAAACCTGATTGCTGTGCTGAAAGAAAATGAATAACTAACTGCTAACTACTCCTCAGAAGTAGTCTCCTGAGTGGGAACCAGCTCCTCAACAGTATCACCTGCTACCTCATAGGGGCCATAATAGGAGGGGGCATAGTCCTCATCATCGCCTAAATCAACGGATCCAGTCAGGAAAGGAGCAAAGTACCAATACACAACAAGATTAAACTAAATATTTATGACAAGTAGAAAAGAAACTGTCTAAGTATCATGATGAGAATATGCATAGTAAGTAGTAACAATTAACTGAGAATTAAATGCTATAAATAAGGAATATAAGTAAAACACGATTAATTACTATAAACCAGGGACATGAGTAAAACAGGAATGTAATGAGACAAGAAAATGTAACTGTAACAAGACAACAAGAACTGCAACAAGACAAGAACTATTGTGTGTGAACTTGTGTATTTAGAATACATAGTTGGCATGTAGGGGCTTATAAGGCTAATTCGGCCATCATAGACGGCTATTAGACAGGAATAATCGAGATCCGGCTGATGGTACAGTCGCGTACCAACAGCTATTAGACAGGAACAGGGGGAAGGGTAAACTACATGCCTCCTAGTATTCTCCCACCGACACGAAAAGTAAGACATGAAATCTAATATTCAAGACATGAAATCCAGTATTCTTACACTACGTGTAAAAACCAAGGATACTAGTATAGCAAGGAATTAATTATCACAATATAAAGATTAAACTTGAAGTGCAGGTACTTGCCTGATGTTTGGATCCAATTACAGTTATGTTCTCGGGGAATTTTCCAGAAATGTGTCCAGATGCTGAAATAAATATTACCATCATGCTCAGAAGATATCAAATAGTTAGAAACGCCTGTCCTTGAGTCCAATTTGGGGACAAGGGCAAAAACAACAATTTCGGGTCAAAACGGGGTCCGCATGTGGGCCCGCTTTCCATCGAAAAACGTGTCAGGGTCAAAGGTCTCCAAATTCATCAAACTTAGTGTCAACAGGTTAGGAACGATGATACGAACCCAACGAAACTTCCAGAATTGGATTCCGATGAGCCGATCACAAAATCGCCCGTCGAGCGGAGCCTGTGGGGCCCACGACACGCGATTTCGTCAACGTTCTCAGAACCGAACCAAACATGGGTCACAGGACCAGCGTATCGCTACGAGTCCGATGGCGTAAGTTTCGTTTCGATCCGACGTGTGTACAGAAAGTTAGGGCTTGATTCAGAAAAGGCGGATACGGGACGGTGTCCGCGGATACGCGTTGATCCCGGTGTGCACGCACACCCGAATCGACTTCCGCAAAATCCCACACGTCCGTATCAACGCTGCGCACGTATCTGTGAAGACCGTGCGCGACCAAGTCGTCCCGTTTGGCGGGGCGTACCCAGTTTCGGGGTGAATCGGGTCGTTGTTTTTCCTGTTTTTGGATCGCGGTGTGCGATCACCACAGGACGCGATGCCCCGAGCGGTTTGTCCGGGCACCGAAAGGGTCATACAGGCTTCGCAACGCAATTTACGAAATTAAAAATGGGGCAGCGAGGAGAAAGTTACACGCACCTGAACATGGTCTAAAAATCGGGAAAAACCGTGTCCGACACGGCTCGACGTGTCCGAGTCGAATTTGGGAATTAGGGTTAGGGTTCAGGGGATTCCGGCGAGGGGAGGCCGGCCGGAGGAAGGCTGGGCTGGAGGCCAGGGCGGCTCGGAGCGGAGGGGCTGCCGGAGGCGGCTGCTGCTCGTGCTCGTCGTTGCCGGAGGCAGGCGGAGGAGAGGGGAGGAAGAAGGAGGAGACGGCGGTGGCGCAGGGAGGCGTGGCGGGTGCTAGGCGGTGGTGGGATGGCCGGAGGTCGGAGCGGCGGTCGGGGGAAAGGTTCTGGCCGGAGGGTGAGGGATTTAATGGGGAGGAGGCGGTGGCGTTTAGGCGGAGAAGGCGGAGGAGCGTGGGGCCGAGGGAGACAACGGCGCGCTGGCAGCGCCGGGAGACGCGGGCGGCGCGAGGTGGTTGGCGGAGGACGCGGGCGGCCGGGGAACGCGGGGGAGTGGGGCTGGGGTGCGGGTCACGGGCGGCGGGTCTGGTTCGGGTGGACCCGACCCGACCGGTTAGGCTATACGGGCTGGGCCGGCCTGTGGGCCTGGGTTTGGGCCGGGCTGGGTTATTCATTAAATAATAAATAATTTAAATAATAATTTATTAATTAAATAAATAATTAATACATATATGTTTTTAGGTGAATTAAAAATAGGTCCGGGGCCCGATAAATTCCAGAAAAATTATCCTAAGTCCAGTTTTCCATTTTACACCCAAAAACATTATTTTCATAATATTTTAATATTATTTATAACAAATAAAAATCATTTAATAATTAAAAACCCTGATTTTAATTACAGAAAATTCCCAGAAAATTCTAGAAAATTATGAAAAATTCCAATTTAAAATTCTCGCAAAATCTGGGGGTTTACATCGTGTCATGAAGGTGTCGAACCGCTTGTACCACTGTCGTGGAGATTGCTTCAACCCATACAACAATTTTTCAACAAACACACATGATTTTTCTTGCCAACCATCTTAAAGCTTTCCGGTTTATGCATATAAATCTTTTCGTCAAGGTCGTCATGCAAGAAGGCCGTCTTCACATCGAGTTTCTCCAAATCGAGATCCAGATGAGCTACCAAGATCAACAATATGCGAATAGAAGTGTGCTTGACAACCGGAGAAAAGATCTCATTGTAGTCCACCCCTCCTTATGTGTGAATCCCTTTGCTACTAATCTTGCCTTGAACCGAGTGCCACCTTACTCTGGAGAATGTTCCTTCTTCTTATACACCCACTTGCAGCCTATAGCTCACTTGCCTTTGGACAATGAAACCAAATCCCATGTACAGTTCTTTTAGATAGTGTGAAAGCTTGCCTTAGAGCTTTTTCATGGCTGAAACTTGCTGTTCTGGAACGAAGAAGTTCCATGCGCCACGCTTGGTATGAGGCCTGGACTTCTCGCTCCAAGTCAGCATGCGACCATCTTGTTCGTCGCATGACTGAATCTGCACATGCACTCCTTGGCCAAATGCATGAAACTTGAATGAATGAAAGTTCTCTAAGTTTAAAAGATTTCATATGGTCCAATTGTGTATGCAGCCAAGAGGAGCATGCGGCTGAGTCGTCCATGTGGCTGAGTCATCCATGCGGTCCGGAGCTATGCATTCCTCTTTGCTTTGAACGTATGACTCAGCACCACCTTGGCAGGACTTTCCATGATTTTATCTTTTTCTTCTAATACCATGTCTTGACCAATCACATCGGTCACTTCTCTGACACGGCCAGTCACATCAGTCACTTTCCTGGTCTTGTATTTATTGTATGCCACTCACCTTGTCCCGAAGAGTGGACTTTACATCTTGCATGCGACCATCTCTCCCATGCGGCTAGCTCTTGCATACGGCCAGCTCTTACATACGTCCAGTGTGCTGCATGCAGCCATCTCTTGCATGCGACCAGCTTACCCCATGTGCCTTTGATACTTGTAGTAGCTTAGCTTCTTATGATCTGTTCTTTTATGGTTTAACTGTTTTCATTATTTAGCCGATTCTGTTTAATTGTTATGAATGCAAGCTTTCTTTAAATTGCTTATAATTCGAATTGTGACAACCTTCCAGAATTTAGAATTTTCTGAATATGGATTGTATTGACACTGTTAATCTGAACTCCCGATACCTGACCTGTACTGATACTCCTGATAGTGGCTCGATGAAGCGCACTCCTGACATGCTAGAATTGAACATGGATTGCATTGATACTTTAATCTGAACTCCCGACACCTGACCTGTACTGATACTCCCGATAGTGGCTCAACGAAGCGCACTCCTGACATGCTAGAATTGAACATGAATTGTTTTAACACTATTATTCTGAACTCCCTGTCACGCCCCGGTCCCGCCCGGGCCGCCGCTCCGCCCTGCCCCGCCCCGTGCGGCCGGGGATTAACGAACCGGACACGTATCACCGTGCCTCGGCGCGCCGGACGCGAATCACCGCGCCCGTCCCGCAGGTGCGAGGGAGGAAGGGAGCCAAGCGAATGGCCCGTTCGAGCTTTCGGGGGACGTGATGCCGCACGGGCCTGGGGTTGCGTCCGTGCAAGGCCAATCGTTTAAGTTGATAGTTGGCTATCATCGCATCAATCGAGTAAGCAGCGGAAAGGGACTTTGTTGCAATGCAATGCATTAGCCAACTGAGTGTTCGGGACAAGCGAGGCAACTTGGGTTTCCTTTAGCAAAGGCACACGTTCGTTCCATACATTATGCCCCATTATACGATAGCATTCTCGGGGCAACAATCAAAACCAGGATTCCGGGTCTTCGGGACTGTGGCACGCCTATCGCTCTCTCGGACGATCCAGTACCTGCGAACAAGCAAACTGTTGGTGGGTCAGCACTTTATACAAGTACTGGTGAGATAAATCAACTGAACAGAAACAAGCATTCACTCAAACAGGCACTAAGTAATCATGTTATAAAACATTACATTACTAGTGATCTTTCTAGTTTTACCTAGGTTCGTTTCATGCAGTTCTAGCAGAGTCGATTTACTTGTTTAGAAACATGTTTGGAAACAGAGTTTCATATTGAATATGCAAGCAAGCAAATCGTTTATGTTTCAGGGTGTGCGCAGCGTGTCTCGTGCGACTCGAGGGTCTGATGCAAAGCTAGACACACAATGCACATTCTTAGGGGCAGTCACTATCCAAGCCAACACAATGACTTAGCTATATGCAGGGCGGTCCCCGAGTAACTCAGGATCGGCAGCTGGTGGAACAGCATACCAATGACTCTTTATCTGATGCTAGAGGCAGCTGTGACTCATGGTTGCTTTGCACTATCATGGTAGCAGCCGGGACACATGCAGTTCAGCTCTCCACCAATAGCCATTGTCCGACCGCGTGCGAATGCATGGAACACTATCAAATAAACTCTAGTATGCAGACGAGACGAACCATCAGAATACACTCATTGTTGCGGGGCAATCCGACTTATCACTTGAACACGTTCAGGCACAGTATGGTTCTCTCGAAGCATAGACGATAGTGAACATATTCATGCACTCTAAGCAGGCGATTCAGGATTCTCGTTAAGCAGACATTGTTTCAAAGATAAGCTAGGTGAGTTCGTTCATTAACATGCAAGGCAGGTTCTATCATTCTCTTAAGAAAATATTGCAAGCAAAAACTCATGTTATTATTAAGGCGTGCAAGGATCAGAGAACGAAGTTCTGCCCACTCACCTTGATACATAACGCCGGCGCGGAGCGGGGCGTTACATACTTACCAACCAACAAAAAGTTTCGTCCTCGAAACTTCAAGGATAAACTTCTCGATATCCCGAGTAGCGATAGTGCCGTCCCTCGCCGTACTCAATCGAAACAATCAAGCAATTCAAGTTCAGGAAACATTTTGCACTTTGAGAATATCTATGGACTTATTGTATGGAATGCTCTTTGCAAAACCATATCGATAATATCTCAGAGTCATAACAACGGTTTGGGCCAGAGAATCGATTCCGCTCTGATACCATTCTGTCACGCCCCGGTCCCGTCCGGGCCGCCGCTCCGCCCTGCCCCGCCCCGTGCGGCCGGGGATTAACGAACCGGACACGTATCACCGTGCCTCGACGCGCCGGACGCGAATCACCGCGCCCGTCCCGCGGGTGCGAGGGAGGAAGGGAGCCAAGCGAATGGCCCGTTCGAGCTTTCGGGGGACGTGATGCCGCACGGGCCTGGGGTTGCGCCCGTGCAAGGCCAATCGTTTAAGTTGATAGTTGGCTATCATCGCATCAATCGAGTAAGCAGCGGAAAGGGACTTTGTTGCAATGCAATGCATTAGCCAACTGAGTGTTCGGGACAAGCGAGGCAACTTGGGTTTCCTTTAGCAAAGGCACACGTTCGTTCCATACATTATGCCCCCTTATACGATAGCATTCTCGGGGCAACAATCGAAACCAGGATTCTGGGTCTTCGGGACTGTGGCACGCCTATCGCTCTCTCGGACGATCCAGTACCTGCGAACAAGCAAACTGTTGGTGAGTCAGCACTTTATACAAGTACTGGTGAGATAAATCAACTGAACAGAAATAAGCATTCACTCAAACAGGCACTAAGTAATCATGTTATAAAACATTACATTACTAGTGATCTTTCTAGTTTTACCTAGGTTCGTTTCATGCAGTTCTAGCAGAGTCGATTTACTTGTTTAGAAACATGTTTGGAAACAGAGTTTCATATTGAATATGCAAGCAAGCAAATCGTTTATGTTTCAGGGTGTGCGCAGCGTGTCTCGTGCGACTCGAGGGTCTGATGCAAAGCTAGACACACAATGCACATTCTTAGGGGCAGTCACTATCCAAGCCAACACAATGACTTAGCTATATGCAGGGCGGTCCCCGAGTAACTCAGGATCGGCAGCTGGTGGAACAGCATACCAATGACTCTTTATCTGATGCTAGAGGCAGCTGTGACTCATGGTTGCTTTGCACTATCATGGTAGCAGCCGGGACACATGCAGTTCAGCTCTCCACCAATAGCCATTGTCCGACCGCGTGCGAATGCATGGAACACTATCAAATAAACTCTAGTATGCAGACGAGACGAACCATCAGAATACACTCATTGTTGCGGGGCAATCCGACTTATCACTTGAACACGTTCAGGCACAGTATGGTTCTCTCGAAGCATAGACGATAGTGAACATATTCATGCACTCTAAGCAGGCGATTCAGGATTCTCGTTAAGCAGACATTGTTTCAAAGATAAGCTAGGTGAGTTCGTTCATTAACATGCAAGGCAGGTTCTATCATTCTCTTAAGAAAATATTGCAAGCAAAAACTCAGGTTATTATTAAGGCGTGCAAGGATCAGAGAACGAAGTTCTGCCCACTCACCTTGATACATAACGCCGGCGCGGAGCGGGGCGTTACATACTTACCAACCAACAAAAAGTTTCGTCCTCGAAACTTCAAGGATAAACTTCTCGATATCCCGAGTAGCGATAGTGCCGTCCCTCGCCGTACTCAATCGAAACAATCAAGCAATTCAAGTTCAGGAAACATTTTGCACTTTGAGAATATCTATGGACTTATTGTATGGAACGCTCTTTGCAAAACCATATCGATAATATCTCAGAGTCATAACAACGGTTTGGGCCAGAGAATCGATTCCGCTCTGATACCATTCTGTCACGCCCCGGTCCCGTCCGGGCCGCCGCTCCGCCCTGCCCCGCCCCGTGCGGCCGGGGATTAACGAACCGGACACGTATCACCGTGCCTCGACGCGCCGGACGCGAATCACCGCGCCCGTCCCGCGGGTGCGAGGGAGGAAGGGAGCCAAGCGAATGGCCCGTTCGAGCTTTCGGGGGACGTGATGCCGCACGGGCCTGGGGTTGCGCCCGTGCAAGGCCAATCGTTTAAGTTGATAGTTGGCTATCATCGCATCAATCGAGTAAGCAGCGGAAAGGGACTTTGTTGCAATGCAATGCATTAGCCAACTGAGTGTTCGGGACAAGCGAGGCAACTTGGGTTTCCTTTAGCAAAGGCACACGTTCGTTCCATACATTATGCCCCCTTATACGATAGCATTCTCGGGGCAACAATCGAAACCAGGATTCTGGGTCTTCGGGACTGTGGCACGCCTATCGCTCTCTCGGACGATCCAGTACCTGCGAACAAGCAAACTGTTGGTGAGTCAGCACTTTATACAAGTACTGGTGAGATAAATCAACTGAACAGAAATAAGCATTCACTCAAACAGGCACTAAGTAATCATGTTATAAAACATTACATTACTAGTGATCTTTCTAGTTTTACCTAGGTTCGTTTCATGCAGTTCTAGCAGAGTCGATTTACTTGTTTAGAAATATGTTTGGAAACAGAGTTTCATATTGAATATGCAAGCAAGCAAATCGTTTATGTTTCAGGGTGTGCGCAGCGTGTCTCGTGCGACTCGAGGGTCTGATGCAAAGCTAGACACACAATGCACATTCTTAGGGGCAGTCACTATCCAAGCCAACACAATGACTTAGCTATATGCAGGGCGGTCCCCGAGTAACTCAGGATCGGCAGCTGGTGGAACAGCATACCAATGACTCTTTATCTGATGCTAGAGGCAGCTGTGACTCATGGTTGCTTTGCACTATCATGGTAGCAGCCGGGACACATGCAGTTCAGCTCTCCACCAATAGCCATTGTCCGACCGCGTGCGAATGCATGGAACACTATCAAATAAACTCTAGTATACAGACGAGACGAACCATCAGAATACACTCATTGTTGCGGGGCAATCCGACTTATCACTTGAACACGTTCAGGCACAGTATGGTTCTCTCGAAGCATAGACGATAGTGAACATATTCATGCACTCTAAGCAGGCGATTCAGGATTCTCGTTAAGCAGACATTGTTTCAAAGACAAGCTAGGTGAGTTCGTTCATTAACATGCAAGGCAGGTTCTATCATTCTCTTAAGAAAATATTGCAAGCAAAAACTCAGGTTATTATTAAGGCGTGCAAGGATCAGAGAACGAAGTTCTGCCCACTCACCTTGATACATAACGCCGGCGCGGAGCGGGGCGTTACATACTTACCAACCAACAAAAAGTTTCGTCCTCGAAACTTCAAGGATAAACTTCTCGATATCCCGAGTAGCGATAGTGTCGTCCCTCGCCATACTCAATCGAAACAATCAAGCAATTCAAGTTCAGGAAACATTTTGCACTTTGAGAATATCTATGGACTTATTGTATGGAACGCTCTTTGTAAAACCATATCGATAATATCTCAGAGTCATAACAACGGTTTGGGCCAGAGAATCGATTCCGCTCTGATACCATTCTGTCACGCCCCGGTCCCGTCCGGGCCGCCGCTCCGCCCTGCCCCGCCCCGTACGGCCGGGGATTAACGAACCGGACACGTATCACCGTGCCACGACGCGCCGGACGCGAATCACCGCGCCCGTCCCGCGGGTGCGAGGGAGGAAGGGAGCCAAGCGAATGGCCCGTTCGAGCTTTCGGGGGACGTGATGCCGCACGGGCCTGGGGTTGCGCCCATGCAAGGCCAATCGTTTAAGTTGATAGTTGGCTATCATCGCATCAATCGAGTAAGCAGCGGAAAGGGACTTTGTTGCAATGCAATGCATTAGCCAACTGAGTGTTCGGGACAAGCGAGGCAACTTGGGTTTCCTTTAGCAAAGGCACACGTTCGTTCCATACATTATGCCCCCTTATACGATAGCATTCTCGGGGCAACAATCGAAACCAGGATTCCGGGTCTTCGGGACTGTGGCACGCCTATCGCTCTCTCGGACGATCCAGTACCTGCGAACAAGCAAACTGTTGGTGAGTCAGCACTTTATACAAGTACTGGTGAGATAAATCAACTGAACAGAAACAAGCATTCACTCAAACAGGCACTAAGTAATCATGTTATAAAATATTACATTACTAGTGATCTTTCTAGTTTTACCTAGGTTCGTTTCATGCAGTTCTAGCAGAGTCGATTTACTTGTTTAGAAACATGTTTGGAAACAGAGTTTCATATTGAATATGCAAGCAAGCAAATCGTTTATGTTTCAGGGTGTGCGCAGCGTGTCTCGTGCGACTCGAGGGTCTGATGCAAAGCTAGACACACAATGCACATTCTTAGGGGCAGTCACTATCCAAGCCAACACAATGACTTAGCTATATGCAGGGCGGTCCCCGAGTAACTCAGGATCGGCAGCTGGTGGAACAGCATACCAATGACTCTTTATCTGATGCTAGAGGCAGCTGTGACTCATGGTTGCTTTGCACTATCATGGTAGCAGCCGGGACACATGCAGTTCAGCTCTCCACCAATAGCCATTGTCCGACCGCGTGCGAATGCATGGAACACTATCAAATAAACTCTAGTATGCAGACGAGACGAACCATCAGAATACACTCATTGTTGCGGGGCAATCCGACTTATCACTTGAACACGTTCAGGCACAGTATGGTTCTCTCGAAGCATAGACGATAGTGAACATATTCATGCACTCTAAGCAGGCGATTCAGGATTCTCGTTAAGCAGGCATTGTTTCAAAGACAAGCTAGGTGAGTTCGTTCATTAACATGCAAGGCAGGTTCTATCATTCTCTTAAGAAAACATTGCAAGCAAAAACTCAGGTTATTATTAAGGCGTGCAAGGATCAGAGAACGAAGTTCTGCCCACTCACCTTGATACATAACGCCGGCGCGGAGCGGGGCGTTACACTCCCGACACCTGACCTGTACTGATACTTCTGATAGTGGCTCGACGAAGCTACTCTTGACATGCTTGAATTGAACATGGATTGTATTGACACTGTTAATTTTGAACTTCCAATACCAGACTTGTCCTGATATTCCTGATAATAGCTCGTCGTATCGAGTTAACCTGACATGTACCGATACTCCTGATAGTGGGTCGACGAAGCACACTCCTGACATGCTAGAATTTTCTGAACTGAAATGCTTGAATTAATAAGATAAATTTTCATGGTTGATTTTCTTGCTCTTATCCTGCATGTACTTGTCAAGCTACTATCATGTCTTGTCCTGCATCATGTCTAAGACAAATTCCTGAGCACCACTTTCAGGAATTCTTAATAACTTGCCCAGGATAACAACTAGAATAATGTATTAGAAGCATCTAGAAAGATTTTCTGGCTACATAAAATCTCAGTATCCTAGCGACACCTGAATGATTTGGAGCTCTTCGTCGTGAGGGAACACTTCCAGTACGCCGTCGAGTATTACATTTACCTATAAATTACTATACCAGATATAATCTATTATATTTATCCTTACCCCTGGATAACCCGGATAGTTTGCTGGGCATATGGCTGTATGAAATCTCGAACTGCATATGTTAGTAACTAGGACTGTGATAACCCTAGTTAGCTAATGATAGCCAGCCATATGGTATGATTTGTCATGATTGCTTGATTTTCAGTCTAGTCTAGTCGTGTCCTGATTTGTTTAACAACTGATCCGAAAACTATAACCTGAGTACTGATTTCAGATATCCTTGTTTAAATACTCCAGAACTGTTTAAATATTATTTTACCAACTGCACTTATTTAACTGTTCTTTGGGCTATTTCTTATTGATTTGTCTGCATGCTGGTTTTAGTTCCTAAGTTGGCTCTCTTCTGGTACTTGCTATCTTGGGGTCTGACCCCACTGGTTTTGTATGGATAGATTTCGGAGCAGGACCGCAGGATCTTCCGTACTTTCTACCTCAAGATGGTGAACACCAGGAGCACTCGAGGAGATGAGTGGGTTTCTTCTTCATCACCCACTTAATCTTATACTTATAATTTTGAGGCATTTAGCCACCGAGCATGTGTTTAGCTCATGTTTTGGAACTTGATATTCTAGCCTACAGGCCTACATGTAAAGTATATTCTAGATTATAACTAGAGCTGATCATGTATGTAATATTGTCCTCATGCTAGTTCTTTATTTTGTAACTAGCCTCATGATTATCTGTGTATGTATAGTTTGGGATGCCTTACTATGATATGTTTGGTGATCATACCTCTTGTAACTTGTTGCCTGCTTGAAATTGGGACACCTAGGATCCTTGACCCATAAATGATTGTTGGATTTTAGAGTTAAACCCTCACATGTCTAGACAGTCGTGTCATATCTCGGAGTATTAGTACTCTGGTGTACGTAGCTGGCTTTGTCTGCCTTCGCTCTCCAGTATTCTGGTTCTGGGGCGTGACAAAGAGACTTAATCTATTCCTGCATAGCTACTATCCAGCTCTCGCTACAAGTATCTTTGACAACATGTTTGAAGGTGATAGACTCATAATCCTTTACTAGCAGTGCATATGCCACCATATTCAACTATCTATAGTGCTTGACCGGTTCATCAAATCCATACATGTGCACTGGCTTGACCAGTCTCCTTGGCCTAGTAGTAGCTAAAGAATCTTGCGGCTGGTGTTCCTCTTCCTCTGGTTGTTGTTCTAGTGAGGCTTGATGAACATCTTCAGAAACCTCTACCTCATCTGATGCATCCTCAGATGACTTAATCTCAACAGTTTGAGATTTGTTAGATTTACCACTATCCTTATCGGACTCTCTCTCTTCTTGCTTGAAGTCAACACTGAAGACTCATCGAACATGACATCCCTGTTGATTAAGAAATTCTTATCCTCCAAACCGTACATACGGTATCCCTTCACTCCTTTTGTATATCCCAAGAAAATGGTCTTCTTGGCTCTCGAATCCAACTTACCATCGTTGACATGATAGTAAGCTTTGCATCCAATTACGCACAAAGTGCTATAATATGCTGGTTTGTCGGCCATATTCTCATATGGAGTCTTAAAGTCTATATCCGGAGTTGGTGATCTATTAATCAAGTACCGCACCATGTGTATAGCATCCGTCCACCATTTCTTGCCTAAACCGACATTGGAGAGCATACATCTTTCTTTCTCAAGCAAGGTTCAGTTCATCCTCTCTGATAACCCATTCTGCTATGTCATATTTCTGACAGTCCAATGTCTCACGATACCTTCTTGAGCACATAAATCTTTGAAAGATCCATAGGTATATTCAGTACCATTGTCAGACCTCAATGTCTTTACCTTTCTTCCTGTTCTGTTCTCTACCATCGTTTTTCACTGCTTGAACTTTTCGATCACTTGATCTTTGATTTTGATGAAATACAACCAAATATAACGTGTATAATCATCAATAAAAATAATATAGTACATTGCTCCTTTCTTGGAAGGAATCCTGCTAGGTCTCCATACATTTGTATGCACATAGTCGAAAATACCTTATGTCTTTCGCTTGCTTGTACTGAAGGCCACTATGTGCTGCTTTCCATAAATCTAATGCTCACAGAAATTCATATTTGGCTTCTTCAAGTTCTTCAGTAACCCCTGCTTGCTTAGTAAGGTCAGGCCCTTCTCACTCATATGTCCAAACCGCATATGCCAAAGACGTGTGCTATCAGACGAATCCGATGTACTGACTGCTAAACTCCCAGTCCCAGTGCTTCCCAATAAGATATAATTGTTACTATATCGGTGACCTTTCATCACCACCAAAGAGCCATGAACAACTTGCAAGACTCCACCCTCGGCAACAAATTTGTTACCATTCAAGTCAAGCAGACCAAAAGAAATAAGATTTTTCTTGAGATCAAAAATATGTCTGACATCGGCAAAAGTTTGCACAATTCCATCATGCATCTCCACCTTGATAGATCCAATTCCAACAGCTCAACATGCGTTGTTGTTGCCCATCAAAACAGAACCACCATACGTCGCTTTGTAGGAAGAAAACTACTACCTCTTTGGGCACATATGGTAGGAGCATCAATAATTGAGAATTCAACGGTCACTCATGTTGTCACGTGCCACCGAAAAACAGACTCCATCACTGTCGGCTTCTGAAGTGCAGTTTGCTTCATCACCTTCTCTTTTTGTCTTATTCTTCTTTTTCTTGTTTTTCTTCTTTGGACGAGAACACTTATTTGCATAATGTCCTTTCTTATTACAGTTGAAGCACTTCACATTTTTAATAGGTATCTTGTACTTGGATCTTGACCTTCTGCTAGAAGAAGCTCTATCGTTTGTCCTCCCTCTTGCCATCAAACCTTGGACCTGGTCTCCACCGTTTCCTCCATTAGAAGCCAACCTCCGTACCTCATTAGACAATAAGGCACTCGTAGATTCTTCTATAAAATTGAGTCATTCCCGTATAGTAATGTTTGAATAAGATTCTCATAAAAATTGGACAAAGAAAACAATAGGATTAGTGCCAAACGATCGTCATCTTCATATATGTCAACATCCTTCAAATCAGAAATAATTCGATTGAATTTTGAAATATGATCTTGAATTGACGTACCTTCCTCCATCACCAGTCTGTAGAGCGACTTTAACATATAAAGTCGGTTGGTAAGAGTCTTCGTAATGTAGAATGATTCCAACTTCAGCCATAGTCCAGCGGCGGTGGTTTCGTCCTTCACAAAGTAGACGCCATCTCTTTCCAAACAGAGACGAATAGCAGCACATGCTTCGAGATCCATGTCATTCCAATCATCATCGGTCATGTTAGCGGGCTTCTTCGAATTTCTCCGTCAAGCCTTGTGAAGCTTTTGAGATATGAGAACGTCATTCATCTGGCTTTACCAAAAGCCAAAATCATTCTTCCCATTGAACTTCTCAATTTCATACTTACCAATCTTGCTTGACGGAGCCATCTCAAGAATCTACCCAATTAATTTTCTTTGAGAACTCCAAAGCTTTGATACCAATAGTTGGGCGCACAGCGAAAATAGATCCAGGAAAATCAAAGAACACCTCAGAGAAAATTCACAATCACAAAGATAAGGATTTACGTAGTTCGGCCAAGATGTCTACTTCCGCGGACGAGGGTGATTCAATTCCACTATGAAGGAAAAAAAAGAATTACAATTGCTTTCAACACTTCTCTCCTTACTCTCAAGAAGAGACATCTCAAGAAGAAATCTTTGGCCCCTTTATATAGTATGTCATAAGACATATATGAAAATCCAATATCATGTAGGAATATGAATCCAATATTATATAGACTTACCATAAATATATTAAAAATATATTTATGGAAATCTAATATATATTCTTGTCAAAGATTTGGTCAAAGGTCAAAGTCAATATTCTTCAAAATATGATCAAATATTATTTTTTTTTATATCTTCACCTTGTCAAATATTTGTTCTTTTCCAAAGATATGGTCAAAGATCAAAGTCAATCTTCTTCAAAGATATGGTCAAATATATTTTTCTTCACTTTCATATTCTCATATTCTTTGATGGTAAACTACTTTACTCAAGCGGTAAAAGTTTAAAATATTTAGTTACTAATTATAATACTTTAGCAGATCCAATTTTGGCTGGGGTGGGCTGGAGTCCATTCCAATTTTTTTTTTTGTTCTTTTTTTTTTCATATAATTTTTTTTTTTTGATTTCATCTAGTCCATTTGAATCCATTTTAGTTTATTCAAATTTACATTTCTGGATTCGTTCATGAACTTTATACTACAAAATTGCACCATAGGCTGCAGTACTAGTGTTTAGTATTTTTAGATGCAAATTATCCAAATACTATCCACTCGTACTATAATCATACTTTTAAAACTTATCAAGTACCTAGTTAATATACTATATGATTGAGGCATAGATATTGTTTAGTAATATATAGTCAAATCATTGATGTTCCTTAAAACAAGTTACTCTTAATTTTGTTTAGTTTCACCCTTTTCTTGGAAATCTCCAATTCTTCTATTGTTGCAGCTAAAGAGTCCTTTGTCGCGGTTGGCTGAAGAACTAAAATTTCTCTCACAAGTCAGCTCAGCTCAACCACAATGCTCCAGACAGTAGTACCTTACTCTTCTTCTTCTCTGGCAAAGATGGTTGGATTCTAGTCTCGATTTGATGTATGTGGACAGTATGGACGTCGACGGAAATAGCGTCGAAGGTGATGGAGAATCGATAGTTGAATCAGAACTCAAATTGAGTCAAAACAGCAACGACGGCGGTATTGGATGATTCGTTTCAGAACCTACTATAAGAATCTGGCGGTACATTGCGATATACCACCTGTCAAAAATTTGTTCATACGTGGGTCCAAAGTTAACATAGTTATGAACATGTGATATAATCTGAACAGTTAAGATTATTACTGAACTAATTTAGAAAATTTCTAAATCCTAAATTATGTTTCATAATCTATATCAAGGAGGATGCTAAGAAAAAACTCATATAAAAGATTCAAGAGAACAAGTTCACATAAATATAAAAATAAGTTCCTACTTCTCTTTTAGAACTCGTCATTCGAGATAATCTGAAGAAAAGATTTGTTCGAGAAGTCGTCTAGGAAGATCATCACATGACTGGATGAGTGATTTTAATTGAAATATTCTTCTATCTTGAAATTAGTGAGAGATTATACTAGGAGACAAATGATTCAACATATATTGTAATAAATTATCATCACAAGGTAAATATTTTTCAAAGCACATCAGTTGTATATAACTTCTTCTTTAACAGTGATCCAAATAATATGTCTAAAAAGACATTCTATACCAGAGTTACTAATTACAAAAAGTGTTGCTATTTGGTCCGTTCGTGGACGGACCGTCGTTGGCCTGTGTCCACATGGCGGACCTCTACTAGAGGTGCAGGAGTGGTGGGGCCAGAAGCATGAGAGGAGAGTAGTAAAAAACTTGATTGAAAAGTTATTAGAAGTGACCATCTTACAACTGTCCTCGCCAATAAAATTAACATTTTGTAACATTTGCATCCAAAGCAAGATAACCATTTAACAAGTTCTCATTTATACTTGTTCTAGAACTAATAATCCAAATCCTATATCCATGAAAATGCATGATACAAGGAATAACGAGTAGCGTCAATATTAAAATTCAGAAAATAATATTTGGCCCGTTGTCTTGGATTGCAGTCCGTAACCGCGAGCCAGATGTCAGCAATCCTTTGCCCCCTTTCCTATTTACATGAGTCCACTACCGATTGGACGACGAATGGAGCGCTGACACGTGGTTCGCGGTTACGGACTGCAGTCCAAGACCGCAGACAACGTAGCACTACTGTCGTTAAAAATATCAAGAATTGCTGATATCAAAGAGCAACTACCTAACCAAATGTCATGTCGAAATAGTCCACGCATGGCAAAATTTTAAGAAATGATCGACCAAGTAAGCCTGACAAAACTTCGAACTTGGACAACTTTTTTTCTGCTAAGGCAAGACCAGACTAATTAGCATGACCCCATTGTGTGTCGGAATCACTAATGAAATTATCTCCCTCATCCTCCGGACCGACCCATAATAAGAATTAAGAAACAACATAAATTAGCTCCAAATAGGACAATCTAATCCAACGAACCGGCCAGCTTATCCGACCGAGTTCATCGCCTAACAATTATTGCAGGTGAAGATAAGCAATTGTATGCGTTTCCGAGAAAGAAGCATGTAGAGGTCATGCTTTTGTTTTGACATATATATATACATATATATGCACATACATGGGGTGGGGAAAAAAAAACTTGGTGCCTTTAGATCTGATCGATTAATTAGATGGATGAAGACAATTGATGATATGATAATCGTTCGCCTTTGGTCGTGTATGGCGTACTACTGTCTGTGGTCCTAGCTCTCCGTGACTTATCATAGGAAGGGTTTCCATAGCTAATAACTTGTCATCATCATCATGCATGCATGCTCCTCTCCTCTCCTCTCCTCTCCTCTCCTCTCGTGGTGAAGAGGAAACAAATGTCCCTCTCACACTTCAAGACCACATTCATTGCTCTGCTACCATTATATTATAGCCACCGTCGGCACGCCTACAGCCTGCAGAATTAGTGACAGTATTTGTGCTGCAAACTACGTAAAAGAACGTGCCGGAAAGATGAAGTAGCACACAAAGGGAGATAGGAGTTTATTAGCTTGGTGTTAAGTTTCTACATTTATGCATTTGCTTTTATAAGCATACTAAAGCATAACTACAATGCCTACAAGCATGGAAAGCCAAGAGTTTACCCTTGAGAATAGGACTACTAACAACACACGTTCAAAGTTGCTCCACATGACTTGGTCTGTGATGAGCACAAAGTTTAACCAATAATCGCTCTCTAAACTTTTGCGATTACTTGATGACGATCATCCCGATCTTGGAGCGAAGCTCCTGGAACCTGACCCGGCCCAGGGCCTTGGTCAGTATGTCGGCGTGCTGCTCATCTGTTCGGACATACTCTACCTCAGCTGTCCCGTCCTTGATGCAGTCACGAATGAAGTGGTACCTCGTCTGGATGTGTTTGCTGCGATCATGAAACACCGAATTTTTGCTGAGGGAGATTGCTGATTTGTTGTCGATGCGTAGTTTTACACATCTGATATCGTCGCCCTTCATGTCCTCCAGCAGTCGTGCGAGCCAGATGCCTTGGCAGGCGGCAGTGGTTGCTGCGACATACTCGGCTTCGCAGGATGACAGTGCCACTACCTTCTGCTTCTGTGATTGCCAACTGATAGCACTGTTGCCGAGGAAGAATAGTACACCTGTTATGCTCTTGCGGTCGTCAACATCCCCGGCTATGTCGCTGTCGCAGTAGCCGACCAGCCGAGGCTCCTCTGTTCCTCGTTCGTAGCGGCAGCCGTAACCCCGCGTACCAGCAACGTACCGGAGTATGTGTTTGACCGCCGCTAGGTGCTCAGTCGTTGGCTTCTCCATGAAGCGGCTCACATACCCGACTGCGAATGACAAGTCCGGCCGGGTGTGCACGAGGTACTTCAAGCTTCCTACTATGCTCCAGTACTTCGTGGCATCTGCCGGCGGTGTAGCACTATCCTTACTGAGCTTCAAACGTTGCTCCATAGGTACATGGCAAGGGTTGCAGTCGCCCATGCCACTCTTCTCCAGTATCTTGGCTGCGTACGCAGACTGGTTCACTGTGATACCGTCTACGTTCTGCTGTACATTGATGCCAAGGTAGAAAGAAAGCAAGCCGAGATCGTTCATCTTAAATGAGCTGCTCATCTCGCGCTTGAACTTGTCGATCTCGCTCGCATTATTTCCCGTGATGATGAGGTCGTCGACGTAGACACCCACAAGCAGCCTTGCCTCGCCATGGCCATGCACGTAGATGGCGTGCTCCGAGGGACTTCGGTTGAATCTGAGTGTGGACATGCACTTGTCCAGCTTCGCGTTCCAGGTCCTCGGCGCTTGCTTCAGGCCTTGTGTAGGCGAAAAACTTTCTGCTCCTCGCCGGCGGCTGCAAAACCGGATGGCTGTGTGACGTAGACCTCTTCGTCGAGCTCTCCGTTCAAGAATGTCGTTTTCACATCCATGTGATGGACAACCCAACCTGCATGACCGGCAAATGCCAGTAACAACCTGACGGACTCAAGTCTGGCTACTGGCGCGAAAATCTCATCGTAGTCGATCCCGTGCCTCTGCACGTACCCCTTCACGACGAGCCAGGATTTGTGCTTGATGACGACGCCGTGCTCATCCTTCTTCGCCTTGTAGACCCATTTGAGTCCAATGGGACGGTGACCAGCGGGCAGGTCCACGAGCCGCCAGGTGTCGTTCTCCTCAATGGATGCGAGTTCATCCAGCATCGCTCGGCGCCAGCACTCGTGTTGTTCCGCTTCTGAAAAAATAGAGGGTTCGTCATCCATTGCGAGGAAGAGGTCCTCAGAGTCGTGGTGGTGCACCGACTCAACTTCATAGATGTCTTGCAGATAGCAGTATCGGCGCGGTGGTTCGTTTGGCGGATCGGACGTCGCTTATGACGGCGGTGAGACGAATCGGATCAGAGCCGTACCCGGCATCTCAGGCGTCGAAACCGCTGGCGTCGTCGCAGCTGATGTTGCGGTTGTGCGAGCGGACGTCACGGCCGGTGGTGGGGACGCGTGACAGGCTCCCGCCTGCTCGGGTGGAGGCAGCGTTTGCGTCGATGCGGGTGTGGCTGCGCCCACAGCCTCTGGCGATGGACCTCCGTTCCCGGCCGAAATGAACTTGCCGGGAATGAGCTCGTGGGGAAATTCAACAGTGAATGCCTCGCCGATCCCGACGAGGCTGGCGTCGATGTCGGTGTGCGTCCAGTCCCACTGCCCCGCCTCGTCAAAGATGATGTTGCGGGTGACATACAAGCGACAACCGACTGGATCGTAGGCCCTGTAAGCCTTGGACCCCGCCTCGTAGCCAACAAACACCATTTGCTTGCTCCGATCGTCAAGTTTCTTCAAGTTTGGCTGCACCATCTTCACATGAGCAATGCAACCGAAAGTACATAAGAAACTTACATCGGGGCGCTTATCATGCCACGCCTCATATGGCGTCTTTCCCTTTACTGCGGCTGTTGGCGCCATGTTTAGCAGGTACACCGTCGTGGTCACCGCCTCGCCCCAGAATGCCGCCGGCATGCTCTTCGCCTTGAGCAAGCTTCGGGCCATAGCTACCACAGTCTGGTTCCGTCGCTCGACGATGCCATTTTGCTGAGGCGAGTAAGGCGCGGTGAGGTGGCGCTTGATGCCGTGGCGCTCGCAGTAGTCGTTGAAATCGTTCGACGTGAACTCGCCGCCACGGTCTGTGCGTAGTACACGAAGCTTGCACTTCGACTCGAACTCCGTCGCAACCTGAATGCATTTGATCGCCTCGCTCGCCTCATCCTTGGATCTCAGCAGCTTGATCCACATGAACCTGTTGTAGTCGTCGATGAGGAGAAGGAAGTAGCGCTTTCCGCCAGGTGTCGCCGGTGAGATGGGACCACACAAGTCCGCGTGCACCAAGTCGAGAGGGTCGGTGGTGCGATAGTTGGCGTGCAGGGGAAATAAAGTGCGTCGCTGATTCCCGGCCAGACAACTGTCGCACAACTGATCGACATGATCAATGTGCGGAAGGCCGTCCACCATTTTTTTCCTGCTCAGGCGACGAAGGGCGTCGAAGTGTAGATGGCCGTAGCGCGCATGCCAACGCCACCCCATGTCCGAGCACTGTGCCTCGAGGCATACCTGTAACACCCCGTTCCGCTCAAGCGGACTGCCATCTCAAACGACAATCGTGCAGCTGTCCCGACCCGCTTTGCCTCAAACGAGAAGCAAAGGATATCCAGACTTGCCCCTATAGGAAATCAACTTCGGCTTTCAGAGGCTCGCTTGACGTATCGCTCTGCCGAGGCGAATCATCGCTAAGGTGGGTGGCTACGGTGAACTTGTCTTTGCTTAGCCAGCACACATAAAATCTAGAAATATTTATGCTAGTCGCTAGATGATTCACCCCATGCATGCTAATAAATTCCAACGCACCTAGCTAAGGGAATAATCCCAACTTGTATTGCTTGCTAGAACATGGAAATTGAAATACTGCTTGTATTCAGACCCTCGCATGCCAAGTCCCCTAACGATCTAACTCTCGGCTTACCTTCGGGCCCGAGCAAATGTGCTGATTATGTTCCTTAGAAACGCATGCTTGTCTGCTTGTAATGTTACCATGTTTTCATCCAAACCCCGGAAGACTACTACGTAGTCGTTCCGTGCCTGAATGAACCTACAAGTATCCGGGACCGTTAGGTCACCCAAGGCAGCCCCGAAACAGGGGAATGCATCAAAAAAATCGTGTAATCGTGTTGCCTGAGATTGGTCAAATAAATCATGTTGCATGAGATTGGTCAAGTAAATCGTGTTGCCTGAGATTGGTCAAATAAATCGTGTTGCCTGAGATTGGTCAAGTAAATCGTGTTGCCTGAGATTGGTCAAATAAATCGTGTTGCCTGAGATTGGTTTAACCCTGACTTGCATGTCGCGGATAACTCGGAAACAAGGTATAGTTCCACGGACGGTCACCGGGGCACTGGGGCCGCTCCGATCCGGATGGAACTTCAAGTGTGGTCCATCGTGTGCAGGCGAGTGGTTTGCAGCATATCATGTACTTGGTTGCATTCCACTTGGCCTAGGACCACATCATGTGTAGTCTATCGTGTGCTGGCGAGATGGTTTGCAGCATATCGTGTACTTGGTTGCAGTCTATCTTGGCCTTGGACTACATATGCAATCCATCATGTACGGGCGAGATGGTTCGTAGCGCATCGTGTGCTCTCGTTGCGTTCCACTCTCGTCTGGGATTAGTCCTTTATGGCTTTGCCAGCGACTCATGTTCATATAGATAAGTCATCCTCGCTTAGCGGCTATCCGCGTGTGAGTCATTGCATCGCATCAAAGAACAACTGAGCACACCAAATACTGTCCCGTTCAATGACTCTCGTGTTTGCATGTTGCATATGCTATGCTCCTGAATGCTTTTACTTGCCCGTACTTGAATTAACAATGTTTGCCTTGGACAGGGAAGGCCAAAGGGTAAGTCTCGCCTTGTTTTCTCTCATGTCGCACGGCGCACTGCTACACGAACTAGGCTATTCAATGTTTGCATGAAACTGATCCTAAGGCAACTAGAAAGATAACTTAATAGTTGTGCACGAAACCTGTATTACGTGTTTGGATTTGTCGAGCGGGCGAGTAGCTTCCCCACCAGTGCATTCAATGTACTGATAATCCACCAGTTTGTATGCAGGGTGCAGGAGAACCTCGTTCGGTGCGGACGCCTCCTTCGTGTGTGCTAAGGCCAGGAGTTCCCTCTGAAGCCTTGCAACGGTGCGTCCGGAACAGAAGCACATATACAAGACATAATGTTGGAGCGTCGCCTGACCATCGCCTGTACAATCATTCCACAATTGTAGCCACTTGGCACGCTTTTACTGTTTCAGAGAGAGAGGCTTGAGCGGCTTGTAATCTCGGTTATACGCCGCTTGTAACACTTGTTCTTATCAATAAAGAGTTGTTTACTTCAAACTTGTGTTTCAAATGCTTCCGCTATATTGTCGACTCAGTGAACCTGTTACCGAATCGCTATGTGTTCATGACTCCGCTGCACTCGGACAATCTGTGCGACCCTGTGGCTTAGAACTCTTGCCGCCAGCCAATGAACCATGGCCTTGCACGGGCGTGGATCACGCTCGTGCGGCATCACGCACGGATGGGCCAAGCAGTCACGCCCCAGTCCCAAAATACCGAGGGACTGGAAGCGTGATAATGGCCAGCAGTACGCACCGATGGACAACCCAATTTAATGGATCCATCAGGGCATACTTAAGCTGTGATATAACAATAAGTAGATCCAGTGGTACCAGTCACAGTCTATACTAATCTCATCCACAACAGATAATCACAGATCAAATGACAGAAATAAAGTAAATAAATAACTGACAAATCTCAATAAAATGTCTCGGAGAACAATCCGAGTACAAGTCTGCTACATCAATGAAATAGACTGGAAATGAAATAACTAGAAACTGAAATAAATGAGTATCTCACGCCAATACTCAAGAGAAGTCCTCTGGTACAATCTCGTCCTCAGATCCTGGTTCTGCTCCAAGGTAGGCACCTGCTCCTGCTAATGCTAATGCTCCGGTCCCGTATACCTCGGGATAGATCCCGTCAGCTATACCTGGGGACATAGTCCGGATCCAGGTCCTCAGAGGACAGCAAGGTACAGAAAATACAAGCCAAAATAAATGCAGTACAATAATAAATGAACAATAGGGTAAATAGATAACCAGCTAAGTGATATGCAAGTTGAGAACATTATTCCATACTCGGGCTGAGACTACTACAGGATCAGTGTCGGAGAAACCCATAGCAGTATTTTTTCGAAGGGCCAGAACTGGTGCCATAGCTCTGTGTCAGAGACTAAGACACATCCAGATGTCAATATATAATATAATCAGCCTTTCATATGGTAATACTCTCCCCACCCAATAAAATCTCACGTCTCATGTCCATGACACGCAGGATCAAGACTAATGCAACAAGTCCGGATATAATCTAAGCATGTAAACTGTATATGTCATAAACCTATATCCTATACAGAATCACCATGAATATCTCAGGAAGATTCTATCTCATGAATGGTGTCAAGTGTCCTAGGTATACTGTACTTGATAAGACAAGTACGAGAATGTAAAGTGTCACGAATATCCATCTCTAGATGACAGTACCCAACACCGCGTACGATGTTGGCACCCGACTAATAATTGGACGCTAAGTACGTCACACGGTCCTAGGTTAAGCATGCACAACAATGTAAAAGAATCAAAGAGAATATGTAACAAGACTGCAAAGTTTGGCAAGGTACACTTGCCTGTGGTCCAGGCTCCAACTGTAGCTCTGGTCTCCGTGTGATCTGCAGGTACTACTCCGGTTGCTGAAATAAACATCACCATTAGATTCAAAAAATATCAAATAGCTAGAAACGTCTGTCCTTACGTCCAATTTGGACACAAGGGCAAAACGATATTTCCGGGCCAAAGCAGGGTCCACATGTGGGCCACTTTGCACCGAAAAGCGTATCAGGGTCAAAGGTCTCTAAAATCACCAAACTCAGTATCAACAGGTCGGAAACGCTGATACGAACTCAACGGAACTTTCAGAATTGAATTCCGATGAGCCGATCACAAAATCGCCCGTCGAACGGAGCCTGTGGGGCCCACGATACGCAATTTTACCAACGTTCTCAGAATCGAACCAAACTTGTATCACAGGACCAGCGTATTGCTACGAGTCCGATGGCGCAAGTTTCGTCTCGATCCGACGTGTGTACACAAAGTTACAGCGTGTTCCAGAATCGACGGATACGGAGCGGTGTCGGCGGATACGCGTTGATTCCGGTGTGCACGCACACCCGAATTGACTTCTGCAAAATCCTACACGTCCGTATCGACGTCGCACACGTTTTGGTAAAGATCGTGTACGACCAAGTCGTCCCGTTTGGCGGGGCGTACCCAGTTCCGGGGTGAATCGGGTCGTCTTTTTTCCTGTTTTTGGATCGCGGTGTGCGATCACCACAGGACGCGATGCCCCGAGTGGTTTGTCCGGGCACCGAGAGGGTCATAAAGGCTTCGCAACACAATTGACGGAATTAGAAACGGGTCAGCGAGGAGAGAGAAAAGAGTACCTGAACAGGGCTCCGCGATGACGATTCTCACGTGTCCGAGTCGTGTCCGTGTCCTGTGCTGCGTTTAGGTTCTAGGGTTAGGGTTAGGGTTTCGCCGGAGTTCGTCGGAGGGAGGCTGGGCTCGGGGCGGTCGTGGAGATACAGGGGACGGTGGAGGCGGCGAGGCCAGGGGGTTGCACGGTTGCTGCTCCGGTGATGGCGCCGGTGGGGGAATCGGGAAAGGATGAGCCGTGGGAGGAGGATGAGCGGGGACGGGGACGACTGGTTCTGGGAGGAGGAGGAGGGAAGGCGAGGTTGGCCGAGGGAGGTGGTCGAGCGGCGGAGCGAGGAGGAGATGAGCGGGGTGTGGAGGTTAGGGTTCAGGCGAGCTGGGTGGTCGAGGGGTTCGATGGTCGACGAGGGCAGCGGCGGAGATGGGAAGGCTGAGGAGGGTGACGACAGGGAGGAGGAGGCGACTAGGGTTACGGCAAGGGGGGGGGAGGCGGCGCTGGGCTGTTTAGGGTTCAGGGCTGAGGGGTTCGGGGGTTGAACGGAGGAGTTGGGCGGAGGAAGGCGGTCGATGATCGGGCGAGGCGCGAGCGGTTAGGGTGGCGGCGTCGATTGCAGGGGACGGCGGCGCGGGCGGTGAGAGGGAGGTGGAACTGGAGGTGGTGATGGGAGAGGGAGAAGGAGAGGGCTCGGCTGCGGCGTGGCAGAGTCGAGCGACGGCTCGGGGCTGTGTCGTCGGCGGAGCGGCGCTGCACGGATGTCGAGAAGGAGGCGGCGCGGATCCCGAGGCCTACAAATAGGCTGCTACAGTGATTCCGAGGTGATTTGGGATTAGGGTTTGGTTCGGGTCGGGTCTCAAGCGGGTCGGGTCGGACCCGGATCCGACCCGCTAGGGCCTAGGGGCGGTTCACTAGACCGGGTCCGGTTTGGTTCAGTGTGGTTTGGTCTGACTTGGTTTTAATTGAAATAAACCCGGTTTATTTAAGGGGTTTAAGATGGTTTAATTTATAAATAGTTTTTAGGGCTTTAAAGGGGTTTCCGGAGTCCAATAAATTCGCAGAAAATTACCCCGTGCTCGGTTTTCCATTTTACACCATAAAATATTATTTCTATAATATTTTAATATTAATTAATAGCAATTAAAAATCATTTAATTAGAAAATACCTTGGTTTTAATGACAGAAAAATCCCGAAAAATTTCAGAAAAATTCTTGAAAAATCAGGGGGCTTACAATCTACCCCCCTTAAGAGGATTGTGTCCTCGCAATCAAAAGAATAACTGATCAACAGAGATGACACGGTTGCAAATATTATTCGAAGCACATCATGATCAAGGAGAGTCAAGGTTGAGGGTGTAAGAATAATACAAAGGAAAAACTATTTTCCTAAGCATTAAAGGTTATGCAATCTCCCGCATGAAGGAGATTTACAAGACTACAGTTCAGAAAAACTAGATTATCACTTAAAACATATTAGGTTATCAATTATAAAAACATTCTAGGTTATTAAGCAATTTCAAAATTACTAGGTGAAGGCTAGGGTCACGAACCAACATGCAAAAACTAAAACAATACAAGAAACAGAAACTATATAAAAAAACTTACGCGCATTAGCTACTCCATGAATTTGCGCATCCTCTAAAGTCATCGCATAAGCTTGTCCGCGTCCTTGAAGGGGTGCCCTCTGCTGTTGCTGGGCTCGCTGGAAGGGTGCTGATCGAGGTGCCAAGGGTGGCCTTGGTTGATATCCTTCTGGTGCTGGTAGAGCTTGTTGGTTTGCCCTTGGTGTTCCTTCTTTACGCTCAGGGCAGTCTCTCACTGCATGCTGTCTGGATCCACAACCTAAGCATAGTCCTAACCTGCGTCTGCATTCCCTGGCGAGATGGCCTGCTTTGCCACAGTAGTGACAAGTAGAGAGGACTATTACTTGTGGTGTAGATGCGTTCTGCTGTTGCTGTAGGTGAGGTCTCTTTGCAGATTCTTCTTGTGGTGCTCTGGCTGGTGCTGATGTGGAAGTCCGCTTCGAATTGGTCTCTCTCCTGGTGACGCGCTCCAGGCGTCGGGCTGCAGCAATGACGTCCGAGTAGGATGTGGGCGCAATGGATCCAATTAGTTTCTGTAGCTCGAAGTTTAGTCCATCGAAGAACTTCTCGGCCTTCTCTTCTTCTGTCGGAATCAAGGTAGGGGCGAAGCGACTCAGACGAATAAATTCCGCGTTGTACTCTTTCACTGTCATATTGCCTTGGATAAGGCGGTTGAACTTGTCTCTGAGTTCTGATCGAGCGGTAGCTGGAATGTACATCTCTTGGAAGAGTCTGGAGAACTTCTCCCAAGTGACTCGGTCTGGTCCGAGCCGTGTCTCCTCAGATAGCCACCAGTGATGTGCATTGTCCGTCAATTGCATTCTGACGGCAGTCATCCAACGTTCCTGTGGTAGCTCTGCTGCTTCTAATTGATGTCGTATATTGGTAAGCCACTCATGAACTTCAGTAGGTTCCTCCTTGCCTGAGAAGGTGCGGGGCTTCAGCTGGCGAAAGTCGGTGATAGAGCCCGTCGGTTGTCGACGGGTTGGTAGGTTGGCCTGATCCAATGCATTTACTATGCTGTTTCTCAAGTAATCTGCTTCACGACGTTGAGCTTCTTGATAAATATGCTGTTGGGCCTGCATCATTGCGTAGATCATTTGGAACATCTGCTGCCCGTCCATAGGCTGTCCTGGTGGGAATACAGGCATTGGTGGAATGAACTGCGGAGGCGGTGGGATGTCGTCTCGCCGAAATCTAGGAGCATGCTGATCTGCTTGGCTACCTTGGTGAGTAGAGGGATCTCCACTCAATGGTGCCACTTTATCTTCTCCGTAGGTGGCTACCGCACCTATTGGTGTGTTTGCTGGAGTTTCGTCGTTTGCTCTTGAATCCATTACTCTGCATCAAAAATAAACTATAAGAGGCGCACAGGAATCAAGGCAAGATGCAAGAAATTTAATTCGAATACAATATAGATATCAAGAACGTTTCAAGCATGTGGATGAGATCCTAAAACTTATTCTATTCTTATTGCAGGCTTGCTCGGTCCCTAAGTTGAAACCGAACAATTTAGTCGTAGACCTGCATGGGCCACCACAAAAACCATGTCACGCCCCAGTCCCAAAATACCGAGGGACTGGACGCATGATAATGGCCAGCAGTACGCACCGATGGACAACCCAATTTAATGGATCCATCAGGGCATACTTAAGCTATGATATAACAATAAGTAGATCCAGTGGTACCAGTCACAGTCTATACTAATCTCATCCACAACAGATAATCACAGATCAAATGACAGAAATAAAGTAAATAAATAACTGACAAATCTCAATAAAATGTCTCGGAGAACAATCCGAGTACAAGTCTGCTACATCAATGAAATAGACTGGAAATGAAATAACTAAAAACTGAAATAAATGAGTATCTCACGCCAATACTCAAGAGAAGTCCTCTGGTACAATCTCGTCCTCAGATCCTGGTTCTGCTCCAAGGTAGGCACCTGCTCCTGCTAATGCTAATGCTCCGGTCCCGTATACCTCGGGATAGATCTCGTCAGCTATACCTGGGGACATAGTCCGGATCCAGGTCCTCAGAGGACAGTAAGGTACAGAAAATACAAGCTAAAATAAATGCAGTGCAGCAATAAATGAACAATAGGGTAAATAGATAACCAGCTAAGTGATATGCAAGTTGAGAACATTATTCCATACTCGGGCTGAGACTACTACAAGATCAGTGTCGGAGAAACCCATAGCAGTATTTTCTCGAAGGGCCAGAACTAGTGCCATAGCTCTGTGTCAGAGACTAAGACACATCCAGATGTCAATATATAATATAATCAGCCTTTCATATGGTAATACTCTCCCCACCCAATGAAATCTCACGTCTCATGTCCATGACACGCAGGATAAGGACTAATGCAACAAGTCCGGATATAATCTAAGCATGTAAACTGTATATGTCATAAACCTGTATCCTATACAGAATCACCATGAATATCTCAGGAAGATTCTGTCTCATGAATGGTGTCAAGTGTCCTGGGTATACTGTACTTGATAAGACCAGTACGAGAATGTAAAGTGTCACGAATATCCATCTCTAGATGACAGTACCCAACACCGCGTACGATGTTGGCACCCGACTAATAATCGGACGCTAAGTACGTCACACGGTCCTAGGTTAAGCATGCACAACAATGTAAAAGAATCAAAGAGAATATGTAACAAGACTGCAAAGTTTGGCAAGGTACACTTGCCTGTGGTCCGGGCTCCAACTGTAGCTCTGGTCTCCGTGTGATCTGCAGGTACTACTCCGGTTGCTGAAATAAATATCACCATTAGATGCAGAAAATATCAAATAGCTAGAAACGCCTGTCCTTACGTCCAATTTGGACACAAGGGCAAAACGATATTTCCGGGCCAAAGCGGGGTCCACATGTGGGCCACTTTGCACCGAAAAGCGTGTCAGGGTCAAAGGTCTCCAAAATCACCAAACTCAGTGTCAACAGGTCGGAAACCATGATACGAATCCAACAGAACTTTCAGAATTGAATTCCGATGAGCCGATCACAAAATCGCCCGTCAAGCGGAGCCTGTGGGGCCCACGATACGCGATTTTACCAACGTTCTCAGAATCGAACCAAACTTGGGTCACAGGACCAACGTATTGCTACGAGTCCGATGGCGAAAGTTTTGTCTCGATCCGACGTGTGTACACAAAGTTACAGCGTGTTCCAGAATCGACGGATACGGGGCGGTGTCGGCGGATACGCGTTGATTCCGGTGTGCACGCACACCCGAATTGACTTCTGCGAAATCCTACACGTCCGTATCGACGTCGTGCACGTTTCGGTAAAGACCGCGTGCGACCAAGTCGTCCCGTTTGGCGGGGCGTACCCAGTTCCGGGGTGAATCGGGTCATCTTTTTTCCTGTTTTTGGATCGCGGTGTGCGATCACCACAGGACGCGATGCCCCGAGCGGTTTATCCGGGCACCGAGAGGGTCATAAAGGCTTCGCAACACAATTGACGGAATTAGAAACGGGTCAGCGAGGAGAGAGAAAAGAGTACCTGAACAGGGCTCCGCGATGACGATTCTCACGTGTCCGAGTCGTGTCCGTGTCCTGTGCTGCGTTTAGGTTCTAGGGTTAGGGTTAGGGTTTCGCCGGAGTTCGTCGGAAGGAGGCTGGGCTCGGGGCGGTCGTGGAGATACAGGGGACGGTGGAGGCGGCGAGGCCAGGGGGTTGCACGGTTGCTGCTCCGGTGATGGCGCCGGTGGGGGAATCGGGAAAGGATGAGCCGTGGGAGGAGGATGAGCGGGGACGGGGACGACTGGTTCTGGGAGGAGGGGGAGGGAAGGCGAGGTTGGCCGAGGGAGGTGGTCGAGCGGCGGAGCGAGGAGGAGATGAGCGGGGTGTGGAGGTTAGGGTTCAGGCGAGCTGGGTGGTCGAGGGGTTCGATGGTCGACGAGGGCAGCGGCGGAGATGGGAAGGCTGAGGAGGGTGACGACAGGGAGGAGGAGGCGACTAGGGTTACGGCAAGGGGGGGAGGCGGCGCTGGGCTGTTTAGGGTTCAGGGCTGAGGGGTTCGGGGGTTGAACGGAGGAGTTGGGCGGAGGAAGGCGGTCGATGATCGGGCGAGGCGCGAGCGGTTAGGGTGGCGGTGTCGATTGCAGGGGACGGCGGCACGGGCGGTGAGAGGGAGGTGGAACTGGAGGTGGTGAAGGAAGAGGGAGAAGGAGAGGGCTCGGCTGCGGCGTGGCAGAGTCGAGCGGCGGCTCGGGACTGTGTCATCGGATGTCGAGAAGGATGTCGAGAAGGAGGCGGCGCGGATCCCGAGGCCTACAAATAGGCTGCTACAATGATTCCGAGGTGATTTGGGATTAGGGTTTGGTTCGGGTCGGGTCTCAAGCGGGTCGGGTCGGACCCGGATCCGACCCGCTAGGGCCTAGGGGCGGTTCACTAGACCGGGTCCGGTTTGGTTCAGTGTGGTTTGGTCTGAGTTGGTTTTAATTGAAATAAACCCAGTTTATTTAAGGGGTTTAAGATGGTTTAATTTATAAATAGTTTTTAGGGCTTTAAAGGGGTTTCCGGAGTCCAATAAATCCGCAGAAAATTACCCCGTGCTCGGTTTTCCATTTTACACCATAAAATATTATTTCTATAATATTTTAATATTAATTAATATCAATTAAAAATCATTTAATTAGAAAATATCTTGGTTTTAATGACAGAAAAATCCCAAAAAATTTCAAAAAAATTCTTGAAAAATCAGGGGGCTTACACAAGCGATCGTTCCGCGGGAGCGCTGGCGAGGGTGATTCCCGCCTAGCGGGAACGACCGATTTGCCTGCGGGAGATCGGGGCGTGACATGTTGGTATCAGAGCCTGGCTTCTACGCCTTTGGACTTCGATTCGATATCTCTGTTTCGAAAGCTCGTTCGTGGGTTATGTGCATGCTCTCTCTCAATGCCTCGATGGGATGTTCCAACAATAAGTCTAAATACTTTCAAAATACATTTTGAATGATATGCTTGCTTGTCTGGTTGTATGCTGCGAGTGGCCTTTGTGCCAACCTGTGCGAACCCTTGAGAGTATCGCTAGTAGCTTGTCCGATTTTCACTGACTCTAAGTTTGGTTGAATGCATCTATTCGAGGGACGCCTTGAACTAGTGCACCATCCAAGACTTAGAAAAAGGTGAAACTCGAGTGCTAAGACTTCGCTATCACTAAGCTGGTTGACGTGTTCACGCTAGAAGTGCACTTCGAAAGTGCGCACGGTCCAGTCTAAGCGATATGCTGATTTCGAAGCTTGTGCAAGTGAATATCCAAATGAACAAGTACAACGACTTGTCTAGGATTGCCTCAACCCTAGATTACTGCTTGTCCTCAGTAAGTCTCGAGGACGAGACTTTTTCTGAGTTGGGTAGGATGTAACACCCCGTTCCGCTCAAGCGGACTACCGTCTCAAGCGAAAATCGTGCAGCTGTCCCGACCCGCTTTGCCTCAAACAAGAAGCAAAGGATATCCAGACTTGCCCCTACAGGAAATCAACTTCGGCTTTCAGAGGCTCGCTTGACGTATCGCTCTGCCGAGGCGAATCATCGCTAAGGTGGGTGGCTACGGTGAACTTGTCTTTGCTTAGCCAGCACACATAAAATCTGGAAATATTTATGCTAGTCGCTAGATGATTCACCCCATGCATGCTAATAAATTCCAACGCACCTAGATAAGGGAATAATCCTAACTTGTATTGCTTGCTAGAACATGAAAATTGAAATACTGCTTGTATTCAGACCCTCGCATGCCAAGTCCCCTAACGATCTAACTCTCGGCTTACCTTCGGGCCCGAGCAAACGTGCTGATTATGTTCCTTAGAAACGCATGCTTGTCTGCTTGTAATGTTGCCATGTTTTCATCCAAATCCCGGAAGACTACTACGTAGTCGTTCCGTGCCTGAATGAACCTGCAAGTATCCGGGACCGTTAGGTCACCCAAGGCAGCCCCGAAACAGGGGAATGCATCAAAAAAATCGTGTAATCGTGTTGCCTGAGATTGGTCAAATAAATCGTGTTGTCTGAGATTGGTCAAGTAAATCGTGTTGCCTGAGATTGGTCAAATAAATCGTGTTGCCTGAGATTGGTCAAGTAAATCGTGTTGCCTGAGATTGGTCAAATAAATCGTGTTGCCTGAGATTGGTTTAACCCTGACTTGCATGTCGCGGACAACTCGGAAACGAGGCATAGTTCCACGGACGGTCACCGGGGCACTGGGGCCGCTCCGATCCGGATGGAACTTCAAGTGTGGTCCATCGTGTGCAGGCGAGTGGTTTGCAGCATATCGTGTACTTGGTTGCATTCCACTTGGCCTAGGACCACATCATGTGTAGTCTATCGTGTGCTGGCGAGATGGTTTACAGCATATCGTGTACTTGGTTGCAATCCATCTTGGCCTTGGACTACATATGCAATCTATCGTGTACGGGCGAGATGGTTCGTAGCGCATCGTGTGATCTCGTTGCGTTCCACTCTCGTCTGGGATTAGTCCTTTATGGCTTTGCCAGCGACTCATGTTCATATAGATAAGTCATCCTCGCTTAGCGGCTATCCGCGTGTGAGTCATTGCATCGCATCAAAGAACAACTGAGCACACCAAATACTGTCCCGTTCAATGACTCTCGTGTTTGCATGTTGCATATGCTATGCTCCTGAATGCTTATACTTGTCCGTGCTTGAATTAACAATGTTTGCCTTGGACAGGGAAGGCCAAAGGGTAAGTCTCGCCGTATTTTCTCTCATGTCGCACGGCGCACTGCCACACGAACTAGGCTATTCAATGTTTGCATGAAACTGATCCTAAGGCAACTAGAAAGACAACTTAATAGTTGTGCACGAAACCTGTATTACGTGTTTGGATTTGTCGAGCGGGCGAGTAGCTTCCCCACCAGTGCATTCAATGTACTGATAATCCACCAGTTTGTATGCAGGGTGCGGGAGAACCTCGTTCGGTGCGGACGCCTCCTTCGTGCGTGCTAAGGCCAGGAGTTCCCTCTGAAGCCTTACAACGGTGCGTCCGGAACAGAAGCACATATACAAGACATAATGTTGGAGCGTCGCCTGACCATCGCCTGTACAATCATTCCACAATTGTAGCCACTTGGCACGCTTTTACTGTTTCAGAGAGAGAGGCTTGAGCGGCTTGTAATCTCGGCTATACGCCGCTTGTAACACTTGTTCTTATCAATAAAGAGTTGTTTACTTCAAACTTGTGTTTCAAATGCTTCCGCTATATTGTCAACTCAGTGAACCTGTTACTGAATCGCTATGCGATCATGACTCCGCTGCACTCGGACAATCTGTGCGACCCTGTGGCTTAGAACTCTTGCCGCCAGCCAATGAACCATGGCCTCGCACGGGCGTGGATCACGCTCGTGCGGCATCACGCCCGGATGGGTCAAGCGATCGTTCCGCGGGAGCACTGGCGAGGGTGATTCCCGCCTAGCGGGAACGGCCGATTTGCCTGCGGGAGATCGGGGCGTGACATGTTGGTATCAGAGCCTGGCTTCTACGCCTTTGGACTTCGATTCGATATCTCTGTTTCGAAAGCTCGTTCGTGGGTTATGTACATGCTCTCTCTCAATGCCTCGATGGGATGTTCCAACAATAAGTCTAAATACTTTCAAAATGCGTTTTAAATGATATGCTTGCTTGTCTGGTTGTATGCTGCGAGTGGCCTTTGTGCCAACCTGTACGAACCCTTGAGAGTATCGCTAGTAGCTTGTCCGATTTTCACTGACTCTAAGTTTGGTTGAATGCATCTATTCGAGGGACGCCTTGAACTAGTGCACCATCCAAGACTTAGGAAAAGGTGAAACTCGAGTGCTAAGACTTCGCTATCACTAAGCTGGTTGACGTGTTCACGCTAGAAGTGCACTTCGAAAGTGCGCACGATCCAGTCTAAGCGATATGCTGATTTCGAAGCTTGTGCAAGTGAATATCCAAATGAACAAGTACAACGACTTGCCTAGGATTGTCTCAACCCTAGATTACTGCTTGTCCTCAGTAAGCCTCGAGGACTAGACTTTTTCTGAGTTGGGTAGGATGTAACACCCCGTTCCGCTCAAGCGGACTACCGTCTCAAACGGAAATCGTGCAGCTGTCCCGACCCGCTTTGCCTCAAACGAGAAGCAAAGGATATCCAGACTTGCCCCTACAGGAAATCAACTTCGGCTTTCAGAGGGTCGCTTGACGTATCGCTCTGCCGAGGCGAATCATCGCTAAGGTGGGTGGCTACGGTGAACTTGTCTTTGCTTAGCCAGCACACATAAAATTTGGAAATATTTATGCTAGTCGCTAGATGATTCACCCCATGCATGCTAATAAATTCCAACGCACCTAGCTAAGGGAATAATCCCAACTTGTATTGCTTGCTAGAACATGAAAATTGAAATACTGCTTGTATTCAGACCCTCGCATGCCAAGTCCCCTAACGATCTAACTCTCGGCTTACCTTCGGGCCCGAGCAAACGTGCTGATTATGTTTCTTAGAAACGCATGCTTGTCTGCTTGTAATGTTGCCATATTTTCATCCAAACCCCGGAAGAGTACTACGTAGTCGTTTCGTGCCTGAATGAACCTGCAAGTATCCGGGACCGTTAGGTCACCCAAGGCAGCCCCGAAACAGGGGAATGCATCAAAAAAATCGTGTAATCGTGTTGCCTGAGATTGGTCAAATAAATCGTGTTGCCTGAGATTGGTCAAGTAAATCGTGTTGCCTGAGATTGGTCAAATAAATCGTGTTGCCTGAGATTGGTTTAACCCTGACTTGCATGTCGCGGACAACTCGGAAATGAGGCATAGTTCCACGGACGGTCACCGGGGCACTGGGGCCGCTCCGATCCGGATGGAACTTCAAGTGTGGTCCATCGTGTGCAGGCGAGTGGTTTGCAGCATATCGTGTACTTGGTTGCATTCTACTTGGCCTAGGACCACATCATGTGTAGTCTATCGTGTGCTGGCGAGATGGTTTGCAGCATATCGTGTACTTGGTTGCAATCCATCTTGGCCTTGGACTACATATGCAATATATCGTGTACGGGCGAGATGGTTCATAGCGCATCGTGTGCTCTCGTTGCGTTCCACTCTCGTCTGGGATTAGTCCTTTATGACTTTGCCAGCGACTCATGTTCATATAGATAAGTCATCCTCGCTTAGCGGCTATCCGCGTGCGAGTCATTGTATCGCATCAAAGAACAACTGAGCACACCAAATACTGTCCCGTTCAATGACTCTCGTGTTTGCATGTTGCATATGCTATGCTCCTGAATGCTTATACTTGCCCGTGCTTGAATTAACACTGTTTGCCTTGGACAGGGAAGGCCAAAGGGTTAGTCTCTCCGTGTTTCCTCTCATGTCGCACGGCGCACTACTACACGAACTAGGCTATTCAATGTTTGCATAAAACTGATCCTAAGGCAACTAGAAAGACAACTTAATAGTTGTGCACGAAACCTGTATTACGTGTTTGGATTTGTCGAGCGGGCGAGTAGCTTCCCCACCAGTGCATTCAATGTACTGATAATCCACCAGTTTGAATGCAGGGTGCGGGAGAACCTCGTTCGGTGCGGACGCCTCCTTCGTGCGTGCTAAGGCCAGGAGTTCCCTCTGAAGCCTTGCAACGGTGCGTCCGGAACAGAAGCACATATACAAGACATAATGTTGGAGCGTCGCCTGACCATCGCCTGTACAATCATTCCACAATTATAGCCACTTGGCACGCTTTTACTGTTTCAGAGAGAGAGGCTTGAGCGGCTTGTAATCTCGGCTATACGTCGCTTGTAACACTTGTTCTTATCAATTAAGAGTTGTTTACTTCAAACTTGTGTTTCAAATGCTTCCGCTATATTGTCGACTCAGTGAACCTGTTACCGAATCGCTATGCGTTCATGACTCCGCTGCACTCGGACAATCTGTGTGACCCTGTGGCTTAGAACTCTTGCCGCCAGCCAATGAACCATGGCCTTGCACGGGCGTGGATCACGCTCGTACGGCATCACGCCCGGATGGGTCAAGCGATCGTTCCGCGGGAGCGCTGGCGAGGGTGATTCCCGCCTAGCGGGAACGGCCGATTTGCCTGCGGGAGATCGGGGCGTGACAATACCGGCTGTGCGATCCGCAATTGAAGGATATATTGACGATTTGAAGTGCGTGATAACTTAGCAAGGAGGCGGCGCTGTTTGTCACGGATTCGAAGCATTCCATCCTCGATTAGCGTGGAGCAGCCGGTCACGTCCAATTGTCCGATGCTGACGATGTTGCTACGCAACCGGGGAATGTAGTAGACGTTGGTGAGGGCTCGATGTTCTCTTCCTTGGCCCGTGAACACCACCGTGCCCCGGCCTTGGATGTCCACGACGGAGCCATCGCCAAATTTGATGCTGCCCCGCACGCCGGTATCGAGTTCGGAGAAGACTGCTTGCACGCCCGTCATATGGTTAGACGCTCCTGTGTTGCAGTACCAGGTCACATTGTCGGTGTCCTCCCGCTCCCCAAGCTTTACCATGGTGCACTCCTCGTTGAGCATCACCTGCTCGGTCGCCTCGGCATGGGTGTAGGGCATTTCGGCGATTGTGCACACCTGCGCCATGAGAAGCGCTGGTTCGTCCTCCTCCACCTACGCCAAAAGGGCCTCGTCCTTCTTCTTCTTGTGGCATTCACGAGCCCAGTGGCCCAGTTTTTCGCAATAACGACACTTTTCGTCGCGAGTTGCACCGGAACCACTCCTTTCGCCGCTCGGCTTGGGATCGCACGCTCCCGAGTCCCTCTCCGGGACGCGCCACTTCTTCTTCTGGCCGCCGTTTTTGGCGCCCCTGCTGGACGAGCCGCCTCTCTGCTGTTTCTTGCGAGCAGCCCACTCCTCCTATGTAAGCAGTAACTTACCGTCCGAGGTGTTGCCACTCTCGATCTCGTCCCTGATCTCCGCTGCTTTAAGCCTCCCCGTTAGATCCTCAATGGTGAGTTCATCGAGATCCAAAAGGGTCTCGATAGCCAGGGCGATCTGGCTGAACTTCTTTGGAACCGCCGCCAGCATCTTGAGGACGAGCTTGTCCTCGGAGATCATGTCGCCGAGTGCGGCGAGAGCGCTCGACAGAGTAGTGAGACGCATGGCAAAAGAGTCTACGCTCTCACCGTCCTGGAATGCGAGCTGTTCGTACTGTTTGTGCAGCGACTGCGCCTTCGCTTTCTTGACGCGATTGTTGCCGACGTGCACCGTCTTCAAAGACTGCCATGCCTCCCGCCGTCGCCTTGATCGTCAGTGATGAGATCATCGCTGGCGGGACAAAACGTAGGAGAGCCTCCATCGCTTTCCTATCCAGCTCCTGCTCCGTCGTCCCGGTGTGCACCGCCGCCCAAAGACCTCTTGCCTCCAACATACATTGCATCACCAGGGCCCATTCATCGTAGTTTGCACGTGTGAGTTGCGGATACTGCGTCCCGCCAGACTCCTGAAACACCTTCGGGATCACCAGGGTGCCTGCTACGCTCGAGCCGCTCGCTGGACTCGACGCCGACACTGATGGAGGTGTGAGTGGATTCCTGTCCGCATCAGGCGACATGGCTCTGATACCACTTGACAGTCTCTGTGCTGCAAACTACGTAAAAGAACGTGGGGAAGATGAAGTAGCACACAAAGGGAGAGAGGAGTTTATTAGCTTGGTGTTAAGTTTCTACATTTATACATTTGCTTTTATAAGCATACTAAAGCATAACTACAATGCCTACAAGCATGGAAAGCCAAGAATTTTTCCTTGAGAATAGGACTACTAACAACACACGTTCAAAGTTGCTCCACATGACTTGGTTTGTGATGAGCACAAAGTTTAACCAATAATTAGGTAGCGCACAAATCTTCTTGCAGTGTCTCTAGCTGCATGGGATTGGTTGTTGCATTGTACACATCTTGCCCATCTTGACCTCGTAACGGATATCGAGTTTCTGGCCAAGATTCAGAGGGCTCCATTGCGTTGGGTTCCATCCTCGATTCGGGCTGTGTCTGGACGTCGTGAAGGATCGACAGGAGTTGCAGTGAAAGTGACGGAGGATTGATGGCTGAACTGGGATTCAAACTGAGCCAAAACACAACGATGATATATATACCGGCAACGGTATACCGGCAGTATATCGAATTTTGGATAATTAGTTACAAAATCTATTCTGAGGAGGGTCGGACAGTGCACCGCGATATAGCGATGGTATACCACTTGTAGGAAATGAGTTCAGATATGGATCCAAGTAAACATATATTATTACTATGTGATCTAATCTGGATGGTCAGAACTATTGCTGGACTAATTTAGAGATTCCTAAATCATCATTTAGGTTTTTAAACATATATAAAGGAGATTAAGCGAGCTTCTAATGAAAAGCTCACACGAGAGATTCAAGCTGGAGACAATTTCGAGATAGACTGGAGGAAAGATCTGTTCGATGCGTCATCTGGGAGATCATCACATGTTTGGATGAGTGGTTTCAATTGTAATTTTCTTCTTTTTTCTTGAAATTGATGAAGGAGTAAACTTAGGGAGGCAAAGGTTCAACATATATTGTAATCAATCTCGTATATTGAATATATATATATATATATATATATATATATATATATTGAGATTTTGCCAGTGACGAAGTCATCGAGTGTTTAATCTGCCTTGGTGTTTGTATAAGACAAAAATTCGTTATCTTCGGATGGATTGATATTGTTTTCGAACGTGACGTTCTCGGACCAACACATTGTTGGGTGTTGATTGTTAGTTTTTATGTTACTTATATTTTCCCATCCCTTTTGCAATTCCTACGTTGATTTTGCTATCTGGCCTCACCGAGATGGCTGATGCAAAATGAAGGAAATCAAAATCAAACTCATTATCCTTAGCCTGGAAAAGCTCACAGAGCAGAAATATGCCACAACTGTCATCACGACACCGATTGATACTAACAGGATCGATGTCATAACCTTGCTGAAATGCATCATTCTGAATAAATCCATATGATATGCCAACAATAATGATTGCAAAGGCGTCCCACTTCTTTTGGATAGTCAATAAAAATCACACAGGAAGATCCAAAATCGTTGATAGATTTGAGTAACAGGGATGAGATCATAAACGAGCATGGCGTTCCTAGCTATACTTTCCCAGAAACAAATTACTCTTAGAGTCTTACATAGTATGTTCATATTTCATAAGCTAAGCAAGTATCGCAATATCGATATCAGAATGGTGTTGGATCGATACTATGAGTACCAAAGGATCCGTCAAATTTTTTCTATTGAGAAACAGATAATTATTTATAAATTATTATATTTTCAAAAAAAATATTTTATACATTTAGACTTAATTTTAAGTATTTTCTGTATTATATCTTATTGGTTTTGAAATTAAATGAAATAGTAGTCGCGTTTGCCAATTGGTTTACCTGCGATAGATAAGTTTTCTTCTTTTACAGCTTTACTATGTTTTTACATCCTTACTAATTGGCTTTTTTCGTTCAATTTTTTTTTAGTATTGACTGAAGAGATCCCAAATGCCGATATTAGTCCAGTATCGGTATCGACCTGTTTTGAATCGAAACATATCAAATTGTATCGATATCAATCGTATCGGATCGATATCGGCCGATATTGAAACTACGTGAAAAGATCAATCGAAAAAGAGAGTAGAAATATTGAAATGACAATCACTACATGTTAGTCCCGAGGCTTAATCAAAGATGGTAGAACCAGAAGTTGAAATCGAGATCAGAAGTTCACACAAGAGTTCCCTTTCTGATATCTCTTGATCCAATAAGAAGATAATATATAGGATCTAATTACAACTGGAAACAAGATAATAAAAGAATCAGAGGAAACTATCTTCTCGTTCTTCCTTGTAATCGCAATTGCAAATAAACAGAACAAAGTTATAACTCACAGAAGAGTGGAGGAAGGGGAAGAAGAAGAGACTTTGCTTGCTGGGGTGATAAGGATCATCGTTACTCAAAGCAAGATTCGTCTCACACGAACTGCTCCCAGGAACGAGTAAGTTCACGTATAACTTCTGGAACGCTCGCTGTCACCTTTGTTTGGACTCGTATGAACTCCCTGAACTCCAATGGTGGCGGCAGCAGCAACTTTCTTCGTCTCCTAATTTTTGAAGTAAGTTCTGAAAGAGACACGGAGTGAGTATTTATAGAGAGGGTGAAAATCCTAGTCGCCCAACAGAAGGAAAGATAGGAACAGATTAATTATGAATCCCTAAAATATATACACGTATTAATTTTAAATCCCTCAAAAAATGGATCTGAATAACATACGGTATCTTTCCATAACTGTTCAAATATATCCGCAGCAGCGCATGAGACAACGCAAGCCGCAGCACATGCGGCAGCCCATGCGGCATGCCCATGCGATTTCCTATGCGACCACACATGCGACCCGCTCATGCGACCGTGCATGCGACCCGCCCATGCGGTCGCGCATATAGCTCGTGCTTGAGAGAGCGCATCAAATGCGCACAAGCGTCTGTGCCGATGCTAACGTGTTAAGTATAAAGTGCGTCAACAAAGCTCCACTTTGCACCCTTGAGCCAGAGTCCGAGTCGCTAAGCCCCTTTGGGACTTAGCTCCTATGGAATAAATTTCAAGAGAATGACAAAAAGCATAAATTCTTTCATTTAGCAGTTAATCCTTCTTCATCCTAATAAAATACTCCCACATGGCACTCATGTGACTCACCACACCCCATGTGCACACATCAACACAAGCAAAGTATTATATTGAGATACCTAATTGGTGGTGTAGCCAATGTGGGACTATCTTTCATAGTCCAAAGGCAAAAATACCAACAATCCCCCATATATCTTAATATATGGGTTGAGCGTTCCTCACAGTAACTGTCCATCATGCATTAGGATAGATGTCGCTTAGACTTGAATCTTCCTGCATGGGTCAAAATAACAGTATGATACAAGAATGGACTAAGTCTTGAATTCTGTACCATAGTTGCAATTCTTTCCACTCACACAATGACATCAACAGTGCTCCCGGTTGCACATTGAAGGTCCTATGCATGTCTGGTTTCAATGTATGTATTTTGGTTGTCTACAAATTTTTCCTCAAGAAACGGTCTGTATCTCTTTTCATATACTATAGGTGAGTTCTTAAGTAGTCCTTGGCATGAAGCATTGCGCTTCCTTGCGGTGCTACGTCGTTATGACATGGCCTTCTGCCGAGGTTTACTCCCTCATCTGGTATCATCCACTGTAGCATGAGGTTTACTACCTCTTTGTAGTGCCAAACTACCCAACACGAAATTTTGCCCTTCCTTGTAGTGTTACGCCGTTGTGACATAACTTACCGCCGAGGATTTACATCTTTTACCTCTGTGGTGTCACACCACTATAACATGAGGTTCACTCCCTCTTTGTAGTGCTGCCTACCACTCTTTATTCTACAGCATTAGGCTACCTGCCTATGTGCAGTGCTACGCCACTTTGACATGACTTAATGCAGAGGATTTAAATCTTTTATCTCTGTGGTGTCACACCATTGTAGCATGGGATACAAGTCCCTATTAGTGCTGAAACTACGTACTTGCTGTAAAGCACACCAGACATTCACTATGTCCGAGAACTCATTAAGGCGTCAAAGCCATCCTTCCATAGAAAATTGTTCTTTATAAATAACACGAAGTAGACAACAGTGGTTCTGGGTCCGTAACCCATCAATGTCTCAATCTCTCAAATGACTACCCACTATTCCTGATATTTTTCCAATCAATGGTCCTTCTTTGAACCAAAAGCTAGATGTCTAGTAGATTTCTCTTTGAACTAATAGCATAAAATTTGATGGTAGAATTACATAGACACAATATCAGAATGTCTTCAAGCCCATTTTGGTTGTTGTGTCCTCGACCAGCTGGCGCTTGAGACCCATGGTGAACGGGTCCGCCAGGTTCTCCTGACTCCGAACATCAATTACGGCAATAACTCCAGCCTTTATTAGATCATTCACTGTCCCGTGCCTCAACCGCACAGTCATCTTCTTACCATTGAAGAGATTATTTGATGCCACTGCTGCAGTCGCCTAGTTGTCACAATTTATCGGTACCATTGAAATCTACCCACCAACCAATGGAAGATCATACATGATCTCCCGAAGCCACTCTGCTTTATCCGCTGCAGCAGCCAGTGCATAAAACTCAGATTCCATCGAGGAATGAGAGAGCATAGTCTACTTATTCGACTTTCACGATATAGCATCTCCACCCATGAAAAAGACGTATCCTCCTGTAGACATTTTACTTTCTACTTCTGAATACCAGCTAGCATCACTGAAGCCTTCCACTACTGTCGGATACCCGTTGTAGTGCAGTGCATACTTCTGAATCCTCCTAAGATATCTCATTACTCTCTTCACAGCCTTCCAGTGTTCTATACCTGGGTTGCTCGTGAATCGAATCAGCATCCCCCCGACAAAAGCTATGTCAGGCCTTATGACAATTATTGCATACATCAAACTTCTAATGACGCTTGAATACTCTGGCTGCCTGACACTTTTCTTAGGATTTGGCTTCAGCTTCTTGTCACACATGTACGGAGTTCCCTGGAAGATACTGATATCCATAGCGTGTGAGCATCTTCTCAATATAATAAGACTGTGACAACGCCATTCCAGTGTCTGCCCGGATGATCTTTATCTCGATGATAACATCAGCTTCCCCTAAGTCTTTCATACTGAACTTGGATGAGAGAAACTTCTTTGTCTCAGTGACTCATGCTAGATTTGTGCTTAGGATCAACATATCTTCTACGTAAAGACAAATGATGTCCCCTCTTCTGTTAGCGAATTTTGTGTAAACACACTTGTCCGTCTCGCTGACCTTGTAGCCGTTTGATCGTATAATTTAATCAAATTTCTCATGCCACATCTTGGGATCTTGCATCGGACCATATAATAATTTTACCAACTTGCAGACTTTGTCTTGAAGCTCCTTGACGACAAATCCTTCTGGCTATTGCATGTAAATCTCTTCGGTCAACTCTTCATTCAGGAATGTTGTTTTGACATCCATTTGATGAATAACTAGCTTGTCAATTATACTCAGAGCAATCAACATCCTGATGGTCGTCATCCGTGCTACTTGAGCATATGTGTCGAAGTAGTCGATCCCCAGCTTCTGAAAAAACTCCTTGGCAACTAACCTTGCCTTAAACTTGTCAACAGTTCCATCGGCCTTCATCTTCATTTTGAAGATCCACTTGCATCCGATTGGTTTAGCTCCTTCCGGCAGATCGACCAAAACCAAATTATTGTTGGAGGTTATTGAGTCATACTCGTTATTAATAGCCTCCCTCCAGAAGACAACGTCTCTGGTCTTCATCGCCTCAGCGGATCTGCTTTCACATGATAGGTGATAAAATATTCTCTGAAGTCCTTCTGTCTCCTCACCCGCTTAGTTCTCGGTTCTCGAGTTCTGGTTCGAACGTTGTCTCTGAAATGACAACTTCTTCATGTACTATATCTTCTTTGGAAGCTTTAGTCTCATGTGCACCCACACTATTCTCCGGAATATCCGCGATAATAATGTTCTTGTGCCTTACAAATTTATATTCAAAGAATTCTGTGTTGCGAGATTCAATGATATAATTTGATTCTATATCAAGAAATCTTCGAGCATCACTCTTCTCAGCATAACCCAAGAAGATGGTCTTCGTTGTCCTCGTACCCAGTTTCTGAATCTTCAAGTCCGAGAGCTTTATATATGCCAGACATCCCCACACTCGAATGACATTCAAGTTGGATTTAACTTTGAACTAGAGTTTATGAGGAGTGACATTGGATGTTGCATACGATACTCTGTTCAGGATGAACGTAGCCGTCAACGCAGCTTCTCCCCATAAGCAGTTTGGAAAACCCGCAGTTAACATCATTGAGTTCATCATTTCTGTCAATTTCATGTTCTTTCTCTCAGCTACTCCATTTGATTGAGGAGAATATAGAGTAGTCGTCTCATTGACAATTTTATGTTCTTTGCAGAACGATGCGAATTCAATAGACATATACTCTCCACCTCGATCACTTCTAAGTCTCTTGAGTTGTTGCTCTATTTGACGTTCATCTTCAGCCTTGAACTTCTCGAATGCTTCCTCAGTTGACTTGAGTAGATAAACGAACACATACTTCGAGTAGTCGTCGATGAATGTAATAAAATACTTCATCTTAGCCTTTGTGGAGAATTGTTTGAAGTCACAGATATCTGAGTGCACCAACTCCAAAAGATCTGTGCTTTGGTTAATTCGCTAAAACGGCTTTCTGGTGATCTTTTTCTGCGCACAGATCTCACACTTTTCTACCTCCTTACCCTCATATTTGGAGATAAGCCCTAGACTAGACATCTTGTTTATTATTTTGTAATAAATATGTCATAGTCTATTATGCCATAACTTTAGAGAATAACCAGAAGAAGCGACTGTATTTATCATTATAGCAGGAGTTACAAGTTAAATTTGAATCTCCCTTCGGTACATAAAGCTTTTTTGAAGTATGTTCCTTTGAAAGACATCACCATCTGTCCAGCATTAATGTCTATTCTCAAGCCTGCGTTGCAGAGCAAACTTCTTGAGACCAGATTCTTGGCTATCAATGGTACATAATTCACATCCTGAAGTATCAGCGACTTTCCCGAAGTCAGGTTCAGTACTACCGTTCCGGTCCATAGTACTTCAGCTTGTGCCTAGTTTGCCACCAAAATCTTCTCAGAAGTAGGATTGTAGGTGGTAAACAAGTCCTTCTTTGAGCAGATATGGTAGGATGCGCCAGTGTCCATCTACCAGCCAGAGTCGATACCAGTCGTGACAACCTGTGCAATCATAGCAACCTTGTTAGGCTCACCTTGCTATGTTTGGGCTTGGATCTGCATTCACTCCGGTAGTGGCCCTTCTTACCATAATTGAAGTAAGTTACTTCAGACTTGGGCTTTGTCTTCTGTTTGAACGAAGTTTTCTTCAGATGGTTGAAGTCCTTCTTTTTCTTGTCGTGAGAGGCCTTCTGCTTTCCCTTGGAATCACCAGCATGTACCAAGTTGGCTTTTGCCAACTGTTTGGACAGGGAATCCAACTTCAATTGTCCCTTAGCCTCATCTTCAATGTGAATCAAGTGAAGAAGATCTTCGAGTTGGATCTCCATATTCTTACGGTACATGTCAGTCTTGAACTTGATCCAGCCTGGAGAAAGCTTGGTGACGATAGCCCCCACCATGAACTTATCTTCCTGCTTCATGCCCTCTTCCTCCAGCTTCTGCTGCATCTTCAGAAGTTCCTTGACTTGCGGCAACATTACATTCTCGTCTTTAAATTACAAAGTGAAAAACTTTTCAACGAGATAGATTTTTAACATCTTTTTATCAGTTTTGTAATGCTTCTCAAGAGCTTCCCAGACGTCTTTTTGCCTTCTCTTTCTTGCTGTAAGACTCTGCCATAGAGTCCTCCATTGCATTGAGGAACAATAGCCTACAAAGGTCATAGTCTTCTTTCCACTTGTTGTGTGCGTCCTGCGCCACACCAACTTCAAGTTCTCCTCCATCTTCAGGAATGGTAGGTTCTGGATCAACCAACACATAAGAAACTTTGACAAGACAAAGATTCAGAGAGATCTTCCTCTTCCAAATGTTGTAGTATTCACCATCAAACTTCTCAAGCTTGTGAATTCTAGTATCGAGAAGGTTTGATCGGTTCTGCATCTTACTCGGATCTTGCTTTGAGAATGTTAGTCCCGGGACTTAATCAAAGATGGTAGAACCAGAAGTTGAAGTCGAGATCATGAGTTCACACAAGAGTTCCCTTCCTGATATCTCTCGATCCAACAAGAAGATAATATATATGATCTGATTACAAATGTAAACAAGATAATAAAAAATCTGAGAAAATTATCTTCTTATTGTTTCTCGTAATCGTAGTTGCATACGGACAGAACAGAGTTACAACTCACAGAAGAGAGGAGGAAGGATAAGAAGAAGAAAAGACTTTGTTTGCTGGAGTGATAAGGATCACCGTTGCTCAAAGAAAGATTCGCCCCACACGATCTGCTCCCAGGAACCAGCAAGTTCACGTAGAACTTCTGGAACGCTCGCTGTCACCTCTGTCTGGAGTCACACGAACTTTCTGGACTCCAATGATGGCGGCAGCAGCAACTCTCTTCGTCTCATAATTTTTGAAGTAAGTTCTCAAAGAGACACGAAAAGAGTACGAGAGAGGGTGAAAATCCTACCCGCCCGACAGTTACGGAAAGATAGGAATAGATTAATTACGAATCCCTAAAAGATAGACCGGTATTAATGTCAAATCCCTCAAAAAACAGATCTGAATAACATACCGTATCTTTCCATAACCGTTGAAATATATCCGCAGCAACAGCGCAAGCGGCCTGCTAAGTGCAAAGTGCGCTAGGCGCCACTTTGTGCCCTTGAGGCCGAGTCATGGGACTTAGATCCTATGGAATAAATTTCAAGAGAATGACAAAACACATAAACACTTTCATTTAGGAGTTAATTATTTTTCATCCTAATAAAATATCCCCACATGGCACCCATGTGCACACCGCAACACACCCCATGTGCACACCTCAACACAAACAAAGCATTATATTGAGATATCACTTGGTGGTGTAGTCAATATGAAACTATCTTTCATAGTCCAACGGCAAAAACAACAACACTACAAAAACCTAACATTGACGATATCCAAGAGTAGCTTGAAAGACTTCCTATATATTGAGCTCATCGACATATAGATAGTAGTAAAATAAAAAATATAAATACTGAACCAAAACCTTGAAGATCAGGTACGAAGTAACTTTCAGAAATAATAAGACTTGTAGTTATCGATCTCTCTTCTTTAGATTTTCTATAAAATGCAAACTCGAAGAGGATTACTATTTGTAGCCACCAACTCAAGCGTACAGTTATACGCTCAAGAGTTAATGCTGATGATTGTGATGATGTTACTTGCACACTACGCGCGCATTTGCCTCCACTAAGTTTCCTATAGCATATTGTACTTGTTATTGTTAGTGATTTTGCTTTTGACCTGCATTTTAGGTGAATGTATTTGTTACTCTTGTGAGTTTGCATCTTTACCTGCATTATAATTGTTATTAATGTGTGACTTTGCTTCTTGACCTGAATTCTTGAGATCATACTTTCGCCATCATTGTCATTAATGAGAACAATTTATAAGTTTAATTTTGAAATTTTCTCCAAGTGTATTACGCGGCCGAGCCTTTGAAAATGTTCATTATTTATGCTATTGTTTCTAAAAATTATCTGGATCTGATTTTGTCACTGTATACAAGTATAATGTCTCCTACGATTGGCACACACTATGTATAATTCTTTTTAGAAAAAAATATACTTTTGGTTATTGAATTTATAAAATTTAAATTTTAATCACTCAGCGATCAAAATATAAATATAGAGTGACTAAAATTTAAATTTTATAAACATTCTGTAACAAAAAAATATAGCTTTTACATTCTCTTCAGCTCTATAGTACTGGTGTTAATAAGCCCAAGTATTCACCAGCCGGATAGAGTTTTGCTCGCTGAGAAGCTTATAATATTTGTTAGCTGGAAAGCACGAGCTTAAGCCTAAGAATAAACTCTATCCGGAATTCGGAATCTTATACTATTCTTTATGTTGCTTGCAAATAATGTCTTTGAATTCGGAAGAAAGCCTCTCGCCTACTCAATATATGGGCTATTTATGTTTAAATGAAGCTTTAATATTGTAGAACCAAGTTCTATTATGGAAACAATTGAACCCTAATGCCCTGTATCTTGGTGTAACACCAACATAGTTTATGCAGCTGAACATCATTGGCTATAAAATCTACACTTGCCTACCAATAATCAGGAACGTTTATGAACACAACTAACGGACGTTAAAAAAAATTATTGTAAAAATATTTAAATTTAAATTTGCTAGGGATGCCCATTCAGTCCATGGAAATATCTTCCACCTTAATTACATAAGTTAGAATTGTTTGACTATAAATAGATAATATTATGTAGTTAAATAATTTGTTAAAATTTATTTATTTATTTATTTATTAATTATGTGAGAATATATCTTAGATAGATCATTTTAAATCGTTTTCAAGCCTCTTTATATTACTAATAAAAAAAAAGGGACTTGCAGCTGAACGAGAAGGTAATATAATCAATTTTTTAAAAAACTTGAATTAATTACTATTAACCCACTTAAAGGCAATTGGGACATAACAAAAAACTTGAATTAATTACTATTAACCCACTCCCACAAATCATAAAAAACTGGGAAGATGAATACAAATTAGTAATTAGTAATTAGTAATTGGAACATAACAAAAAATGCCCCTTTAAACTTTGGAAAATTATTCCTCTTATCCCACTTAAAGGCTCATAGGCACAACATGTGCCACTCTTTTAAATAGCGCACATCAATAAACACAAATACAAATGATCGCACTTTGTGTCGGTGCTGCTATTATTCGTTCTTACATCTTTGTGTATGAGTAGATTGATATCTACGATTTAGTCCCAAACGAGCGTCTAAGACTAATTCTTTAATAATAACTAAGTTATATTCACTTGTTATTATACATACCAAAAAGATTTTTCTTTAATATTATTAAAATTATATATATAAAAAATTAAATTTTATTCAAATAATTTAAATATAACTTGAATATATTTTAATTAATTTTTGTTCTTTATAGAACTTTGGACATATGTTCAGATAATATAATGTAGTTAATTTAAATATTGTTGGTATTTTTCACTTAGCTTTGAGAATTTTAGTCCCACATTGGAAAACCACCAATGTGTATATCTCAATATATAGTTATGCTTAGTATTGGTATATGCACATGGGGTGGTGGTCCATGTGGGTTGACTTTTCTAGAGGGTTTATGTGTGAACTCCATTATGACAATCTTTATTTTGTCACCACCTCTGGTAAGTTTTTCTTAGGAGCTAAGTCCCTAGCGACTCGGGCGCAATGTGACGCTTTGTTGGCGCACTTTGCACTTAGCACGTCAGCATCGTCGCATGGCGCTCGTGTGCGAGTTGCATGCACGGTTGCTAGCTCGGGCGCATGGGATGTTGTCACGTCCCACTCCCAGAATACTGGATAAATACGAGGACTGACATGGCCAACTGCACCTTGCAGAATACCAAAGTAAGCCTTAATGTGTTAAGATTGTCTAAAAGACATATGGGTGAACTCTAGCAAGCTATAACGTCAGTCCTGAGGTCGACAAATCCTAATATCTCAATCCATCAACACAAGTACAAGAGTATATCATATATGAAAGTAAAAAATGCGTCTCAAATTACATACCACATATCATGAAGCTAGTGAATACAAAATGCTGCACTAGCAGAGCACAATTATACATGATCAAATATACCAGCCATGGTATAATGTATACATCATATTCACCGAAGTCAGAGAAATGATATCAAAATAAGGGGCTAATACTGCCTCTTGCTAAAATAACACAAAATGAGATAACACTACGAGGGGTGGAGGAAGAAAACCCACTCGCGAGCTTCGGCCGCAGTCCTACGAGTGCGAGCCATCTTGCTGGAAGTGTGGTGGATCCTTGTTCTCCTCGAGATAATCTGGCCAAACAAAACCAGTGGGGTCAGAACCCCAAGCAACAATTACCACAAAGGATCTCAAGGTGATAGACCAAACATATCACAACATTAGCAGAAAAGAGACATAAGAATAAATGAAGGTCCCGGGCTTTGATTCCGCTTAAGTCCAACAATCAATCAGACGGGAATCGTGGCGAGACTTGTACGATACCAATGTACTTCTCAAAATATAATGATAGAACTGATAACAAGTGCTAATTTGAAAGTAAGGCGACGAGCGGCAAGAGGGCATATCAATTACTCTGGAACGGGACCACAACCCTTAAACCAAATAAGGACCGGGGTTGTAGTCCTTCACCAGAGCAGGACTTTTCACTCTAACCATGCATCGAGAGAAAAAAAACTAGAAGAGCGTGCTATAATAAAAGTAACATCATTCATCGCACGGCCAAACAGCTCTACGGCTTGCTATAATTAACTAACTAGGGTAATCACAAAGCTAGTTACTAACAAATGCATGCTTCGAAGAATATCGCTACCGCCAGCACTACAGTTAACCCGGATGGCCAAGGGTACGCTTGTCGAGTAAACTTAAATGCAAATTCAATATCATTACAGCATAACTTGTTATTTGTCATAAACAAAAATTCGAGCTTGTAAGCATAAACTAAAGCTTATGAACATAAACTTAAACTTGTGAATCATAAACTTGTCTTATAAACATAAACTTGTCTTAGGATGTGCTGCAGCATGCGTAAACTTGGTCAGTCATGGAGCCCTTGCCTACAGGGTAATTCCATCCTGCATGGGGCCCTTGGAGATCGGGATAGCCGGTAGCGCAATATTCTTTCTTCCCAATGATCTAGGTAAATCTTATCTTGTTTAATCATTTCTAAATTATTTCAAGTTCTCGAGTCGTGGACACTTGAGAACTTTCTAGAATGACGAGTCACGAGTACAAGTTTTTTACGAGTTATCGTATCCGCGATACGTAATACATGGAACAATACTCATACTCGATTCTCCGATGCCAAAAATGCAATAAATTATCATACACAAATATTTTCATGGTGTCGTGGGAATTAAAATCACGTGTTAATATAATGAAGCACAACATCCAACTATGCTCCAATACTCAACTAGGCTAAAACAGTTTATAAATTAAAAAATAATACAATATAATAAATTGAGGATAACTCTCAAATATGAACTCCAAATGAGATGATTTAAAAATATTTGGAAAGGAAAAACAGAGATCTACAACTTTTATATTTTGAGTTTTGTAATATTCTAGCTAAAAATAGCTTAAATAGACAAAAACAGGCATTTGGGTCACCATGCGCGCAACACACTCCGCGCGACAAGAAAATCCATGCACGGCGCACTACGTGACAAGAATTGATGCGTGCGACTACTGATGCACGCAGCGAGGTTTGATTCGTACGGCGCACTGCTTCGGTATAAAACTTCGTGCACGGTGCACTACTGCGGCATGAAACTCCATGCGCGGCGCACTGCGCGGCAAGAAAGTGATGTGGAACGCATCAATGCGCGGCGCATTATTGCGGCATGAAACTTCATGTGCGGCATACTGCTGCAGCATAAAAATCCATGTGCGGCACACTGCTACGCGACACTGTTCATCATCCCTGCCAGACAGGTCCGAGAACAAAGCTCCAAAATTTATTTTGGCCATAAAAAGTTCCATTTAACTCCGAATTAAGCGGTTCAAAAGACAAAATGCTCGAAATAGAAAGTTCAATCAAATAGAACACTATTTTTTTTTTTAGAAAATAACAAGTTTTAATAGATCAAACCAAGAAAAAACTCATGGAAGCCATAAAAATCCTAAGTTAAAATTTAGATATGCGCAAATCTATACATCAAAATCCAAAACTCCAAGAACTAAAATAGATGAGAACATCAAGAAGAATATTTTCTATCAAATATATTTTAAATTAACACAAATAATCATAAATCCAAAAATCTATGGCTTCACCATTGAGCAAGATGTACTTGTCTTGGGTGGCTCCTAGCCTCTACCTCTCACGGTCCAAGTCACAACAACTTCTCCCTAGGGCTAGGGTTTGGCTAAAGGAAGCTTTAAGGGGAGGAAGAAGAAGGAAGCAAGAAGATTAAAATGAGAAAATGAGTGAGAAGAGAAAAATACTCATATATATGCTAAGAGGGGAGAAAGATGGTTTAGTCATGGGTTCAATCAAATAAACCGAACCAGGTGTCCATTCTACATGCAGATCCTAAATCGGGTCTATGTCAAAGCCAATGGATATTCTACTGGTCTCGGTAAGTCTCTCTCAACAATAAGAAAATAACAATAAATAAAATAACATGAACCAACACTGAGAAATACAACAAGAATACATTATGAGAAAAAATTAAATTCTAGAAATTCAAGAAATATCAAATCTGGAATCGGGTGTGACATCTCTACCCTCCTTAGAAAAATTTTGTCCACGAAATTTTACCAAGGCTAGTCGAGCTGGAACACACGAGAAAGCTTAAGAAATCGCATGCCACAAATCAATAACTATATTAAGCAAGCAACTCAAATAAAAGATAACTGTAAAAGAAACTAATGGATAAATACACAGAAGCAATATACAGGAAAATGGAGGCATATGAATACATATACTCCTGAGTCAGTCAAATAGGAGCTCGTCCTCGCTTGCCTATGCTGACTCACACAAATGGACAAGAGCTAAGCCTTGAGGTAAGTCGGTACCAACGATATTATCAAGGACATGACTCTGATCCAGGACGTACCTTCATAGTCGGTTTAAATGATAGACATTACGCGTCACGAGATACAAAGGCACTAAGCTCGGCTAAAATGCATGTATTTCAGGGACGCCTTAAATATGTGTATTATCCAAAACTAAGCGATATGAGGATTTCGTATTGAGCTGCAAGGAGGATGTGGGAATATGAAATTTGTACGAGCGTTCACCGCGAAGCGAGTTGCTGAGTCTCGATTAAGAGAATATGAGTTGTGTGGAGCAAAGTTATGAATTGGGCAAGCTACATGCGATAAGGAATAGAAACTGGTTTATTTCGAGGACGAACCTGATTCTTAGTGGTATATTATGTAATACTCCGTAACCGCATGGTGCATTACACTGAGTCGGATTGAATGAGGCAATAGCTGGTTATATTTTGATTTTTTAGATTTGGGAACAAGTATTGGTTGAGTTGGTTTCATGTGCAGATCGCTAGCGGAGTTCGATGGAATGATAGGTTCGTTCAGAGCAGTATCGGGATAGCAGGATTTGGAGCGATATGTTGTCTTCCTTAGTCCGATCGATCGAATGATTTGGAGAGCATGGCCTGCTCGCACGATCATACCAATTGAGTATATTGTACTTTACATCGGACCACGGGTTCAAGGGATCGACTGTATCGGCAAGGCAGGGTGCTTAACGGAATCAGACTTGGTGAATGGGCTCTGTCCCTTCTCCTCTACTCCTTCATGCCTAATAATATGGAACACACGTAATGGCTTGAACACTTGGACTGAAACTTAGAAATTACTATACTGTGGTATGCATAGAGTGTGCATCGTTTGGTTGGATATAATTTGTAGCTTGAGTTAGTTTTGTCTTAGGCAGTTGGAGCTTGAGTGGATCATCTTGGTTGGAATATCGAGATAATTCGGGTGGACGAGCGAACGTACATCCGTGCACGGGTATCATTAGGGCGCTTTGTCATGCAAAGCGTGCAGTTATGGTTCAAAATCGGACAGTTGTATCGGTGAGGGCATTGTGCCACTTTTGGGGTATTGTGCCATGGAGCTTTCTGAGCGAGGGATGTTGCACCAATTGGAGCATTGTATCAAGAAGCGGCATAATGCCTATGGGGATAACTTGAGATGGTGCCTTGGGATATAAGTTAGAGCATGGTTATAGGTAGTTGGTTGGATTTAGGCTATGATCGTTTGGTGGGGCGAGAATGCTCAATTTTCTCGTCATACCTACTTGGTGTTTGCATCGGTCATGGACAACCTGTTGCGCACAGGGTTTGGTTTTCTTGAACGGGATAGGCTCTGGGGTACCGAGACCATTCGGCCATGGAGGATATAATGGTAACGTGTCTTAGGCGCGGTGCCGGCAGTTCGATACGACCAGGCATGCTAGCTACTCAGTCTAGATCGGGTAAAACTGCAGTTGATCAGTCCTTTATGGCTTGGCCAGTAACTTCATATAGATAAGAGTTGGTTTGCTTTGCTTTGCTTTGGTTTGTGCTTTTCATATAGGCTACGGCCACCTTGCCTCGGTAAGAGTGTGCATATCGATGATTGGATTAATAAGGCTTGGATTATCGCTTGGTTTGAGGATAGATATTGAGGCTTGGATTGTGGTTCGATAGTTTCACGCGTTGCTTGGATTTAAGTATGACGGTTTGCATGCTAGTTTTTTTTTTAGTTGGATATATTTGCTTGTATATTGACTTAAGTTGAATGCTTGCATGCTTAACCTGCTTTACAGTTTTTCTTAACATGTTATACCTTTTCTATAAAATAAATCTATGATTCAAGTAGAAAGATCACCATATAATTGTTTGCATTCAATATTCTACTTAGTGTCGGTTTAGACGAGTGGGTTATCCCGCTCACCAGTACGGCTGTGTACTGACCCACCTTTGTGGGCATTATTTCAGGTACACAGGTGTAGTGGTGCTGCTTGGATATACGGTGTAACACCCCGTTTCGCTCAAGCGGACTGCCAATTCAAATGGCAAAAGTGCAATGTCCTGACCCGCTTTGCTTCAGCGAGAACACTCGTTTAAGGCAAAGAATTTTTAGACTTGGCTCTTCAGGAGTTCCAGCTTAGGCTTTCAGAGGCTCGCTCGGAGTATCGCTCGACCGAGGCGAATCATCGCTAAGGTGGGTGGCTACAGTGAACTTATCTTTGCTTAGCCAGCACACTTAAAATATGGAACGATACATGCTAGTCGCTAGGTGAAACACCCCATGCATGCTAATAAGAATACAACGTACCTAGCTAAGGAAATAATCCCAACTTGAATTACTTGTGTTAGAACATAGAATTTAAATATTGCTTATATTCAGACCCTCGCATGCTACCCTAGATCATGTAGCTCGGAAAGTCCTTTACGGTTTTACTCCTCGGCTTACCTTCGGGTCCGAGCCAACGCGATTACTTAAGTTCTTAATGTTGCCTTGCCTCAATATTTTCCACACAAAATTATGCCACAATCAAGAACACTATCACGTATCATGCATGCATTCGACTCAACCAGAAGACTATCAAATGGTTCTTCGGTGCAAAATGAACCTGCAAGTATCCGGGACCGTTGGGTCGCTAAGGCAGTCCCCGTACCAGGGGAATGCATCAAGGCAAGTCGAACTCTGAACAAAGATCATGTAAAGTTTATACCTGAATGATAATCATATCAAGTTACATCTGAACGAGAATCACGTCAAGCAAATTAAGAATAACAGCTCCTGGAGCAAACGCTCGGTTCAGAATAAGAATCATGGATTATCATGTCAAGTTGTGTAAAATTTGAAAAACCCAAGACTTGCGTGTCGTGGACAACTTGGAATCAAGGGGGATCTTCGGATCTTGTTCCACGGACGGTTCCGGGGCATCGGCGTCCAAAACCAACTGGGAACAAACCCAGTGAAACCCACCTAGCTATACTAGGGCGCTAGCGGCGTCTCCTCAGCTGGGACGGGCTCCTCCTCTATCTCAGGGTCACAACAATCGTCGACGCCTGGCCCGTAGTAAGTCGGGCAAAAGTTCTCAGGATCCTCTGGAAAAAAAATCCAGTCAGGATTGGAGCAAAGTACATAACTCTGAAAGCAACTCCAAATACATGGTAAGGTGTATATGACTAGCAATAAAAAATAATACGAGATGTATAGAAAAGTAAATACATGGTAGAACTGATAAAGTAACTGTAATGTAAAACTGGGGAACAATACAAGTAGTAGAGAAGTAACTGCGTCTGAGAAAATAGGAATACTAGCTAAGTGAATTGAGCACAAGTTCGTTATGTGATCGGCTTGGGTTGCACATGATTTATTCTACGATAACTTCGTTATGCGTGAGTTGCATAAACGACATACACATGAATACTGTTTGGATTTGATCACATAACCAACTTCTACTCCCCTTTCCCACTAATACCCTTGGATCCAACCATGACACGCTACGTACATGATAAATAACTCGCGCACATGAAAGCGAGAGCACATGAGAATCAATACTCGAAGCACATGATGAAATACACGTGATAGAGTACCCGTTGAACATGGTAAGGGGGATAACATCTTATGACGGGATCCAACTAGTACCATCTCGTGAAACAATATGTCAGAATCAAGTATTAATAGTTCTAGAACAGGTGATATATATGCTATCATGAAATAAAAATAATCAGAGGTAGGAACTCGCCTGACGACCTGAGCAACTGGTGAGGATCGAGATCCGGACTTGCGTCGCAAAGACCTATTACGAAAAGAAAGGTTAAACGGGGTTCTAAAGAGTTAAACAGATATAAAATGACTAAAAATAAGCTTATAGGGTTGTTCTAGATCAAACGGGTCAAACAGGTAAAATCTGGATCAAAAGTTAACCCGGGGTCCAAAAAGTCAACTCTAGGCCGAAACTAGGTCAAAGGTTGATTTTAGTGGTCAACCGGGGCAATTACGGTCA